>VDFB02373365.1:346055718-346287107 GCA_007258455.2 Sequoia sempervirens
CATTTTTTTTTTTAAAAGTAACATAACATACATGTAATACACATTAAGTCATGACATGAATTTCATTTAAGAAGATTCGCTAACACATACATCCCTTGGGGTACACGAGGAGTCATTACGAGACTTAGATCCACACAACAACAATAAAGAATAAAAACCAAAAATATAATCCATAACAAAGTAAATGTTAACAAATATAACACATACATGATAATCATTGATAAGAAACCATCTATGTGCATAAATACAACATATGCATAATTAACTTAACACATTAAATAACAATTGCCACGGCCAATATCCACACCGAGTTTAACAATACATTACAGTACAATCCTCAAGAGGTACAATGATACAAGAGTGTTTCCAATATGCACAGAAACCATACAACAAGAATCATGATACAAATGAATAGATGAAAACTGGCTCCATGACGGATACAACTCTGGAGTCGCTGCAACAGCACCAATCCGCACCTCTCGATCCTCGACTAGGGACCCAATGGGGTGCTTAGCAAGTTCCACCTGACCATGTGAGTCCGAAGACCCACCCCCTGTGCTAGGAGCTAACAAGAAAGAGACCTCAACCAAGAACATTCAATAGGAAACCACAAGACTCAACATCATACAAAAGTATCATAAAACTCAAGGATTACAAGAGTCAATATAATAACTTAAAGTCACAAATCCCAACACATAAATCAAAGCAATGACCAATAACCAAGTAACCAAAGAATGATCATGAACCACTTCCAAATCAAACTGAATTAATAAACATAATACAATTCAAATTGCAATTAAACAATATAATAACATCATAGCATAGTACCATAAGACTACAAGATCGTAAATCAAATATAAATGAGATTATACAAGACCACAAAGTATACTAAAGATGCATTAAAATAATAATCAATTTAAATCAATACAAACAACAATCTAAACCAACTCCCATAACCTACTTCCAGAGGAACACAATAAAGTAAAAATACCTGGGCAACTAGGGAAGAGTGTCATCACATAGTCCTACATGGGTTATCCTGTGCTCTTCCTCCCAACTGGAGGCGCCAGCCCCCATCTATGGCTATCATGTGCCCTTCCTCCCAATTGGAGGCGCCGGTCCATAGGGTGACTCATGCGGAGCCGTAAACCTCTCATGAAGATGAGGTCACGACCTTGCCAACCACAGCCTTCTTAGCCTTCCATTAGTCTGTGGAAACACTAATGAAGACGAGGCATCCATTTTTAAATCTTATAATGATATTACTACCCAACCATCCTATGTTAATTATTAGGTTTTCACTTGATTACCAACTCACTCGTGGGTTATCCTGTGCCCTTCCCCTTAAACGGGGCGCCGACCCCCACGAGGAGCCACTCTCCCTAGGGACCCAACCACATCAAACTAAAACCAAGAAACCAAGGGTTGTACAACATAACAAGAACATTAGATCATAACTAAGAAGCATGCGAGGCATTACCCATCTCGCTATAATACATAATCAAAGTCTCAACAATTCCCGTACAACCCTTTTAAAATCATGAAACCAAAACACTTGCCACATCAAGGGCACATAAAGATAGAGAACATCAATTATCAATCATCTCAAACCTCTCGAAGCCAATAAGAATGAAAACCCACAAACGAGGGTAAAATGAAGTAACAAGAGTAAGTCAATGATACGGAGCTTCAAGCCAATTTCAACACCAACCCAACGAATAAAAGATCCTCAAAACAAAATAAACTAAGAGGGTCATATTCATCAGAACATCAAGGACTTCAAGATATTCAAAGGAATCCCAACCAAAATCAACTCAAGGAAAAATCACCTCAAGATGGAACATCAAATCATATATTAACCACATAAACAAGCAATTACTAATTCCATGAAATTCACTTTTCCAAACCACCTCCCATTATCAACTAAATAGTAAGACATTTCTTCCACATGTAAAATACTAAGTAATCACCAATAACCCAAAGTGTTCTAAGTTAAATAATCTATCAATTTCTTACTCACCTAAAAGACTATATTTAACAAACTACCTTTTTGCTAATCCACAAAGAGTGATAACATTCTACTAGCATTTAAGGCTTACTTTATATCTTATCTCTTCCATTATTGAGGCATCATTTAAGTCGAACTGAAGAAATCCTACCACTATAGGTATCCATATATACATATAAAGACATTTCATCAATTAACTTCTTTAGAAATATTCCAAATAAATAAATAGAGCTATTACCTCTTTTACTCACATATAACCATTACTATTGGAGCAATCCTCTAGAAATTTAATGTTTCTAATTCCATTAATTGAGAATCCAACAAATTCACCTTTAAATAATTTATCAAATACAAGCATTTAACGAAACCTTTTGATTAAGCAATTATCAATAATTATGACCTTGTCAAGCATTATTCCTTCCCTCAAGACTAATTACTCAACAATAGATATCTAAAGTATCAATATTCCTTTGGGGCTCTTATAAATAAATTAATTTATTCTCAACTTTACTCTTCTACCTTATTATCACTTACTAAAATAACAACTTAAGAAACTTCTCAAATAACTAACATAACTCTTTAACTTAACCACATAACTTATTTAGTTAGATTCGTTAAACAGTGTTTCAAGGTTTTGTAATGATACTTATTCTAAATAACCAACTACCTTTAGAAATATTAAGAGTTTAACCAAGAAAGTATAAACATGGAAACGAAACCTATATGAAATAACCTAACATTACATTCCTAGACTTTTGATCAACTAACATACTTAGACTCCTATAATTGAACTCATAAAGGAGGCTCACATAAATTTCCCAGACCATCCAAATAACATCATTCCATCAACATGAAGTTTAGAGAGACTAAAGAAGAATTACAAAATGATACTTATTTAATGCATAACTACTAGATTTATAAATACATATATTTACAAAGCTTGATTATGTAAAGTAATCTAATATTTATAGTGTAAGGGCTCAATTTATTTTAAACTCTCCACATAGGATCTTTTTATTAAATGAAATTTATTCATTTGAAGTTGCCCTAAATTACTAAGACATATCTTACAATAAACTATAGATGCATATATATATACATCTCTCCCTATATATATAACTTCAAAATGTTGTTTACAAAACAACAAAATAGATATATAAAAGTAACCATATTAATATCAACATATAAATATATATATATATATATATATATATATATATATATATATATCTTCGTATACACCTAAGTCTATTTGCATCTGACTCATTAATTTTGAATGGGAGCTTGTGAAAGAGTTTTCATCTCTTACTGAAGAATGTTAAATATGAAAACATCTTTAAAATCAATTTCTAACTAAGAATCCATATAAATATACTCCTCATAGATCGAATACCATCCATAAACAATAATCAACAAATTAAATTCCTACTGCCCAAGAAGGGTGGCCAGGTGTGGCTCAAATGAAGTGGATATTGATGGAAGCTAGAGGAATAGGAAAGATACCCTATGGAGATGGAATGAATGCCATGAAATGGTACATGCTTTATAAGGGAGAGACAGATCACATACGCAACACAGAAGATCTATGCTGCGCTGAAGAAGTTGGCTTGGTGCAATTATCAGATTCAAGACTTTTACTTAATGCCCACGCTGCATCTAAATTCGTCTCCAAGATTGTTGCAAGAGAGTTTGTTCTGAGAGATGTGAACCCTTCTCATCATTTTAAACAGAGGCATTATTTTTATGAGTTAAGCGAATTATTTAATTTACCATACCTCTGCAACTTGAAATGTTGCAGCTATGACGGGTTGCCAATGGTTGTCAGGGAGACTATTTAATTCAGTACAATGCCTCCACTCTAAAAGACGTAAAAGAGACAGGTTGCTAAGTATTTTAGAAAGTGAATATTGTAATTTGGAAATATCGTTGTCTACTTGCATTATTATCAAATTCCAAATGTTATCCACAGACTTGAAGGAAAAGAGAGAGGTGAGAAGCAAATACGTGACTTAAGAGGAGGAGAATTAATGTACAACTTTTTCCTTTTTGAGCTTAATGCATTTCTGTTTGACAGCGAGTTCTAGAGACACGCTCAAGATGAAGTTTGGAAATTAAACTTCACTACAATGTATAAATACATCATAAAACTATCCAGTGCATTACTCAAGCTATTTAATTACAAGCATACTATAGCTAGAAGCTCATTTTCCTACATAGTTAACGTAAACAAGACGATAACATACAAAATAAGAGACTCAAGGATTAAGACACTGGAAATATACCTGGAAAGAGGCGTTATTACCCTCCTCCAGCCGAACCGATGGATTACCTCCCCAATTCTGCAAAGATGATAAAAGAGCTCGGATTTTGAGCTTTTGTTCAGGAGTCCAATAAACTGCTTCCAATTACTCCTTGCACGCTTGAATTCTGTCTTCAAACAGTAATAAGGAAGCAACTAATAAAATGCGTAGGGCGTGATATTGATTTCAGGAGAAGAAAACTTGTCTGGAGACTAGTTTCCAGAAAGCACAGCTTCAAATTAACTTGATTTCTTCGTATGCTTAGCCGTCAGAGCAAGTTATCTACAGCTTCACATCACCATTGTTCTAATCACCAAATTGGAAAACTGGGGAATTTTTTTTTTTTCTAGTTTCTGGTTTCAGTGATTATATTTACGATGCAACCCGGGTATGATTGAGTTGCTCAGATGGGAAGATAAAAAGCCCTTTTTTAACAATTCTTTTAAGTTATGATTCATTTTCCGTCCCAGATCCCCATCCAAAAGCTAAATATAGCTATTATTTATTTTTCAAATTCTACAGTTCTCTTCGACTTCCAAATGCTCTATCTTCCAACAAGTTTCAGTTACGAAGAGGCTTAGAATTTTGAGAGACATCACTATTTCTTTCTTTCTAGCTTTTCTTGCTTTGAAAACACTTCAGCTTCATAACCAATGCAATTTCCTATTAAAATAATTATCTTTTCATCATTATTAAATTATAAATCACATTATTTTCTTATAAATAATATTTATACCCCACAAGATAATCTTTTATAAGGTAAAAATTAATTTAATTATTTAAAATTAACGTGTAAATATTATTTCACAATATGGACTTGTTATTTACAATTTTACTTCTAATTTTATTTAAATTACTTCATCAACATGATTAATATAATAATTTATTTAATTCATCCTTAAATGAAAACATTTCCACTAATTAATTCAATTAACTCGCTTAACAGAGTCATTAAAATCTCACTTTAATCACATGAACCGACCAAATAACCAACAAGACCACAAAACACACTTACGCAAATATCCAGGAGGGCCACAACGGACGGGCACTACAAGGAAGAACTAATTTTAATTTCTGTGATTATTTTGAACATGAAAATTATATATGTTTTCTCATATTGGTAATAGATCAGATACTCTTGCATTATGTTAATGGGTGACATTTTTTATTTAGATTCATTGACCTACTTTTATAAGAATCCATGAATATGAAAGAAATTGATGGTTTCAATGTATTTGAGACTGGAAATAGATGAAATTATTATTTGAATAAAACATCTAAATTAATTAATGCTATATCTCTCCTTGAATATGAAAGTATACTCATGTGAAATATTTTTTTTCCTTTCATGTAAATATCAGAATGCATACACATATTCATAAAGTATTCATTTCTAGGCATATATGTGATCATGCATAAAGATTCCTTTATACATTCTCACATACATGTGGTATACCTTCTTATTCATCTTGATTTACTTTACTTATTGAGCAAGCTATGAATGTTGTGCAAATGGAATCAAACTATAATTCTAGAACAATATTGAATTGCAAACACATTTGATAATTAGATGAATAGATATACCATGAGTGATTGAATATTATTAACTTTTGCTGAATGGACTGATACATGAATTCTTGGTAGACTGTAGAATGAAAGAATGTTTCTAATAGATGGTATAAAGGGAGGGATACCCCTTGATATGATAAGTTTTATTTCTAGGAATGGGATCTAGAGAGAGTATATTTTCTTTTCCAAATATAACCAAAGCTATATTTCATATGACAAGAGGATTTCCAAGCTTTGTACTCATTTGTTATATATTGTGAATGGAACATACTGTGTTATTTACCCTCTCTCTATTGTATTCAATTTTCCTAACATGGAACTTGCATATTCTAACAAAATAGATAGAGATGCATGTAGTTAGGCACACATAGATTCCACCTTGCAAACTGTATCTCTTGCTAAGTATTTTGTGTAGGGTTTGGTTTTCTTTGAATAAGTAAAAAATTAGGGGACGCATCGCTTCATGGTTGGGTGGAAAAGCACCTCAATCACATTCTCATCCACCAGTGGAGATGAGTTGTCATGAAGGAATCATATAATAATTATACTATGTAATGTATCATTGATGTAAAAGAAACAAATGATATATTTTTATGAAAACTATATAATATGATTTGACTTAAGGCATTGAATGCCTAGTCAAACATGTATGTAACTATTGACATATAAAAGTGAATAAAATTAATTATTTCAGATTTAATTGATTTATGAACTAAAATTTCTTAATGGAATTAGCTATGGAATTTATGTCATTTCAATTGATATTCATGATGTCAATATTTATATATATTTTCTATATAAATCTAGTTGGGATGTTACACCTCTCCAAAGAGAAAAGATAAAAGTTGAATGGAATGTGCAATTGAAGAAGATAAAAGAAAGAATCATGATGACCCCAAAGGTACTTCTAACACAATGTACAATGAATGTTGCCTTATGATAGAAAAAAGAGGGACTATGTTACCCCAAAGAGAGAGAAGGAAGAACTCTATACAAAGAAATATTTCCTCCCAAAACTAAGATGGGAAGAGAAACCATCTAGCTTCCCCTTAGAATGATGTCATAATGTTGGTTTTATGGTCTAAAAGATAAAAGAAAGAATCATGATGAACCCCAAGGAATAATTCTAACACAATGTACAATGAGTGGTTCCCCTTATGATAGAAAATAGAGGACTATGTTACCCCCCCAAAAAGGGAGAAGGAAAGAACTCTATACAAAGAAATATTTCCTCCCAAAAATAAGATGGGAAGAAAAACCATGTAGCCTCCCCTTAGAATGATGTCATAATGTTGGTTCATGGTCAATAGTGGATGATGAAGATGGTCCATGAACAACGACCATCATTTTTTCCCTTGGATTTATAAACAATAGTATGAATGTGTACAAGTTGACTTCCCATTCTTGATAGGAATATGTAGGAAGAAGAATGAAGATCATTGAATTTTGCACACTCTTCAAAGACATAGATGATGAACAAGGTTTCCCCGAATGATGCTACAAAATATCCAGGGAAATGCTAGTGTGTGAAAAATATTGATAATATGGATTAGGTACCATATAATATTCATGAATAGGAACCATGGATGTATGAAAATAATTGGACTGATGATAATTTGATATTGTTGTAGAGGATATAAAAATAGATGATGAATCGGTCAAATTGGACTCATGAATATCTATAGAATTTTCCACAATATAAGTCGATGTAGGAAAGACAAGAGAAAGATCGAAATATGGAAATGGTGATGCAACTTCATCGAATCTAACATCAAAGAGAAGATGAATCTCCTCAACAGTGTCATCTAATCTTCTAATGAAAAAATGATGTTGATGTCTTGGTTCAAAGAATCACTAGATGCCATTGTGATTTTAATGTTGGATCCAAATGTAGCATCTAGTGATGATGGTGAAGATGAGATTTCAATGCAAGCCATATGAATAAATTCATCTCCAAATTATGGTGTCTCACAAGATTTTTAAGGTGAGACTAAATGATGTTTTTGCATGTTCTTGAACTAGATGATTAGATAAAGAAATACCATGATCAATAAGAAGGTATTTCATTTCAATTAGATGGTGATGAAGGCAATCTTCTATTTTATGCATTTTCTTTCCATAACATCCATAATTTATTTTCTATTTATTAGGAGGATTAGAAAGAATACTCAAAATGGAAGATATTTGGCATGAGAGACATGATCACATGAACCAACAAAATCAAAATAAAAAACATCTAGATTACCCCCTTGATTTAATAGGAGAGTCTCTCAAATACTAGAGTTGAAACATAGCCCCCCATAAATTTGTGTTAGTGAAAAATTACAAATTTTTTAAAGATTGAATACCAAATCAACCATTTATAATGCATAATATTTTTTTACAATTTTTGAAAAAATTACAATAAAAAGTTAATTGCTTTATGAAATTATGATATGCATTAGAAAATGTTTGTAAACGTTCAATAACCAAGGTGAAAGTTATGACCCCTTGAAATTTACTTACAATAGTGACTTCAGAGAACAAGAAATGCATCAAAACAACACAATTTTCAAATCATTTTGATACCAAAGTGTAGATGGAAAAACCAACTTCTTCTTGACTATTTACAATTTAAAAAATACCTCCCCATCTGCCTGGTATGGAAAAAAGAAAAGTACCCCTCCCTTACAAACACTTTGTGAACCCTAATAGTAAAGTGAGTGGTTATTATAACCATGGCATAAAATGTCAAGTAGCATACAATGCTTGTGATAGCTTAAATCACTAGTGGTTAATTTAAGTGTTTATAGATTTAAAGAATATAATATGATCATGGTGTTATAACTTGCTAGATTTTTTTAAAAAAAATTAAATTTTTACAACCAAATGTTAAATGTTATATAAAAAAAATATAAGATGCCAAAAGAAAGGCCATGTAAGGAGGTCTAGTTATTGATTGAGCCTTGGAGAATAGGTAGTCATTGAGATGCATGTGGGAGGTCGTGTACAAATGGAGAAACACCTGGTGAGGAACCTTCACAATTGGATATATGATAGTTGTTGACTATATCTTGGAGGGTTATCCTTGCTAAGAATGAGTTGGTGGATGTGCAGCCTTTACGATTCCACTATGATGCTACCTTTCACTAAGGTGTTGTGAGGCATGTGGATGCCACAAAAAAGAGCACCTTCCTCATAGATCTATGAAAAACGTTGATCATGGATGAACATAAATGAAAACTCTCAAATGGAGGCTTTGGAATGTGAGAAGCCAACAAATAAGATGCTTCAATAATTTGGCTCTACATTTGTGGACCTTCAAGTGGCCACACATGTAAATGTGGGACATGATGGCACACTTATTTAACAACTCTTATGACATCAGAGTTTCAAGCCCATATATGGAAAACCTCATTCTTGTTGGGTGAATATGTTGATGAGTTGGATGTTGAAGCAAAATCTTGCAATAGTGGCTAGGAATCCATGAAGGGGAGAGGTAGAGGAGAAAACAAAAAAAAAACCCAAAATAACTGAAAATAGAGAACATAAATAAAAAACATACATAATTTATCTACAACTGATTTTTGTATTATATCCTTCTTTCTGTATACACTTGATTTCATAAAACAGAGCTACTGCTCAAATTTTGCTAATGGGTATGTGCAGGTCATCATGTAAAAAAATAGGCCCTTAAATGGTGATGAAAATTCATAAAAATCAGAGTTAGGCAACTTGATGTAAAATTTGAATAAGTTATCTATATTATTTCAAAAATATGTAAGAATAGAATTTGCACAAATTGAATGTAGTTTCTAAACTACTAGGTTTATTTAAAAAAATAAAAATCTATTTGGTGAAAATTTGGAAATTTCAATCATTAGTATTTAAATTTCAAGGAAAAATAAGAAGTGGTGTTTGTCTAACCACCTACCACAATAAAATGATAATATTTTTTTATAAGATTTTAGATATAAGTAGAAGAATCATGTTTCAATGTGATGCATATATTTTTTGTAATTTTTTTCCATGTATATAATCATATGTCGATCGTTAACTTGGTCAAACTTCATGAAATTCCAATTTTTTCTAATCCTATAGTATGCAAATAATAGAATGTGACACATATTTCATATTCAAAAAATGTGATACCATTTGAAGCTATAGATGTTTTCAATCAACCTATCAATCAGGACTTTTAATGCGTAATTCAAATAGAAAATGAATAATATTTATTTATTAAATTCAAAGTAAAGCATAATTTATATTGGTGGAAAGATGAGAATCTCCTTTAAAAACCCTTTTCGTTTCATCAATTTTGGGTTAAAAAAAAGTCGTAAGCCACATACCCTAAACATACCCATCACATTGCCACTTTTTGGCCCATCATGATCCTGCACATACCCTATTGCAAAGCATTAAAAAAGAACTTGTTCATAGTCTTCTCTTAAAACATAAGACTACGTAACAAAGATAAACTACTGTAAAAATCCACCAACAAAGCGGAGGGAAAATAAATGCAATTAATTACATTAGCAGTAACTTCAGATTCACATGAAGGGAAAAATATTTTATCCTAGATTACAAACAAAACCATATTAAATATTGTCCTTCATATATTAAATGCCCGAAAGATATTTCACGCAAAAAATTTTACCTGAAGAAACTTTTAACTGCATCATTGCACTGCATAGAAAATGGACTTGTGGGATTGCAGTAGGCACTTCTCCACTGCACAACACAAAGAGAAGACCTGTGGGTTACTAGTAGGCACTACTCCACTACACCAAATAATGAGAGGCATTGCGAGACAACGATAAACAATGGCAGGAGTTGGGAATAATTCCAACACTCCCCCTTAATCACAATTATTGTCGTCAATGATTCCAAATCAATCTCTTTGATAGACAAAGCTTTATTTTCCTAATGCCTTAGTGAAAGTATCTACACATTGATCTTCAAACCTTGAAAATTCTAAAAATATCTCTCTATTGTTGATAAGCTCTCTAATGAAATGATATCGTGTGTTAATGTGTTTACTTCTGTTGTGAAGAACTAGATTCTTTGACAGTGCTATGGTTGAGTTGTTATCACAATTTATTTTTGTTGCATCTTTTTGTTCATTTTTCAACTCTTTCAATACTCTTGTCATCCAAACTACTTGACATGATGCACTTGTTGCTGCTACATACTCTACTTTAGCTGATGAAAGGGTGAGAATGGGATGTTTCTTTGAAGCCCATGATACTACACCATTACCAAAGTGAAAAACATAACCCAATGTGCTTTTTCTATCATTGATGCTTCCAACACAATCACTATCTATGTACCCTATGAGCTTGAACTCATTTGAACCTGAATATTGAATGCCATAATCCTTTGTTCCACTTACATATCTTAGAATTTTTTTCCCAGTTTTCCAATGTGAATGTTTTGGGGACTCCATGAACCTTGAAATCAAGCTTACACTATACATGATATCCAACCTTATGGCTGTTAAATACATGAGACTGCCAACAAGTCTCTTACACAAAGTTGAATCCACATTGGAACCTTCATCATCCTTACCCAGTTTCAATCCTATCACAATAGGTGTGGGTGCTGATTTTCAATTCAACATATGAAACCTTTTTAAAATATCATTTGGATACTTTGTTTGTGAGATGAAAATACCATTTTCATTTTGATTCACTTCAATGTCAAGAAAATACTTCATGAGACCTAAATCAATCATTTCAAATTGTTTCTTCATTTCTCCTTTGAACCAATCAATTGATAAGTCACTCGTGAACATTAAATCATCAACATACAAACATACAATAATAATTTCACCATTTTCATTCATCTTGGTGTACAATGTAGGCTTGTTGCTGCACCTATTGAATCCATTTTGTAAAATATGTTAATTAATTCTTTTGTACCAAGCTCTTGGGGCTTTCTTGAGACCATATAGTGCCTTCTCTTGTTTATAGAATTTGTCTTCTTGACCCAAAATATCATACCCAGGTGGTTATTCCACATAAATTTCTTCTTCAAGATAGTCATTTAGGAATGTTGATTTTACATCCATTTGATAAATAGACCACTTATTTTGTGCTGCTATGGCAAGTATCATTCTTATAGTGTCTAGGCATGTTACAAGAGCAAATGTTTCATTGCAATCAATTTCAGGATGTTGTGAATATCTTTTTGCCACTAGTCTTGATTTATGATTTTGCACAACACCATTTACATTTAATTTGGTTTTATAAAACCATTTCACTCCTATTACATCCTTTTCTTTTGGAAGACTTACCAACTCCCATGCTTGATTCTTTTCAATTGCATCAATTTCTTCATCCATTGCACATACCCATTTGTCATCTTTAATTGCATCTTCAAAATGTATTAGATCATCTATTTGTGAATAAAATTCAAAAAGAGAAATCTGATCAATATTATTTTCACCTTCGTTTTTCTAATAAATTTCCCTTATACTTTTGATTTTTTGTCTCCTCAAGCTTGCCAATGTAGGATTTGACATGTCACTTAAACTTTTAGAATGTGGACTTGATGGACCTGCACTATGAGTGCCTATTGATGATGGTGTATGTTGTCCACTTTTTGAAGTGCTACTGTGTAAACATGAGGCTGCCCTTACACTTGATGATGGTGTCACTTTTTGACCACTTTGTTGAGCTTGAATGGATGTGGAAGGAGTCACATTTGTAGGATTATTTGTTGGTATAGAAACTTCACTTTCCTCTTGAGGTATACTTGTTCATATATTGATTGTTTTTTCTACACTTCCATCCCATGCTTCATCTTATACAAACTGTATATCTCTATTGATTATAGCTTTCTTGTTTGTTGGTTTATAAATTTTGTAAGCCTTGGATTCATCAATGTATCCAAAAAATATACATTTTTCTCCTTTGTTGTCTACTTTCTTCTTAGGTCATTAGACACATGTGCATATGTCACACAACTAAATACACTCATGTGAGGAACACTATTCTTTCTTCCAGTCCATGCTTCTTCAAGAATCATATTCACGACACTTTTTGTTGGACACCTATTCATTATATACATTGCACATGATATAGCTTCAACCCAATATTCATTTGGAAAAAGTTTGGCTTTCAACATGCTTCTACCCATTTCATGATTTTTTTTGTATACACCTAAAAATGGTCAGAATAATCTAATTAATTAAATATGATTTCTTTGATTAATTGACTCCTTTAATTCATCCACTTATAAATAAATAGAAATATTTATTTATATAGTTCAATTTTAATTCTTTTATCTTTATCATATAATTTCATCTTTATTAAATAAACAAATCACATACGTTGTTTTATTTAATTATCATTTTCTCCTATTTTATTCTATCTTAATCACATCATTCTACCTTAAATAAATAAATAAATCACATACATTTGTTTTATTTAATTATCCATTTTCTTCGATCTTAATTTAATAAATAACTTACTATAGTTTGCTTTATTAAATTAAATATCTTCTTTTGCTAAAATTTGAATAAATCCAAATATTCAAATAAAGGCATGTTTCTAAAGCTAGTCATATCCACCTACCAAATTAGATATTTGATAGCTAATTAAATTCAACTCAATCTTCACAGGAAAATTTGGAGACAAATTTGCAAGAAAACTTCATCATATTCTTCCATTGATTCTTCCTATCTTCTGGCTGAGTGTTTTTGTGGGGAGGAACAATCTCCATAATTATCTCAAGCTTCTTTATCTTTCACCATTCAATCCTTCAGATCAAGTCCAAACCTTTGCTTTTCTACCCCTTCACAAATGTGTTGTTGGGAATCTATAGATACAACCTTTGTCTACAGGAAAAAGGATCCCAACTTTGTGCAAACTTACTCTATAGAAATACCAATTGAGCAAATCAAACAATTTAGAATTTTAGCAATAGCAATAACAATCATATCATTTTAGAATCATAATCATGGTTTTCCATTTAGCTGCATCATAGTTTATTGTAGCTTCTTTTATCAAGTTTCATGTCATTTTCAATCATGGTATTATATTATATCATTTAGGAATCATCATATAGGATTATATTCTTGCATTTAGCAGCATCTCATTCTCTAGATTGAAATTTTAATAGTCACAATGCTTACAAAATCTAAGAGCCCCGTGATTTAATAAATATTTGGAGATAGAGAGCAATATGACGCTTTCAACAAATTTTTGTTTTAAATTAGTTTAATTGTTGTTTGAATATTTGATATAATTTCTTATTGATTTTTTTTGTTGATCATTTATACTTATTTCACTCACACATTTACAAAACGACACCCATCGTGGGGCCAAAAACTGCATTTTTAACATCTTTTTTTTAGAAAAGTGTATTTGCAGGCTTCTGAAATGTTTCTTTTAGCGTGATCAAGTGATCTTACGATGCATATGACAGATAATTTAGTGCATCTGAGCATTGTTTCAATGCATCAAGAAAATCTTCCAACACATCCAAATTTTTGTGTCACCAGTCAGGAAGTTTTCCTTCGGTGCATTGACCTTTTCCTTTACCACATCCATCAATTTTTGTAGCGCATAGGACTTTTATTATA
Source organism: Sequoia sempervirens (assembly GCA_007258455.2). Classification (NCBI taxonomy): domain Eukaryota; kingdom Viridiplantae; phylum Streptophyta; class Pinopsida; order Cupressales; family Cupressaceae; genus Sequoia; species Sequoia sempervirens. Next base: position 346,070,162 of record VDFB02373365.1, read on the forward strand.
GCACATTTAAATTCTTTTTTTCCGAATGTAATAAATATTGTGGCGCATTTGAATACTTTTGCATAATTTTAAAAATTCGAGGACTAATCACTATTTTGTGTTTCAGGTGCAAAATACTCTTATCAAAGATGATGATCAGAAACATTTACGTCGGTCAAAGACAAAAATTCACAAATTACTAATAGTGTTTGTATGGATTTGATTTATAATTGCTTTTTATTTGGTTAAAATAGTGCATCTAGCTTAATTAAAGAAATAGTTTGAACCCCATGTCTACTGTGTTTCGAAAGCAATAGGCCTATGCTCTCCATTTAACTAGGTGATCAGAATGATAGACTTGCTATCCTACTTTATTAACACCTTTAGAAGGTCTACCATAGTGGGAAAAAGTATTCACCCTATGGGAATGACCTAAGTGGGAACAACCAAAGCCAGGTTTTCCAACCCACTATAAAACAAAAGTGAATATGGGGAAACACACATTCACTAGAAGTGTGCAAGATAACCATCCCCAAAATCCTTGTTCTAAAAATTGGGAGATCTCTTGAGGGAGTTTATCATTTTCCACTCCAAACAGATACCCTATGTACAAAATTTAAGTTAGTATCTCATTGTGTCAGTTTTTGAACACTTTTTCTATCACAGTGCAAGAGGAGGGAAGAATTTGTGCCCAAGACACTCACCATATAACTATCAAAGGCCCTGGCCAAAAGTGGAGGATTCGACTTTGGTTAAGACTCAGGAAAGGAAAAAACATGGGCACCCTCTAGGGGGTGATAGGGTTGTGTGAGTTGACATAGTTGCAAGTTGTGGGTTGTGATATTCTAGGTGACCTACTTGACAAATGGAAAAGTGCTTGAACTATCTTTATTTCTGTCAAACCTGTGGAAATTGAAAGAATTAGACCTAATTCTAAAACACTCACTACATGTTTAATACATGGAATCTGAAACAATTATTTACAATCTGGATTTTGTGTATGAAGTTATTTTCAAAAGGTATCATCCAATTAGATCATCAAATTCCAAGATTTAGAAGAAAAACACCCCTTCAAAAGACTCATTTGGTCAAAAAATTACAACTTGGAATTTAACCTTTGTACTTAGAAAAAGTAGAACAATTGGACAAAACTATGAAAACACTAACAACTCCCAGACTAGCGCATTTACACTCTATTTTAGCGCATATACCTAGTCTTTTAACACATCTACCTAGTTTAAACGATGCATCAAAGCTCTGTTCTAGCACATCTATCTAGTTTTATAGCTCATCCACACCCAATCTACCAAACACATGTATCCAAAATATTAACGCATTTAAAATTAGTTTCAACACATTTACACAGTCTATCAGTGCATATACCTAGTCTTTTAGTGCATCTACCTAGTTTAAATGACACATCAAAGCTCTGTTCTAGCACATCTGTCTAGTTTTACAACACATCTACACCTAGTCTGTCAAACACATGTATCCAGAATATCAATGCATTTACACAGTTTGGCAATGCATCTATCTAGTTTTTCAGCACATTTACTTAGTTTTTCAATGCATTTACCCAATCTATCAGTGCATTTACCTAATCTATCAGTGCATTTACCCAATCTATCAATGCATTTACATAGTCTGTCAGTGCATCTACCCAATATTTCAAGGCATTTACTCATTTTTTTGGTGCTTTACCCAATCAATCAGTGCATACACTATATTTTACAACCCATCTACCCTATCTAACAATGCACACAGCCTATTTTTCAGCGCAACTAGGTTCTGTTTTAGCGCATCTGATGTCTGTTATAGTGCATCCACATAATTATAAACTAGAGAGTTATTTTTACCTCACATCAGACTAGTGACATCAGAACTTGAATCTTTGTCAGAATAAAAATATTTTCTCAGTCCAACCAGTGTCTTAAAATTGGAAAAATAGGACCTTACAAGCTAAACTCTTTCAAATTAATCCAAGATCTTATAATTCTAATTTTCCTTATCATCAAACACAACTCTTGATTATTATGTTAAGTTTCATTATCAGGATCAATCATCCCACAATCACGAAACAAAACAAAATAATCAGATTTTAACTTTGTCTCATCAATAGAATTTATCATTCTATTTGACTTCGTTAATATCCATTGGTACTCATCCAAAAAGAAAGATCAAATTTTAGTAAAGATTACAACACTTGTATGCCAATTTTGACAAGGTTACAGAGATAGAAACTTAGAGAAAAATAAGTTGAAACACTAAATACCATGGTTGAAGAAAATCCCTTTCATAGATTTCACCAAAAGGACAGTAATTAAATAACCCAAGAGGACATTCAAACTGCATAACAAGATCCTAACTTCCACCAATTCATGGAAAAGTTTTAGAACAAGATATGGAAAAATATATTTTGATGCTAGATGAACTAGGTGCAAAACATCCAAAAGACTTTGATATCAATTGATTAAAAGAAGCACCTATGAGAACTAAACTTGAACCACAAAACATAGATCAAATGGTTGCACTAACACATCAAATGCAAAACTTGCAACAACAACTTCAAAATATGCAAAAAGGAACCACGAAGAGGTACTCCTTACAGGACTTTTGTCCTTATCCTTTTGATCCAAGTGTAGAACTGATACCATTTCCTAGACACTATGAATTTCAAAAATATGACAAGTACAATGGTAAAACTGACCCAATAGACCATGTGCAGGAATTGAAAACCATGAGACTGGAATTTACACAAGAGGATGTTGGAAAAACATGGATAGACAATTGAGAGGGGGGTGAATCAGTTGTCATAGAATATTTAAACTTTTCAATATTTACTTACTCAATCTCAGACCTGATGAATGAATAATAAACCATGAAAAATCAACACATCAAAAACATAGAGAAAACTAAGATTTTTACGTGGAAACCCTATTAGGGGAAAAAGCACGGTGGAGGTTAGTCCACAATATTATACCCTTTTAAAATTATAAGAATAATAGGAATGCACATGCATTCAAGCACATTTCCTAGAGCTCACTACTCAAATACAAAAGAGGACTCACTGTCCAAAGAAAGGTTTGGATTAAAACCATCCAAATGTGAACTAAGAAAATAGCTTCTACACAAGTCTAATTATAGTTCTAGTTAATCACATAAAACCCTTCTTTACACTTCACTCAATCTTCTTCACACTGCTCTCCAATTGAATGATTAGAACACTATTCACACATCTACACTTTCTTTGGAATATATTCACTCTTATGCACACACTAACTTCACTCAAACAACCACTCTTATATATCTACAACATGAGATTACATCAACAACCTTGTTAGCTCAAATTACAAATCAACTTGCAATGTGAATTCACCAAGGTCAGCCACAACATAGTAGAGACCAAAATTAACAACTCCAAAACAAAAAGACTTCAATTAATTTCACCTTGAAGATCCACAACATTCTACCACCATCATGTCGGCCAAGAACATGAAAAACTGAACATACAGAGAAAAATCTTCGACCACGAGCACACCGATCAATGTGGAAGTACCAAAAAGATAGAGCATGATTTAGAAGCATCCACAAACAACAAGAACTAACAAAGAAACATCCGCAGCAATAGAGATTACCAGAAACACATAAACTTCAATCAAGAACACTAAAAAAGCCCACAAAAATACTATTAGAACACAACTATTCATAGCACGATCAAATCTTCATGTGAACCTCTAAAACATCCGGTAGATGAATTAGATATGCTCAACAAAAAACCCTTTAATCCACACCAGTTGATCTTTAACATACAGAGAAAAAAACCTTCATGAATTTCACTAAACCACTAGGAACTAAGAAAAAAACTTCTACACAAGTCTGATAATAGTTCCAGTTAAGCACATAAAACCCTTCTTTACACTTTGCTCAATCTTCTTCCCACTTCTCTGTAATCAATTGATTGGAACATTATTCACACATCTGCACTTTCTCTAGAATACATCCACTCTTATGCACACACTAACTTCGCTCAAACAATCGCTCTTACATATCCACAACATGAGATTACATCAACAACCTTGTCAGCTAGAAATATAAATATATTTTCAATGTCAGCCCAAATTACAAATAAATTTGCAATGTGAATCCACCAAGGTCAGCCAAAACATAGAAGAGACCCAAATTAACAACTCCAACATAGAAAGACTTCAATTAATTTCACCTTGAAGATCCACAACACGCTACCACCATCATGTCGGCCAAGAACATGAAAAACTGATCATATAGAGAAAAATATTTGACCACGAGCACACTGATCAATGTGGAAGTACCACAAAGATAGAGCATGATTTAGAAGAATCCACAAACAATAAGAACTAATAAAGAAACATCCACAACAACATTTTTTTCCTAGAAACACATAAAATTCAATCAGGAACACTGACAAAACCCACAAAAATACTGTCAGAACACAACTATTCATAGCACAATCAAATCTTCATGTGGACCTCTGAAACATTCGATAGATGAACTATATATGCTCAATAGAAAACCCTTTAATCCACACCAGTTGATCTTTAACGTACAAAGAAAAACACCTTCATGACTTTTACTGAACCACTAGGAACCTGTAATACTTTCTTTTACAATTTTCTCAATATCCTCGACATATACAACCTTTAATACATGAAATACTAATAGTGTTGACATCAATGAAAATTACATATCAGCAACACAATCACAATATCCAACAATCTCCCCCTTTGGCATTGATGGCAACACATGATGTGAAAACACAATCAACCCAAATCTTAATCAACACTTACTCCTCCTTTGATTCTGACTCTTCTTCCTTGACCTCTTCTAGATGACCTCCTCACAAGACTCTTCTCCTTAGATAAGAAATAGTTTTTCACATTACTCTTCTCCCCCTTTGACATCAATGGAAAATATAATCATTATCTTTCCACATGCAAGCATTGAACCACATATTTGCACATCTGACTACTCCCCTTGAGTAGCAGCCCTAGAAACATCAATCAGGATAAGAATATGATCATGAAGCACACATATTGATGCAAATTAATGCATCTCTAGTTCATATTAGGTGGGGTAATCACCCCTAGCATCCCTCTGAGATACTCAAAAGTATCCTTCAGCAATGACTTGGTGAAAATGTTTGCAATCTACTCGTTGGTAGGTACATACTCCAGTCTGACTTCTTTCTCACTCACTTTCTCCTGAGAAAGTGGAACTTGATTGATATATGCTTGGTCTTAGAGTGTAGCACCAGATTCTTTGATATGTTTATAGCACTTGAGTTGTCATAGTAAATGGCAATGGATTCATCATATACTACTCTGATATCTTTCAACATCTGTTTCATCCACATCACTTGAGTACAATTGTTTGTAGCAATAATATACTCTTCCTTAGTAGTAGATAAATAAATGGAATTTTGGTTTTTTCTCAACCAAGACACCGACTTCTTCCCTAGAAAGAAGGCACCACCACTAGTACTCTTCCTGTCATCTAAATTTCCTACCCAATCTACATCAGTATATGCATTCAATGTAAGATCATTAGCCTTAGGATACCAAAGTCCAAAATCAATTGTTCCTTTCAGATATCTAAAAATTCTCTTTATAGTAGTCACATGAGACTCTTTTGGATTAGCGTGAAATCCAACAACCATACATACATCATTCATAATGTTTGGTCTGGTCTGAGTTAAGTAGAGAAATCCACCAATCATTGATTTGTACCTTGTTTGATTTGCTTTGGGAGAATCATCATTCTGTGTTAATTTGCATCCGGTTACCATGGGAGTACCAAGGGTATGTGTAGGATCATGATGGACCAAAAAGTGGTGATATGATTGGTATGTGGTTATGTGGTTGGCGACTTTCTTTTTTATCCAAAATTGATGAAATGAAAAGGGTTTTTAAAGGAGATTCTCAACTTTCGGCCAATATAAATTATTCTTTACTTTGAATTTAATAAATAACTATTATTCATTTTCTATTTGAATTATGACTAAAGTCCTGATTGATAGGCTGATTGGAAAACATCTATAGATTTCAAATGGTATCCCATTTTTTGAATAAAAAACATGTGTCACATTCTATGCTTCACATACTATAGGATTTAAAAAAAATTAATTTCATGAAGTTTTGACCAAGTTAAGGTGGTCAAACATATGAGTTTTTATATTTTTTAAAAGTTGTAATAAAAAATTCATAGTTAATTATTTACTTAGAAAAAAATTACAAAAAAATATGCATCACATCCAGACATGAGTCCTCTACTTATATCTAAAATATTATAAAAAAATATTATCATTTTATTGTGGTTAGCGTTGTCAAACAAACACCTACTTATTTTTTCCTTGAAATTTAAGTACTATTGCATTGAAATTTCAAATTTTCACTAAATAGATTTTTTATTTTTTTAAATAAACCTAGTAGTTTATAAACTACATTCAATTTTCTATAGATTCTATTCTTGCATATTTTTGAAATAATATAGATATCTTATTCAATTTTTTACTACAAGTTGCCTAGCTCTGATTTTTTTGAATTTTTTGCCATTTAAGGGCCTATTTTTTCCATGATGATCCTACACATACCCCCAATAGGTTTTGAGTCATCCATGTCAAACTTCTTTAGTAGCTCTCTCACATATTTGGACTGAGATATGAAGATCCCCTTGTCTAACTGAGTAACTTGCAATCCCAGAAAGAACTTCATCTCTCCAATCATAATCATCTCAAATTCATTCTTCATTTCATTAGCAAACTTCATGCATAGATTATCATCTCCTCAGGTATGTGTAGGATTATGATGGGCCAAAAAGTGGCAATATGATGGGTATGTGGCTGATAATTATTTTTTTACCCAAAATTGATGAAACAAAAGAGGGTTTTTAAAGAAGATTCTCAGCTTTCCACCAATAGAAATTATGCTTTACTTTAAATTTAATAAGTAATTATTATTCATTTTCTATTTGAATTATGACTAAACTCCTGATTGATAGGCTGATTGAAAAACATCTATAGCTTTCAAACGGTATCACAATTTTTTAATCCAAAACATGTGTCGCATTCTATGCTTCAAATACTATAGGATGAAAATAAAAAGAAATGAATTTCATGAAGTTTTGACAAGGTTAAGGTGGTTAGACATAGAAGTTTTTATATTTTTTAATTTGGATTTAGCCAATAAAATTCATAATTAATTATTTACTTGGAAAAATTAGAAAAAATATGCATCACATCAGGGACATGAGTCCTCTACTTATATCTAAAATCTTATAAAAAAAATATTATCATTTTATTGTGAGGTTAGAGATTGGTGGAATAAACACCTACTTCTTATTTTTCCACTGAAATTTAAGTACTCTTTGCATTGGAAATTTCAAATTTTTCACCAGCTAGATTTTTTGTTTTAAAACCCTAGTAGTTTAGAAACTTCATTCAATTTTCTATAGATTCTATTCTTACATATTTTTTAAATAATATAGATAACTTATTCAAATTTTTATGTCAAGTTGCGTAACTCTGAATTTTCTAATTTTTTTGCCACTCAAGGGCCTATTTTTTCCATGATGATCCTGCACATACCCCCTCCATAAATAATATCATCAAAAAAGACCAATAATTAACTCTGTCATGATCTAATTTGAAACACAAGTTGTTGTCAGTAGTACCTTTATTGAATCCAAGCTTCAATAAATATTTATCCAATCTAGCATACCAGGCTCTGGGGGCTTGCTTGAGTCCATATAGAGCTTTCTTCAATCGACAAACCATGTTTTCCTCATCAGTCAGTTGAAATTCATCTGGTTGTTCAATATATACTTCTTCTTCTAGCTCACCATTCAGAAAATTAGACTTCACATCCATTTGATAGACTTTGTAGTTCTTATATGCAACATAAGCAAGAAATAATCTTACAACTTCAATTTTGGAAATACGTACAAAGGTTTCTTCAAATTCAATACCTTCCATTTGTGAATACCCTTTACATATTAGTCTTGCTTTATTCAAGACCACTTCACCTTGTTCATTCAGCTTATTCCAAAAGACCCATTTTTTATCAATCACATTTTGGTCTTTTGGTCTAGGAACAAGTATCCATGTATTATTCTTCTTAATATGCATCAGTTCTTCCTTCATAGTTTCCATCCAATGTTCATCATTGCAAGCTTCATTGACATATTTAGGCTCAATCTTGGAAATCAAACAATACTCTTCTGCAATCTTCCTTCTAGTTTGTACACCTTTATTCTTGTCTCCTATAATTTAATATTTAGAATGATTTAGCTTTACATACCTCAGAGTTTTAGGATTTTCTTGAACCTTTGATTCTTCTGCTCTTTCTTCTGCACTTGCACTTGTCTTTGCTTCCTGACTATCTTGATTTACTAGAAAAAATAGAACATATGGAACATATGGCACAATTTGAAGTTGATTTTGTGTCTGGACATTCCTCCCTTTGTTTGTATTGTCTTCATCTGAATCATATCCACAAGATCTGGATGATTTAGTAGAATCCCCATCAACTCTGACGTTTGCACTCTCAACCATTTTTCTTAATCTTCTGTTATAACACCGGTATTCCTTGCTTTTAGTAGAATAACCTCGAAAGATTCCTTCATCACTTCTTGCATCAAACTTTCCTATGTCATCATATCTCTTGATGTAGCATTTGCTTCCAAAGATCTTAAAATATCTAACAGTAGGCTTATAACCAAACCATAGTTCAAAAGGCGTCTTACTAGAATTACCATTTACATTTACTTGGTTCAAAGTGTACGCAACAGTGCTTCCAACTTCAGTCCAATAGATGTGAGGCACATTTCCTTCAATCATCATTGTTCTAGCACCATTAAGAACGGTTATGTTCTTCCTCTCTGCAACTCCATTTTGTTGAGGGGTTCGAGGAGCAGATATTTGTCTTTTGATTCCATGCTCAAGTCACAAAAATAATTAAACTCCCTAGAGGTGAACTCACTACCTCTGTCTGACCTTAAACATTTAACTTTCAGACCTTTCTCATTTTCTACCATAGCTTTGAAACTTTTTAACTGTTCAAATGCTTCACATTTTTCTCTTAAGAAAGCAACCCATATCATTCTAGAGTAATCATCAATAATCAACATAAATTACCTTTCACCATGGAGAATTCTAACTCTAGAGGGACCACATAGATCAGTATGTATCAACTCCAGTAATTCATTTGAATGATGCTATTTTCTCTAAAAAGAAACTCTAGTTTGTTTTCCCATCTGACACTCCTTGAAAATTGTGCTAGCAGGCTTCACTAGCTTAGGTAGATTTCTTACTACTTGAGTGGAACTTATTTTGGCAATGTTATAAAAATTCACATGACACAACCTCCTATGCCATAACCAGCTTTCATCTACTTGATCAATTAAACAACTTTCACTAGCAACATTCAAGTGAAAAATATTACCTTTTCTCTGTTTACTTGAAGCAATTACATTTCCAAAGCTTCCAAATATCCTTCATCCTCCATCTTTGAACTGAAGATCATAACCCTTGTCCACCATCTTTCCAACACTCAACAGCTTGTGTTTCAGGCCTTCAACATAAAGAACATCATTATTGTTATGATTACCACCAAGAAAAATAGATCCTCTGCCACGAATCACACAAGAATTGTTATCTCCAAATATCACAACCCCACCGTCATAATTCTCTAGACTTACAAATTTTCTTTTGTCACCAGTCATATGATGTGAGCATTCGCTGTCAATAACCCACTCATCCTTTTCTTCAATTCAGGTTGCAAGAGCTTTCTCAACTTTAGCAGATTCAGTAGCCATTAGACTATTTTCCTTGATAGAAATGAAAACCTAACCATCTTCATTTCTATTATATTTATCAGACTCATCATCAGTCACTCCTTCAACAAAGTAACATTTATTTTGGAATCAAGATTTGTAAGGCTTAGATCTAGGAACTCTTTTAGGACACCTTGATGCAAAATGATCTATTTTACTATAAGAAAAACATTTGATAGGAAAATTTCTTTTATACTTACCTCATCCTCTACCTTCTTTCTTTACAATCAATGCTTCCAACTCTTCTACTTATTTTTCTTCATCTTCAAGCTGTTTCATTTATTCCTTGAATACTTGAATGTATTTTTAGAACTCTCTCTTGGATCAAATCTTTACTTGTTTCTTTTGGATACAATAGCCTTAAATGTAGTTTCAGTCTTAGGAACAGAATCACCAAACTCGCTTAAATCAAAGGCAACAAGTTTACCAATCAATGTATCTCTCGTCACATTCATCAATGATCTAGTTTCTTCAATAGCATGAGCCTTTGCTTTCTAGGAGGGAGGCAATAATTTGAGCACCTCAGCCACAATTTCTTGCTCTTCCAGGATACCATCAACACATCTAATACCCATCACTATTTCATTTACTCTTTGCATGAAAGAGGAAATATTTTCATCTTCACCCATCTTTAGATTTTCATACTTTCCTTTCAAACTCTGTAGCTTAGCCATCTTCACATGTGCATCTCCTTCTTACAAAGTTTCCAGCTTCGTCCACATTTCATGAGCTATCTTTAGACATAACACATTTGTAATTTCTGAGTCTATTAGAGCACTCAACAAAGCTTCCATAGCCCTGACATTATTCTCAGCCTCTTTAACCTCATCAACAGTGGAAGGACCATTCACAAGAATAACATATGTATTCTTTGTAATTTTCTAGAAAGGTTCACCAATACACTTCAAATGACACTCCATCCTAGCTTTCCACAATGAGTAGTTTTTTCCATCAAATCTAGGACTGTCCTTCTTGTATGATGCCATATCGGATCACCTCAAGCTTTTAAACTCCTTCAAAGGAACCTGCTTTGATACGAATTATTGGAAAAACAAGGTCAGACAACTTAGAGGGAGGGTGAATCAGTTGTCACAAAATATTTAAACTTTTCAATCTTTACTTAACTTAATCTTAGATCTGATGAATGCATAATAAACCATGAATAATCAACACATCAGAAACACAAAGAACACCAATATTTTTACACGAAAAAACCATGGTGGAGGTTAGTCCACAATATTATACCCTATTAAAAGTATAAGAATAATGGGAATGCATATGCATTCAGGTACACTTCCTAGAGCTCACTGCTCAAATACAAAAGAGGACTCAATGTCCAAAGAAAGGTATGGATTAAAACCATCCAAATGTGAACTAAGAAAATAGCTTCTACACAAGTCTGATTACAGTTCTTGTTAAGCACATAAAACCTTCTTTACACTTCACTCAATCTTCTTCACACTCTGATCTGCAATCGAATGATTAGAACACTATTCACACATCTGCACTTTCTCTATCATAAATTCGCTCTTATGCACACACTAACTTCGCTCAAAAAATCACTCTTATATATCATCAACATGAGATTACATCAACAACATAGTTTGCTAGAAAATATAAAACATATTTTCAAAGTCAACCAAATTACAAATAAATTTGCAATGCAAATCCACCAAGGTCAGCCACAACATAGTGGAGACCCAAATTAGCAACTCCAACACAAAAATACTTTAATTAATTTCACCTCGAAGATCCACAACACGCTACCACCATCATGTCATCCAAGAACATGAAAAACCAAACATACAGTGAAAATATTCAACCACGAGCACAACGATCAAAGTGGACATACCACAAAGATAGAGCACAATCTAGAAGCATCCAAAAACAACAAGAACTAATAGAGAAACATCTAGAGCAACATAAATTACCGAAAACACATAAACTTCAATCAAGAACACTGACATAACCCACAAAAATACTGTTAGAACACAATTTTTCATAGCACAATCAAACCTTCATGTGGACCTTTGAAACTTCCGGTAGATGAACTAGATACACTCAATAGAAAACCCTTTAATCCACACTAGTTGATCTTTAATGTACAGAGAAAATCACCTTACAACCTTCAATACATAAAATGATAATAGTGTTGGCATAAATGACAACCACATATCAGCAACACAATCACAACATCCAACAAAGGAAAATTATTTGATGAGGTTATTCCCAAGAAGCTTGGGAGGTCAATGTGTGGAATGGTTCTCTAAACTACAATCAAGAATTTGATCTTTTGAGGAACTAGTCAACAATTTAATCTCACAATACTCATATAATATTCAACATGAGATAAAAATAAAGGACCTTTACAACATGAAACAAAAGAAGGGTGAAATGTTCCTCTAATTTCTACAACAATGGAGAAGGTTGTTTGCTAGGTATCCCTATTCAATTCCTAAAGAAGAAAAGATGGAGCTATTCATTGACAACTTGATTGATGAAATGAGCTATAGACTTGAACTACAATGTTCATCTACATCTAAGAAAGTGATTGAAAATGGGCTCAAAATTGAATAAGCTTTGGTCAAAAGAGGGGTAATAAAACACTATAATGAAGGATAAAATAAAACAAACTCCTCAGATCACTGCAATAACAATGATAAACCAAAATTTTGGAAAAATAATAGAAATACTGGAAATAATGATGCCAAAAATGAAACAAAAAATGTGAAACCAATATTTAATTTGATGGAAACCCTGCAAAGACCAATCAAAACAATGACCAAAACATCAATCCAAGTGTCAATCAAAACAACAAACCAAACAATGAGGAATCTAAACCACAATCATATAAAAACCAATCAAATCGAAGAAGATTCGCACTATTGTGACAAACACTAGAATTAGCAATGAGAGAAATTCTTACACATGGACTTATCACATTACCTGAAGTAAGAAATTGGGAACCAAGAGTCAATACATCTTGGTGGAATGATGCAGATTTATGTGACTTTCATAGAAAAAAGGACATAAAATGAATGATTGTATGCAGTTGAAACATCTAGTAGAAGATTTGATTGACAACAGGAATATATTTGTAGAAGGACATCAAATGAACAATGATCATAGTGCATTTAAAAATCCTTTACCAAATTATGAAAAGGGAGAATCTTCTTATGCAAATAGTAAGGATAATAATGTAAAAATTACATTTATGACAACACTATTCATTGTATTTCTGTGGTTAAGAAGAATGATGTCACTAATAATCAAGCTGATAACATCAAAATCAATGACTTCATACCACTAAATTTGATCCCGAACATGGATACATCCAACAATAAAATCAATGTCATAAAAATTAGGGAAAACCAAGATCATCAACCAGTCAACGTGACAACAAGGGGGAAATCCAAGGTAATATTGAAAGGAGTTTCAAATAAAACCATTGCTACTCCTTCAAAGCAGTACAACATAGTCAATCAACTACATAAAATGCCAGCACAAATATCAATTTTGGAACTCCTTAAAATCTTACCATCTCATAAGGAGGTTTTGGAACAAGCTCTTGTGGCCACAACAATACCCAATAATCTGAATGTTTGTCAATTCTAGGCTATGGTGGGACACTTAACCACACTTCACTGCCTATCATTTTCTGAACAAGATGATGTATGACTTACTCATTTGCACAATGTCGCCCTTCACATTGAAGTCTTGATCCACAAACACTAGTTTAAGCATGTCTTAATAGATGGTGGAGCTGGTTTAAAAATTTTCACTTTAAAACTGATCCATGCACTAGGATATTCTGATAATGCTATTGATGCCAGAAGGAAAATCACAATAAAAGCCTATGACGAAGAAGAGAGATCCTCTAAGGGATTGATTGTGTTTCCTATTCAAGTGGGACCAATTGTGAAGAATATAGTTTTCCAAGTGTTAGACAAAGAGTTGACTTATAATATACTCTTGGGACGTCCCTGGATTCATGGAATGCAAGTAGTATCTTCAACTTATCATCAGTGTTTAAAGTTTCTTGTCAATGGACAAAAAATAATTATTTTAGCTGACTACAACAATCCCCAATATTGTAGCACACTTAAAACAACTCAAGACACTTTTGTATCCCATAATAGGGAAGAAAACACTTCTAATTCATCCAACGGTGAAAGGAAACTAAATGTTGTATCAAAATGGGTTGAGAAAAAGGACAAGTCAAAAGAGACAAGTGTGGTTAACTCCACTCCATCAAACAATGAATCTCAACTGGATTCTTTATCACAACAACTCAAAGAAAAGACCCGGTTAAAAGACAATGGAATGGGAGAGTATTCCATTTAACAATCTTTGTGTTTTTCACAGTTGTTGCCATCTCTAAGATCATATGGAAAATGATCAACATTAACACAATAATAATCACAAACTACCATGACTTTGGATGATAGATTTGTAAAGGTAGGTACTTTAGATTATGAATCAGAAGATAAGGCCATCCTCAATTGGCTCTACGAAGATGAGGAAGCATCTACATCAACAAATATCTGCATAAAAACATATCAATATGGAAAGGGAAAAGAAATATTAGAGAAAATGGGGTATGAAGGACAAGGACCTATTGGAAAAAGAAAAGAGGGAATTGTAGAACCCATTCAACCTCTCACACTTCAGTCGAAAGAAAAAATAGGACTAGGTTATACAATGGAAACAAAAGAAGATAACACTCATATAGTTGTTGAAAGAATCCTTCAAATGAGGGATAGCTCCGAAACGGATTCTAATGATTATGAGTGGGATTCTTTATCAGAAACATCATACAAGAACATAAAAATTGATGTCATAAAAGAGTATCCACCCACACATGATGAGGGAAAAATATTAGGAACTAGACCCCTTGTGTTTGGATCACAAAATATCGATGACTCAAGTGAGGATGGACATATATCAAATGGGATAGATGACTTTGAGGAGAGTAATATCATAGACCTTGACATCACCACTGACATATTTGAAAACATTGCTATCCAAACCCTTATTGTCATTGACCCTAGCCAATATGATGACCTTTTAACCTTAATGCATCCTAAATTTATAGGCTGGGAACTAACTCAACCTATCAATATTCCTATATTTGTGAATGATGATGCTATCATAAATTTCCTTTGTTGTGATGAACCTAACACAAGTTCTAATAATAATTCTCCTAATGACACTTTAGGTCAGGAGGGCATCAAATTTTTTAGTTGCAAAATTGAAAATAGGAATAATGGATCATCTAATGGTGAAAACCATTTAATGGCACCATTAGATCTCAAAAAAGTAAAACTAAAGAACGCATCTGATGGTGAAAACCTCTATCAGGCACCAAAAGATGGGAGATTTGACACCCTTCTGAAACACTGTCATGAAAGATCATTAGTATTGGTGGAGCCTACATAGTCTATCAATATTTGCACAACAGAAAAAGGAAAGACTCTACATCTAGCAGCATATATGACTAAACAAGAAAGGCCATAATTCATCAAGTTCTTTGAAGAAAGACACATTAACTTTGCTTGGTCTTACTCTAATATGCTAGGTTTAGATCCAAATCTTCTAATTATGCATCATTTATCTCTACCATCGGGGATAAAACTTGTGAAACAAAAACTAATTAAAATGCATCTACATGCCACCTTGATGGTAAAGGTTGAGCTGAAAATTTTGTTAGATGCATGATTCATTAGATCTATTGATTATGTTGAGTGGATTTCTAATATTGTACCTGTTTCTAAACCAAATAATAGTATTAGAATATGTACTGACTTTAGAGATCTCAATAAGGCCTGTCCAAAGGATGATTTTCCTTTACCAAACATTGACATTATTGTAGACTTAACAACAGGACATGCCATGTTATCACTAATGGATGGCTTCTCATGGTATAACCAAATCAAGATAGAACTAGAAGATTAGGAGAAGATGACATTCACGCGTCCTTGGGGAACATTCTATTGGAATGTCATGCCCTTTGGGTTGAAAAATGCAGGTGCCACATATCAATGAGCAATGACCACCATTTTCCATGACATGATGCATATTTTTATGGAAGATTACATGGATGATATATTAGCAAAGTCATATACTAGAGAAGGACATCTGGAGATCCTGGGAAAAATATTCACCAGACTAGAGAAGTTCAATGTCAGATTAAATCCTAAGAAATGTGTGTTCGTTGTTACATTAGCAAAGCTTCTAGGATACATAGTTTCAGAAAAGGGCATCGAAGTGGATCCCACCAAGATCAAGGAAATAATGGAAATTCCACCACCGAAGAATATTAGTCAACTACGAACTCTACAGGGAAAGCTACAATCAATCAGGAGGTTTATTTCCCAATTAGCAAACAAAATTCACCCCTTGAATCATTTGCTACATGAGAATGTCTCTTTGAAATGGGATCAAGGATGTGAAACAACTTTCAATAAAATAAAGCAATATCTGATGTCATCCCCTATATTGATGCCACTTATAGAAATTAGACCCTTACTACTATACATTGCAACAACCGAGATTTCTTTGGGATCTCTAATAGCACAGGAAGATCCCGAGGGAAGGGAACATGCTATCTATTATATCAACAAGAATTTGAATGGTTATGAGATAAATTAAACCTTCATCAAAAAATCTTGTTAGGGGGTGGTATTTGCTACTCAGTAGTTGTGGTATTATATGTTAACCCACATAGTCAAACTCATAGCGAAGATTGATCCGTTAAAGTATTTACTCAGTAAGGCTACTCTAGTTGGAAGACTAACCAAGTGGGTTATGATCTTGAGTGAATTTGATATCCAGTATGTGGATAGAAGAGCCATCAAGGGTCAGGTGATAGCTGATTAGTTAGTTGAAGCTCCATTACTAGATGATCATCCATTGAACACTGAGTTTCTTGATGCAAACATTCTTACTGTGACAACACAACAATGGAGGCTTTATTTTGATGGGTCATACACACAACGTGGGTCAGGTGCGAGAATTCTACTTGTTACACCTCAAGGACATACCATCCCAAAGTCCTATAGACTCATGTTTCCATGTACAAATAATGTAGTAGAATATGCAAATTTAATTATTAGCATCAAAGTGACAGCTGAATGGAATATTAGAGAGCTAAAAGTATATGGAGATTCAAAACTAGTCATTTGTTAGGTAAATGATGAATATCAGACAAAAGATGAGAAGTTAATGCCATATATGAAATGGTGGATGATCTCAAAAATTACTTTGTGGATATCAAGTTTGAACATATTCCAAGGGTAGAAAACAAAGTTGTTGATGCTATGATGACAATTGCTTCTCTCTTATAGTTGCCAAAAAAGTGAGGTTGTTATGAGTTTATGGTGGAATAAGTGTCTAATCCTACTTATGATAATCTAGAATCTCAAACCATATGCCATCTAGTTGATATTGAATCCTTAATTTATGGAAAGACCTACGCTTATCTAAAAGACAATATCCTTCCTCTCGATCTTTCCAGAAACTAGAAACACAACTTCATTCCCCAAACTGCATGACATACCTTAATTTATGACATAATTTACCATCGAGGTCTAGATGGTACTCTTCTTCGGTGTATAGAACATAATGTGTCTGAGACAACTTTATGTGAGGTTTATGAAAGTATTTGTGGAACTCATTCAAGCAAACTAACCATAGCAAAGAAAATCCTCCGTTTGGGGAATTACTTGCCGAACATGGAGGAGTCTTTTTAGTTTGTGAAGAAGTGTGAAAATTGTCAAATAAATGGTAATCTAATCCATGCACCAACGCAAGAATTACAACCGTTCACTTCAACATGGCCCTTTTGTCAATGGGGACTAGACCTGGTAGGAAAGATTTATCCGTCGTCATCCAATGGACACAAATTTTTAATCAAAACAGTAGAGTACTTTAAAAATTGGATAGAAGTGGTTCCCTTAACAACAATCATTAGAAAAAAGATTTCTTCTTTCATACTAAATTACCTCATTTGTAGGTATGGAATTCCTCAGTCCATTGTCACAAACAATGGTAGACCTTTTAAGAATCAGGATGTTCCGGAACTGTGTAAGAGGTTTCATATCCAACATCATTTTTCAACACCGTACTATCCTCAAGGAAATGGCCAAGCAGAGGCATCAAACAAAACTATTTTGAAAATCCTCAAGAAGAATGTCAATGATGTTGGATGTGATTGGCATGTTCAATTGAATCTTGCTCTCTAGGCATACTGAACCAACATTAGAACACCTATAGTAGCTACACCATATGCCTTGGTATATGGATCAGAGGCCATACTACCTAATGAGGTTGAGATACCATCATTCCATGTGTCACCAAGGGGAATTATTTCAGATGAGGATTATAGAGTGTCTAGACTTCAAGAGCTGGAACTATTGGATGAAAGTTGTCAACAAGTTGTGAACCATTTGAAGGCATATCAACAAAGAATGTCCATAAGCTATAGTCATAGGGTAAAACCTAGAACATTTCAGGTTGGTGACTTGGTCCTAAAGGAAAATCCTCATAATCAACAAGATAGAGAAAAGAAAGAAAAGTTTGAACTTAACTGGCTAGGTCCCTTTGTCATCATATTAGTCTATGGATCTGGAGCCTATTGGTTGTCTACACCTAAAGGGGATTTGTTCGATGAACCTATCAACAATATCCATCTCAGGAAATTCTATACCTAAATCATCTAGTGGATGGTAAAATGGTCACCTTGATGAAAACCTAGAAAACAGGCGTCATGGTGACAAAAAAATACAAAAAATACAAAAACAGAAAAATACAAAAAAAAAAAAAATACCATAAAATAAAAAAAGGAGAAAAATACAAAAAAATCATAAAGTCTGAAAAAGTGCAATAAGAACAAGTAGTGAAAACCTAGAAACATGGGCTACTTGTAATTTAAACTAGCTTTGCCATCTATTTGAGACATGTCTTAATCTTTCACTTTCGCCATCATCTCTGTTTATTCTTTGATAGAAGGACCTCTTGTACATATCTTGACAACATGGTCGTGTCTCACCCTAGCTTGGGGGAAAAATCCGGAACTCACTAGAGGCAATAAAACTTTGAGCTTAAACAAATAGACAAGCATTAGTATGACAACGCAACAAACACAATGATCATGATGAAACCCAACATTGAACATACATTGAACAAACATTGAACATAGAAACATTTTAGAAAATCAACCATTCATATCAAACAATTGAAATCAAATCAATCCAAACAAACTATAGATAGATTATACTATTTTGAATTATCACTTTATTGCTTTGGCTTGAGTGTTCAAATGTTTTACTTTGATTTTTTTTATCATTTCTTTGGAGCAACTTGATGATGTATTGAACTAGAGAAGATAGGAAGGAGAATGGTATTTTCTTTGTCTACTGTTTGTGAGTTAATCATTATTATTGTGTGAATTGTCATGAGATGTTCTCTACAAAAGTACCATTCATGACATTTTGAATTCACATAGTAAAATGATTGATACTTGTCTATTTACACAAGAAATGCTCAGGTCATCTCGGTTTAATTATACCTAGATGTTTAGAGTGTTCACTTGCAACATAAAAAATCATGAAAGTAGTACTCAGGTCATCTTGGTTTAATTATACCTTTGATGCTTGTACTCACTTTCAACATTTTAAAATCTCAATGATGATAAAAAGCACGATAAATGGACTGTTAAGGTGCCAATGCTTTCATATAGATTTGCATGGTAAAATTAGATTGCAGTCATGTTAGTTTTGAATTTTCAGAGTATTTTGTTCCAAAGGCTATTGAAGAATTCAAAAATGATGTTATCTTTTCTCATTAATGGATTGAGTATACTTGACATTCACAAAAACCATCACTATCATGTAGGCGCATAATCATTTTCATTGCATACATTAGAGGTATCATCATTCAAGCATCATTCATCCATTCATTACATCATATATTCACATTTGAAATTTCAAAAGTATAGTGCATTATATTCCATTTACAACATTATGTAATATATTATAGAAACATCATATCTAAAATCATACATATAGATGCATTTTCATATCATTTAGGTATATACATTATTATACAACTATCATCATACATACATACATCCTCATCATAAGCATATCATCATGATCATAAATTGCATCCATAAAATCATCATGTAAATCATCACATGGCATATAGAATAGTAAATTAAATGCATCCATCATAGAACCATATAGAACACATATAGATTGATCAATCCACCGCATATCATATAAAACTCAAAAATCATAATGTCAAGTATACAATGATGTCTGAAATATAAAGAGATACAACATAAAAAATGGTTGTAAATCAAAATATTGGAGTATACATCATGTCTCAAAATATATCAGAGAATCCAATCATGAGGCTATGTGCTACTAGCTCTCGATGGTGTTGGTATCTCTAGACTAGTGCCTCCACCACCAGACGTCTCAGAATCTCTCAGGTCTCTTGGAAGAGGTTATGTCACACCCCTACTCATGGTCTTGGACTAGCTCCTGCCTGATCGAGACTGAGCATAGCTGACTCTTTGCTTAGAGGGAACTACATCATGGTATTGGCCCCTAAAATACTCAACCTCTCTACCTACACAAAAAAGATCTCTCATTTAATCTGCCATAGAGGTACCATCAGTTAATCTCTGTAATATCTTAGCTATCAACTGTGCCTACTCTGCAACCCATCTGGCTACATCTCTCTCAACTATCAAGGAGGCTATATGTGCTTGTCATGAAGCTACCAAATAGGCCTATACCTGGGAAAGAGCCTATGCATGAGCCTGTGCCTGTGACTACATCTATCTTTGTGTCTGCACTAATAACCCTCAGGCTTGAATCAACTGACCCTATAATGTCTATACCTACACCTATAAACTTGCAATATGAGTTTGTTGATGCTAGGAAGGTATCCCAATCTAAACACGTTGCTCTATGGGGGCTATCAATGATCACCTCTTACGAGGCACCATGACATCTCTGACATCCAATGTTGGACATACTCACCTGATCCACCTAATCCACCATCATCTCCTCCACCATATCCTCCATCTCCTCCACTACCTCCTCCACCACCTCCTCCACCATCTCCACCCCCATCTCCACCATCTCCATCTCTTTCCTCATCACTACTAATATCATCCTCATCATTTCTCTCCACATCCTCATCATTTATCTCCACATCCTCCTCCTCCTCACTACCCTCCTCTCTCCTCCATCGATGTCCATGTACAACTACAACCTCCTCACCAGGTAGTGGCACTAGCTCATCTAGAGAAAATATCCATGGAAAAGGATGTAAAGTAAGGTACTCTGCATAATCCGTAGTAACCAGAGCCTCGATAATATTGGGATGAATATCCCAAACCAAAGGTTGTAGACCATGGTACTCTTGAACTACAGTATTATATGATAAGGATGGGTTCCCAATCAGTAGAATCAACCTTCAATGTTGGACATAATGTGCAACACCCTGGGGCATGCCCTATACTATGTTGTACTATCTGAGCACCCTTCTAAACAAAAATCTCTAGATAACAAAATGGGTCCTACCAATCAGATACATAAAATCACAAAGGTATGGAATATTTGTATCATCATCATCCCAGTGCTCACAATCTAGATGGGGCCTCCATGTAACAACCTCTACATCATCCAAGACTCTCCTCCAATGCTCCAACTTACCCATTCTATGCTAAGTAAGTGGTGCAGGAGCACCTAGGCTGACCTCCATTTTGTTTGTCATCAATTTTGGCTTGTACCTGATCTTAACCAAATCAGGGTATTAGTGAGTTTTATTTGGACCTTAGAAGGTCTTGTTTGTGTGTGATGAGTTAGTCACTAGGACTAAATTCATCATTAGGTTATCATTATTGTTAAGTCTTGCTTTATTTAGTTTTGGATAGTTTATGTTAGAAGGTTGAGCCTTAAATGTGTTATAATCACATCCTCGTTGATAGAAGATGCTAAGAGGCAGTTGAGGAAGTTGATGGTTCAAAATAAAGGTGTTAGAGGTCCTAAGATTTAGGATCATGACACAATGATGGAAGTTGCAAAGTTGTTGTAAAAGTTGCATGACAATAGTTGTGGAATTGCATGCAACTTAGGTGGATTGGAATCCCTTGAAATCAGGAGTAAGTGGTCGATCAACTTCCCTTGAAACATGGTAAAGGCATCCAAATAGGTGTGATGGCTCGGAGACGGTAGTTAGAAGCATTGTAATCAAGTTTTGGTTTGCTGTGAATAAGGAAATTTTTTGCATTTCATGTGTTTACCCATGTATTTTGAGAAACAAAAATATTGAAGGCATTGTACATATTGAATTAGCATTGTATTTGTGGTTATTGGATAGTGTAGAGAAATTCTCATCTTGTAGTTAGGTTGCTTAGTGTAGATTTGTTGTTTTGTATTTATAAACTAGGTTGTAGAGGGTGTTTATTTATGTTTTGTGCAGTCAAACTTTGAATGGCTCCCCCATAAACTTTGACAATAGGATCTTCCTGAGTTTAGTAGGATATGGAAGGGGATCCATACACTTGTAAATATTTAGCCATAGGAAACATGTGGAGTCAAGCAAGGATTATGAAACTCAAACCCTAGGTGAGCTAGGACTGCCTGGTTAGGAGTTTTGAGAGTGAAAATTGAAGAGTACAAGCAGGGGTAGAAGGTACACTACGAAATATGTACGGGTTTATGGAGGCCTTAGTCACATTTTGATAGGTTGAAAGGATTGAAGCCTCAACCAATCCATTTGAGATAGATTTGAAGGAGAAAGTGTTAAAACCCTAGGAATTAGGCCTAATTAGCCTATTAGGCCTTGATTGTAGGAACCTACTATACGGAAGTGACAGAGGTCTGAAACCCTATGAAAGATTTAAAGGTCCAAAAAGGGTTTCTGGAAATGCAATTTATTTTCTAGGTTGTTTTCCAAATTCAAGCAACAACAGCCAAAAAGGGACTGGTAAGGGCTACAAGGAGATAGGCCTCACCAAGGCAAATTCTTGAAAACGGGTAATTTGAAGATTGAACACTAAGCAAGATGGACCTATTTGGATGTGAGAAGTATGATGACATTACCTCTAGCTCCCCTGCAAGTAGTTCAAGCAAGATGATGAAGTTGGCACTTAGATCCTTCTAAGTGTTGAGAGGAAATTTGCAAATTCACATGGTGTTCGTCTTCCAAGGGTAAAGCACAAGGGGAGAACTATTTGAGAAGAGTTGAAGAAAGACTTAGTTAATGATCTAAGTCTATATAGAGCCCTGAAGTTGTCAGGTTCTTGGTGGAAGATAGAGAGAAGTCTTCTAGGAGATTGTGCAAGCAACCTTTGGCTACATTATACACCATATTGGTATCAGAGCAATGTTTGATTCAAGGCTTGTGATTGATGTTGCAGCCCACTGAGTCAGTAGGAAAGAAAACACCAGAGGAAAGAACCATGGTGACTAATGCAGAGTTAGGTAAAAAAGTAGAAGAGGAAGAGGAAGACAACCGGCTGCTAAGAGAAAGGTTGTCTCAAGTGGAGAAGCTCTTGGATGAAGTCCATGAGATAGCAGATAAAGTGAAGGACAAGATAGAGCAGAAGGAAGAATAGGAAGCCAAGGAAAAAGAAGAGGACTTGGAGGAGGAAGCTCCAAAGCCTGATCCTATTCTTGCTGAAGAACCCTTCTTGAATGCAATGCAAGCCTTAAGTGGTAAAGCATTGGAAGGTGTGCCACTATTTAGTGGAAAAATGGACCCTAATTAAGTTGTAGACTAGATTGAAAGCATAGAAAATCACTTTGAATGTGATGGTATAATAGAGGCCCAAAAGGTAAAAGTGGCCAAGTCAAGGTTGAGAGGAGCAGCTCTCACATGGTGGAAATTTGTACAAGCTGAAAGAGAGAAGGAAGGCAAAGGTCCCATAGTTTCATGGAGAGGAATGGTAACTAAGATAAGGCAGACCTATCTACCTGATGATTATGAAGTTCAGTTGCATAGGAGAAGACACAATCTTAGGCAAAAAGATATGGATGTCCAAACATACATTGAGGAGTTTCAAAAATTATGCCTCAGATCAAAGGTGGTTGAAGATGAAAGCATCAAGCTAGCAAGGTAATTAAATGGACTTAAATGGTCTATTCAAGAAGACATGAGCCTAGTGAACTTCAAAATAGTCTGCCAATGCTATCAAATGGCTTTGAAGATAGAGGAGAAAGGAAAAAAGAAGCAAGAGAAAAATCCCAAAAGTAGAGGTAAAGGGAAAGACAGTAGAGGACAAAGAGATGGTTATGGTGGAAGAAGTTCAGAACCAAGAGCCCAAGGAGAAGTCAAATACTTTGAGCAGAAAGAAATGGTAGAGGAAGAGGTTTCAGCTCCAGAGGAAGAAGTGGTGGACAAGGAAGAGGTAACTATTTCAACAATATGAAATGTTACCATTGCAATCAATTGGGACACCCAGCCTATAGATGTCCAGAGAAAGGAAGTACTTCTCATGGAGCTGACAAGAGAACCAACCTAGTTCATGATGAGATAGCTGTAGCAGATAATCATCCTGAAGTGCCATTGAATTCAGAAGAAGGTGAGAACCTCATGATGAGGAGAACTTTGATCAAGGAACCGGTGAAGGAAGAGCCAAGCCAAAGGAGGTCCTTGTTTAGGATAAAGTGCAAGACGATGGGGAAAGTGTGTAGAGTCATCATTGACTCAGGTTCTACTGACAATATTGTGTCAGAGGAGGCAATCAGCAAGCTAAAGTTGACAAGGATACCCCACAACAATCCTTACAAGGTCACATGGCTCAATAAGGGTCAACATGTCTTAGTGAATGAACAAGCATGGGTGGAGTTCTCAATTGGTAGGTACAAGCACAAAGTTTTGTGTGATGTGTTACCTATGGATGCATGTCACTTGCTCCTAGGTAGACCATGGAAATTTGACCGCCAAGTTGTGCATGATGGAGCAAAGAACTCCTATACTTTTAAGAAAGATATGGTAACCTTCAAAATTCAGTCTTTGCTAGAAGATACAGAGGTGCAGACAACAGGTTCTAAAATACTCATGGTTGGTGAATAAGAGTTCTTAGAAGCCTTGGAAGAAGGAGAAGGAGTTGGTTATGCAGTGATGATCAAGCCAAGAGAGGTGAGCAAAGAGAAAGCAGCTGAAAAGCAAGAGTTACCCAAGGAGATACATAAATTGTTGCAGACCTATGAAGGTATTGTAAGTAGTGGTCAACTAGCAACATTAACCCCTAAGAGAGCCATAAGTCATAGGATATACTTGATACCAGGAGCTACTCTTCCAAACAAAGCAGCCTACAAGATGACACCTCAACAAAATGAGGAAATAGCTAGGCAGATTCAAGAACTTCTCAACCAAGGTCTTATTAGGAAAAGCATTAGTCCATGTGCAGTACCCACTATCTTAGCACCTAAAAAGGGAGGAGAATGGAGGCTTTGTATTGATTCCAGGGCAATAAACAAGATAACCATCAGGTATAGGTTCCCTATCCCTAGGATTGAAGATCTCATGGATTGTCTAGGTGAAGCTGGGTACTATACCAAGATATATTTAAAGAGTGGTTATCACCAAATTAGGATACATGAGGGAGATGAGTGGAAAACATCCTTCAAAACCAATGAGGGTCTCTATGAGTGGCTAGTTATGCCATTTGGACTATCTAATGCCCCCTCCACATTCATGAGACTCATGAATGACATCCTCAAAGACTGCATTTGCAAGTTTGTAGTAGTGTATATGGATGATATACTAATCTATAGCAGAACAAGAGAAGAGCACCTCCAACAGATAGAGTTGATTTTCAAGAAGCTACAGGAGGAGAAGCTGATGATCAATTTGGAAAAGTGTGAGTTCATCAAAATAGAGCTGGTGTACCTTTGATTTGTGCTATCACATGGCAACTTGAAGATGGATAGCAACAAAGTGGAAGCCATCCTCAATTGGCCTACTCCAAAGACAACAACAGAGGTAAGAAGCATCCATGGTCTTGCTCAATACTATAGAAAGTTTATAAGACAATTTAGTGCTATTTGTGCTCCTATGTTGGATACCATAAAAGGAGGAATGAAGACTAAGTTTGTATGGAATGAGAAAGCTAACAAGAGTTTTGAGTTGCTCAAGGAGAAGATAGCCACCCAACCTATTTTGGTGTTACCAAGCTTTGAGAAGCTATTCACTATTAAATGTGATGCAAGCAATGTAGCTATTGGAGCTGTTCTCAGTCAAAAGGGTAGACCGGTGGCTTTTCATTCAGAGAAGTTAAGTGAAGCCAAGAAGAAGTATTCTTCTTATGACCTTGAGATGTATGCATTGGTCCAATCTCTAAGGAAGTGGAGGCACTACTTGCTTCCCAAGGAATTCATAATGTATTCAGAAACCAAGCACTCAGTTTCCTAAACTCACAAGAGAAGTTGAGTCACAGACACATGAAATGGGTGGAGTACTTGCAAGCTTACACCTTCAATATCAAGCACAAGAAAGGAGCTCTCAACAAAGTGGCAGATGCCTTGAGCAGAAGAGTCCTCACCATTCAAGAAATTCAGTTGAAGAGCATGGGGATAGATCATTTCAAAGATCTATATGCAGATGATGAAGACTTTGCAGACATTTATAAGGTATGTGTTGAATACAAGAATCATTTTCATAGCAAATATGCTGAGTATACTTTGCAAAGTGATCTTTTGTTTAAAGGGAATCAGCTATGTGTTCCTAGAGGTTCTATTAGGGAAAAATTGATACAAGAAAAGCATAATGGTGCATTGAGTGGTCATTTTGGGATCACCAAAACTCAGGAACTGGTTCAAAGGTTTTACTTTTGGCCAAGGATGAACCTAGATGTCAAGAGGTATGTGGAGAGTTGTGTGGTGTGTCAAAACATCAAGGGTACTTCTTCAAATGCAGGCCTATACCAACCACTGCTTATCCCTACTAGGCCATGGGAATGCTTGAGTATGGACTTTGTAGTTGGGTTACCCAAGACAAGGCAAGGCATGGATAGTGTTTATGTGGTTGTAGATAGATTCAGCAAAATGGCTCACTTTGTTCCATGCAAAAAAACTAATGATGCCAGTCAAATAGCCTCTCTTTTCTTCAAAGAGATAGTAAGGATTCATGGATTACCAATCAGCATTGTATTAGACAGAGATACTAAGTTTATGAGTCATTTTTGGAAGACTCTTTGGAAAAGAATGGGCACTAATTTATCCTTTGGATCTGCATACCATCCCCAAACTGATGGTCAGAATGAAGTGGTTAATAGAACTCTTGGAAACCTATTAAGGTGCTTGACCAAGGAGTATAGTCAACAACGGGATCAATTAATTAGGCAAGCTAGATATGCCTATAATGATACTATCAACAGATCAACAGGGAAGAGTCCCTTTCAAATTGTCTATGGACTACATCCTAGAGGTGTTTATGAGCTAAGAGAGTTGAAGAATGGAATCAAAGGGAGTGGATATGTTGATGACTTTGCCTATGCAATGCAGGAGATTCATGAGACCGTCATAAAAACACTGGCAGAAAACACCATGAAACATAAGACTAAGGTGGATGAGCATAGGAAAGAAGTTCAATTCAATGTTGGAGACTTGGTGATGGTGCATTTGAACAAGTCTAGACCGCAGAAAGGAGTTCCTCATAAGTTGCAAATGAAGAGGATAGGTCCCTGTCCTATCTTGGAGAAATATGGAAACAATGCATTTAAGGTGTAGCTACCAGATGACAGTGGACTGCCCCTTGTTTTTAATGTTGCAAATATTGTACACTACAAAGGACCACCACTAAACATGGATCAGACCATCCATGAAGTCACCCAAGATGTGGAAGAACTCAAACCTTCCTCCACTATAGTTAAACAAGCTGACAAGACATTGGATACCAGGGTCTATAAGAGGACTAGAACCAAGGAGTACAAAGAACATCTGATTAAAAGACATGATCAACCTGATGCTGATGCAGTATGGATCAAGGAGGCAGAGTTCAAGAAGTTAGGCATTGATCTCAACTTGCTCAATCCAAGGGTGGATTGAAATCTTCTGTTTTGGGGAGGATGGTGCAGGAGCACCTAGGCTGACCTCCATTTTGTTTGTCATCAATTTTGGCTTGTACCTGATCTTAGCCAAATCAAGGTATTAGTGAGTTTGATTTGGACCTTAGAAGGTCTTTTTTGTGTGTGATGAGTTAGTCACTAGGATTAAAGTCATCATTAGGTTATCATTATTGTTAAGTGTTGCTTTATTTAGTTTTGGACAGTTTATGTTAGAAGGTTGAGCCTTAAATGTGTTATAATCACATCCTCATTGATAGAAGATGCCAAGAGGCAGTTGAGGAAGTTGATGGTTTGAAATCAAGGTGTTAGAGGTCCTAAGATTTAGGATCATGACACAATGATGGAAGTTGCAAAGTTGTTGTAAAAGTTGCATGACAATAGTTGTGGAATTGCATGCAACTTAGGTGGATTGGAATCCCTTGAAATCAGGAGTAAGTGGTTGATCAACTTACCTTGAAACATGGTAAAGGCATCCAAATAGGTGTGATGGCTCGAAGACACTAGTTAGAAGCATTGTAATCAAGTTTTGGTTTGGTGTGAATAACAATTTTTTTTGCATTTCCTGTGTTTACCCGTGCATTTTGAGAAATAGAGATATTGAAGGCACTATACATATTGAATTAGCACTGTATTTGTGTTCATTGGATAGTGTAGAGCAATTCTCATCTTGTAGTTAGGTTGCTTAGTGTAGATTTGTTGTTTTGTATTTATAAACTAGGTTGTAGAGGGTTTTTATTTCTGTTTTGTGCAGTCAGACTTTGAATGGCTCCCCCATAAGCTCTGACCACGGGATCTTCCTAAGTTTAGTAGGATATGGAAGGGGAGCCATACACTTGTAAATATTCAGCCATAGGAAACATGTGGATTCAAGCAAGGATTATGAAACTCAAACCCTAGGTGAGCTAGGACTACCCGGTTAGGAGTTTGAGAGTGAAAATTAAAGAGTACAAGCAGGGGTAGAAGGTATAGTACGAAATTTGTACGGGTATATGGAGGCATTAGTCACATTTTGACAAGTTGAAAGAATTGAAACCTCAACGAATCCATTTGAGATAGATTTGAAGGAGAAAGTGTTAAAACCCTAGGAATTAGGCCTAATTAGCCTATCAGGCCTTGATTATAGGAACCTATTGTACGGAAGTGAGAGAGGTCTGAAACCCTATGAAAGATTTAAAGTTCCAAAAAGGGTGTCTGGAAATGCAATTTATTTGCTAGGTTGTTTTCCAAATTTAAGAAAGAAAATCCAAAAAGGGACTGGTAAGGGCTACAAGGAGATAGGCCTCACCAAGGCAAATTCTTGAAAACGGGTAATTTGAAGATTGAACACTAAGCAAGATGGACCTATTTGGATGTGAGAAGTATGATGACAGTACCTCTAGCTCCCCTGCAAGCAGTTCAATCAAGATGATGAAGTTGGCAGTTAGATCCTTCTAAGTGTTGAGAGGAAATTTGCAAATTCACATGGTGTTGGTCTTCCAAGGGTAAAGCACAAGGGGAGAACTCTTTGAGAAGAGTTGAAGCAAGACTGAGTTAATGATCTAAGTCTATATAGATCCCTGAAGTTTTCAGGTTCTTGGTGGAAGATAGAGAGAAGTCTTCTAGGAGATTGTGCAAGCAACCTTTGGCTACATCATACACCAGTAAGATGACCTGTGTATCTATGAATGTACAACCTCATGGAAGGTTGTTGTCTGACCATCACTGGACACATAATAGCTATATGCTCCCATGCACACACCTACAGTAGTATCACTCTTGAAGCTAAACTGGCCCCTCCAAGGTAGACCACCTGATGCAAATCATGGTAAAGATGAGCAAGCATACACATACCCCATGCATATATGGTACCACATATGATCGTGCTCTCCAAAATGTGACCCCACCCAACAAAAGGTCCCTTTGACCTATGATTAGGAAAAAGGAACTCTCCAATGAAACCAACAAGTATAACAAGAAAAGTAGCATAAGCATCAACTAGCCCTCACCATGGAAGCTTGTTTCCATAGATCATATCATCTTGGAACACTCGACGCAGAGCCTTGGTCCCACCCTGCTCAGTAGAATCATAAACTACGACCTCCCCAACAACAAGTATCAAAAAAATCTGCCACATCCTCATGAGTCATTATCATGTCACCCGTGGGAAGGTGGAAGGTATTATGCTCACTATGCCATCTCTCTGCTAAGGCTGCCAAGAGACCTTGATTAATCCTAAATTGGGGCATATCTAGAAGGGAAGACAATCCACATCGTGTAATAAGGGTAGACTTAGGCTGTATCAACTAAGGTATCAAATCGAATGTCCTAGGAAACAACTCTCAAATCTGTAAGTTCGTCAATGACTCCTATCATCACGAAATACTAAAAGTTAGTAATATTTGTCAGTTCATCAAATATCAATCAACCTATCAAATCTAATCAGCTTTGGTGAGACTTTGCTAAAATCTCATGAGCATTTATCATTGAACCTCACCTATCATGAGGTCAATTAATCAAATCAACCTCGCCTATCATGAGGTTTATCAATCAAACTATAATTATTCCTCACCTATCATGAGGTTAATTATCATCAATCAATCATCAAACCTCACGTAACATGAGGTTAACCATCATCTAATCTATCAAGATCATCAATCAATGTGAACTAAACGGCTGATGTGATAAAAATCATCATAATCAAGGAAAAAATGACAAAATTCATCATTTTGACTTAGATGCACCATTAAAATTTCTCAATGCACTAAAACATGAGGTCAATGTGCTAAATCTATGTATGCGCCATTTCAAGGAGTCTATGCACCATTTCAACTAACAAATGCGCTAAATCTGTGTATACGCTAATTTAGGAGTTCTATGCACTAAACTATCTATCCTATGTGCTAAAACAATGAATGTGCTAATTCATCCTATCTATGCGCTATAACAGTTTACGTATGCGCTAAACTAGTGGATACGCTAAAAAAATAGCTCGATGCACTACATTGGCTGATGTATGCAATAAAATAAATTCAAACGATTCAAAATGAAATAAAACACGTGAAATTCAAAAAGCACAAAATACGAGGAGGTTATTAATTCAAACGATTCAAAATGAAATAAAACACATGAAATTCAAAAAGCACAAAATACGAGGAGGTTCACGAGTACATACTGGAGGTCCTTAGGTGGTCGGGTGGTTGTGTCGACACATGTGCTCGAAACGGTGACTATGGTAGGGGATTGAAATTTTGCTCCAATTTTCTCTCACTCCAAAATTTCAAAACTCAAATGCACAAATGAATTCAAAATCAACCTTTTTGGCTTTTTATAAGTTAAGGGGGTATTTTTGGAGGGATTTTTTAAGAAAAAATTCTTTTTCCAAAGGGATTAATTCAATAATTCATAACAATGGCATTTTTATCACATTATTTATCAGGAGATAAATCGTTATGTCATCAAAACTTTATCAAATCATCATAAAAATCACAAAAAAAATGAAAAATTCTAAAAAGATCCAAAAAAATTCAAACAATCATCGATTTATCTCCTGAGGGGGCCTATATTCATCATCATTCAAAATCAACATTTGAGACATATTGAAATTATTTTTTCATCGGTACTAGTAGCAATAGCAAAATTTTCTTTGAAGCAATGCGTAAACACATCACTTCAAAGAGGGGAAAAATGTATACATGCCTAAAAATGGCTTGGATAATCTAATTAATTAAATATGATTTCTTTGATTAATTGAATCCTTTAATTCATCCACTTATAAATAAATAGAAATATTTATTTATATAGTTCACTTTTAATTCTTCTATCTTTATTATATGATTTCATCTTAATTAAATAAACAAATCACATACTTTGTTTTATATAATTATCATTTTCACCTATTATATTCTATGTTAATCACATCATTCTACCTTAATTAAATTAACAAATCACATACATTTGTTTACTTTAATAAACAACTTACTATAGTTTGTTTTATTAAATTAAATATCTTCTTTTGCTAAAATTTGAATAAATCCAAATATTCAAATAAAGGCATGTTTCTATAGCTAATCATATCCACCTAACAAATTAGATATTTGATATCCAATTAAATTTAACTCAATCTTCACAGGAAAATTTGGAGACAAACTGGAGGCAAATTTGCAAGCAAAATTCTTCATCTTCTTCCATTGATTCTTCCTATCTTCTGGTTGAGTGTTTTTGTGGGGAGGAACAATCTCCATAATCATCTCAGGCTTCTTCATCTTTCACCATTCAATCCTTCAGATCAAATCCAAACCTTTGCTTTGCTTCCCCTTCACAAATGTGTTGTCGGGAATCTATAAATACAACCTTTGTCTATAGGAAAAAGGATCCCAACTTTGTGCAAACTTACTTTGCAAAAATACAAATTGAGAAAATCAAGCAATTTAGAATTTTAGTAATAGCAATAGCAATTATATCATTTTAGAATCATAATCATGGTTTTCCATTTAGTTGCATCATAGTTTGTTGTAGCTTCTTTTATCAGGTTTCATGTCACTTTTAATCACGGTATTATATCATATCATTTAGGAATCATCATATAGGATTAGATTCTTGCATTTAGCAACATCTCATTCTCTAGATTGGAATTTTAATAGTCACAGTGCTTAAAAAATCTGAGAGAACTGTGATTTAATCAATCTTTGGAGATAGAGAGCATGACGCTTTCAATAGATTCTTGTTTTAAATTAGTTTAATTGTTGTTTGAATCTTTGATTTAATGTCTTATTGATTGTGTTTGTTGATCATTTATACTTATTTCACTCACATGTTTATAGTTTTTTTTTCTTTCAGCTACCCCATTTTGTTGAGGTGTGTATCTAGTTTTAAATTGCTTGTGAATCCCATGATCTTTGCAAAAGTTTAAAAAACTCTTTTGAAATGTATTCACCTTCTCTATCCATTCCCAATGTTTTGATGTAATGACCACTTTGTTTTTCAACAAGAGCTTTGAATTGAAAAAAATATTCAAAGGCCTCTCTTATGATTTTAAAAGTAAACCCATGTTTTCCTTGAGTAATCATCAATGAATGTCAAAAAATAGAATCTCCCACCAATTGAAGGTGTTTACATAGGTCCACACAAGTTTGAATGTATAATCTCCAAAGGTGCTTTTTCTCTAGTTGACCTACCTGCTGGAAATGATTCTCTATGTTGCTTTCCTAAGATGCATCCTTCACATATTCTTTCTGGTTTCTCTATTAAAGGTAATCCCTTGGCCATGCTTTTTTATATGAAGCAAATTTAGACCTCCAAAGTTGAGATGCCCAAATCTTAGGTGTCATAACCAATTTTCATCTTTTATTTCTACTTGAAAAATTGTTTGTATGACTACTGTAGTTTCTTCTCTATCAACTTGTGAGTTCATTGAATGTTGTGCTTGACCATATTCTATGTTCAAATCCGGCTTAATATTTAGGGGAAACATTCTATTACTTGTCATTTTGACTTTAGCAATGAGCTGATTGCTTGGATATTTATCTAAAATTGTGCATAGTCCATTCTTGAAAGATACTCTAAACCCTTTTTGAACAAGTTGCACTATACTCATTAAATTTTGTTTTAGACTAGGCACAAAATGCACATTTGAAATATACTTTTTCTCCCCTTATTTAGTTAAAATGTTGACATTTTCTTTTCCTTTGACTGACACTTTGTTGTCATTGCCCAATGTGCCATCAGATTTTACATTTTCATCTAAATTTGCAAACATTTCTAGATTTCCTATCATGTGATTACTACAATTTGAATCTAGAAACCATGTTGACATCTTTTTCATTTGCTTGTGAAACATTACATACCAAAAACATTGTGCTCTGTTTTGACTTCTGATTTTGATTTTCTTTTGTAAAATTTCCATTTTTTTTTACTAAAATCATATTGATTCTTTCTAGACTCATTCATATAATGCCCAAACTTTTTATAGTAGTGGCATTGGATTTAAGATTTTCCATACCTCTAACCAAGTTGTGACAGATTTTGAGAGGGGCTCTGACTTGAATTTTGATTGGTGCCTCTTCCACTTGAGCTTGATGGGTTGTTTCTTCCACCTCTATTAGAGTTTCTTTCTCTTCCTCTGAAATTTGATCTACCTCTGCCTCTACCATGACTGATTGAAACTTGTGACTTGAAAGCATGCTCTAGTGATGTGTTTTCTGACCTCCTCAGCCTATGTTCATGAGAAATGAGAGATGCATGGAGCTCATCAACTGAAAACTGTGAGAGGTTCTTTTTTTCCTCTATAGCCATAACAATTGACTCAAATTTTGTGGGAAAAATCCTTAGAATCTTTTCAACAACTCTCCTATCTTCAAGATTCTCACCATGAGATCTAAGTTGGTTTACTAGTCCAATGATTTGACTAAAGAATGAGTCTACTGTTTCATTATCCTTCATATACATTGTTTCAAATCCCTTCTCAGTATTTGCAACTTAGTTGTCTTAACTTTTTCCGTACCTTGGTAGACTATTTAAAGTATATCCTATGCTTGTTTGGAACTTGTTGTTGTTGTAATCCTTGGAAAAATGATACCATGCACTGCTTGAAATATATAAAAAAGTGTCTTTGAATCGTTCTTTTTGTTATCTCTCAACAAATCTTTCTCAGCTTGAGTCAAAGCATTGTATGTTGATGTATCAACTAGATCTGGAAATCCATTATCAACAAGGTCCCAAATGTCTTGAGAGAAAAATAACGCCTTCATGGTGGTTGCCCAGTAGTCATAATGCTTCACATTAAACTGTGGGATTTGTGAGTTTGTCAAGCTTGTGCCTACTGCCATTTTGACTATGAAAACTTGCCTCTTTCAAAACACCTTTGTTGGAAACCTCTGAGAAAAACTTTTTGTTGTGATGAACCTACTCTAATACCATGTGAAGGGGAGAGGAAGAGGAGAAAACAAAAAATAAATCCAGAATAACTGAAAACAAAGAAAAAAAATAAAAACACACATAATTTATCCACAACTGATCTTTTTATTATATCCTTCTTTTTGTATACACTTGATTTCATAAAACAAAGCTACTACTCAAACTTTGCTACTATAGAGCATTAAAAAAAAAATGTTCACAGTCTTCTCTTAAAATATAAGACTACCCAACAAAGATTAACTACGGTAAAAATCCACTAACAAAGCGAAGAGAAAATAAATGCAATTCATTACATTAGCAGTAACTTTATATTCATGTCAAGGGAAAATGATTTTATCCCATATTACAAACAAAACCATATTAAATATTGTCCTTCATATATTAAATTCCCAAAAGATATTTCACACAAAAAATGCCGCTTGAATAAACTTTTAGCCGCATCAGCACATTGCACGGAAGAAGGACCTGCGAGACTGCGGTAGGAACTTCTCCACCACACAACATAGGGAGAAGACCTATAGGATAGTGGTAGGCAGTGCTCCATTGCACCAAAAAAAGAGAGGCATCGCGGGACAACGAGAAACAACGGAAAGAGCTGGGAATAATTCCAAAAATCCACTCGTGGCATGGTTGGTGTGATAGACTAACCACACTATTTTCTCACTACTATGTTTGAGAATACCAACATGTGGGGGCTGGAAGAAATTTTCCCAAAAGCCCTTATTTTAGCCAATATAAAGGTTATTTGCAGGTTTAAAGAAGCCCAATATCATGCAGGTGACGTGGAAATGGAGCCTACAAGCTTTATTGATGACCCTCCAAATCCAAAGGTTTCCAAATGCCATGATTTTGATAGCTTTATGTTTATCGACAAAAAAAATCTAAGTGGAACATTTATGCTTCACCATAGATACGTGGACACAAATCTCTATGTAGATCTATAAGATGTCGAAGGGCTAAGGCTGTAGGTGGGATGTGGCAGCCAACAATGGTAGTTGTGAGTAATTTCTCCCTGCAAAAAATATGCAAACACAAATGTAGATACACCAGGCATGACCACAAGGCCAAACAATCCAATATGCAAACAATAATTGAAAACAAAAAACAAAACCCAAAATGAGTAAACGGGGAGTGGGAGATATTAGCCCTCTCCTTAAAAAAGAAAAATCAATTTTTTTATGATTTTTTGCTTTATACATATTTGTATGGTATCATCGCATACAACGTGAAGCAAAAAATTGTTAAAAATGTAAGTTAGAGAAATTAGTGAAATGAATAGTATTTACATTTCTTGGGTCTTTAATCTATATAATGACGATGTCGTTTTGGCTACACAACACTCTAATGATAGGTCTATGTGCTAGAAACACCTTAATGTAGGAAGAAATGCACATTTGTGCCTCTGATACCATATTGGAGAATGTCATTTTTTAATATCATGAATTGATAACCTTCAACTATTGAACAAGTGATATACAATAGTATCTCTATCACAGTAAATGAAGAGTACATGCAAACACAATGATGCACCTTGCATATATAAGAAATGAAAGGAGTAAGAAAGTAGAACACAATGATTGACTATTCATTCGAAGGTGAAATACTTGTCTAACTCAAAGGACCTATGTGCTAGCACATGGCAAGTATGCATGCACTAGGTGTCTCAAATGAAGATGACACATTTCTGAACCACACGAGGTTAGACAAAAGCATAAAAAATCCTTAGTAAACTTCAGATAAGTGTGAATAAGTCAGTCCTAGGAAGGTGATATCTTAAGTATATATGTAAAGACATTATTTACACTAATAGTTTTCCTTGTGTTAAATCCTCTTTTGGTCTCCCCGGCTCTTGGAATTTATCTCCTTCACAGGCTATTGTAAATTGAGATTGGATGTCTAAGACCTTTTTAATTCCTCAATCATTTCCATTTCTTTTAGTCTTTTTTCTAGTCTAGCTCCTTTCTTGTAGTTCTTTAGGGTCGTGCTTGTCATAGCAACCAAAATCGAGTTTGGGTGTGCTCATTTATTAGGACAATATCACTAGAGTTAGGACTACAATGTGAGACTCTGATGCTAAAATATGAGAATTGTGCTAGACCTAGATAGGTTTGTGAACTTGTTCTAGTGTTCTGCATGGGTACTAGTGTCCTTTGGTGCCTTGTTTTTATAGTGTCATTGTTTGTTTGGTCTTCTAGACATTTTTTGGGGAAACTTCGTATAAAAGTTATCCCCCTTGGCCTAGAGAGACTTTCCATATTTTTCCTTTGCCAACAACCATCATATCTCAAGCTTTTATGGCACTTGTTTATCTTGAAGAGCATGCCATTACTTGGGAGTGAGCTGTCAGCATTCCAATTGGTGGATTTGTACCTCCCAGCAAGACAACCTCTTGTGAAGGTTTGCCCTTTCTTTTATATGTTATTTTAGTTGGTTGTTGAGTGGTATGGAGATGGTTATTACCCTTTTCCTACTTGATTTGAAGACCGGTGGTTGAGTCATCTAGTTGAGTATTAGCTCCTAGCCATTTTACTATCTATGTGGGTTTCCATGGTGTTGTTTGAGTTCATAAGAGTGTCTTGGTCTGAATTAGAGGTTGTTGATTCCCTCATCCTCCCCTTTTGTTGCATTGTGATAGAACATGATTATGAGTTAATGTCTAATTGTACATTGGATGTCATTTTCCCTTTCGTAGGTGCATTGTGGTGACTTTGCTGCATGATTGGTAAGTCTTCTACTAGTGCCACCTTGTTAGTAGGAATGGTGAATTCATTTCAATAGTTACTATCATTGTGTCTATGTGTTTCATACTACACTTGTGTGTACATTGTTGTGAAAGTGCAACATATTTTTGTTGAATCTTTGTTGTTGTTTCAAAATAAAAGTTGTTCATTTGGCTAATGTCCTAAGTATAGAAAAAAAATACCATGGGTGGAATATTAATGAAAATATGTGGATGTTAAGTAAAATGAATGTATAGATAGAGAAAATATATGAAAAATATGTGAATACGTGAATGGATTAAAGAATAAATGTATAAAACTCTGTGTGTTTGATAGATAAGTAGCATAGAACAAGACACCTAGTTTTGCACAAAATTGTGCTATTTATCATAATACTAATATATCAAGATACTCTCTTCAGACTGTCTAGAAATTAAATTTTAAAAAATGACATAAATATACAAATTTTATCATTAAAATATTTTTAACTTTATTTAAAGGTTCATCATCAAACATATCGTGACAGTAATATAAGTTAATAAGGAATATTGTTTATAAGATTACTCTATCTCAATAATAGTTAATGCCCTCTATTTGTTATCCTCTACAGAGACTTGCAATAAATTTAAATTTGCTACATTGGCAAGCGCTGCCCATGTGATCTGCATCATTCCTTAAATTTGGTGAACGCAAATACCACGCGTAACATTATTTTTTTTTTATAAGAATGAAGACCATGATGCTTCCTCTGCTACTCTTTTTCTCTGCACTGCCTGCTCTTATAGCAGAGTCTTCTAATTATTCTAATCAACAAACTCTAATTGGTTTCAAGACTGCTCTCTATGTCGATCCATATAATTCTTTGTTCGATTGGTCTCCCAACCACATCTTCTGCAATTGGACTGGTGTTACCTGCTCCTCTCGTCGACAGCGTGCGGTTTCCTTGATTCTCAGAGGTAAGGGATTAGTTGGCCCAAAATCTCCATTACTGGGAAATATTTCCTTCATTAGAGTACTTGATATCTTTAATAACAAATTAGATATTTGATATCTTATTAAATTTAACTCAATCTTCACAGGAAAATTTGGAGACAAACTGGAGGCAAATTTGCAAGCAAACTTGTTCATCTTCTTCCATTGATTCTTCCTATCTTCTAGTTGAGTGTTTTTGTGGGGAGGAACAATCTCCATAATCATCTCAGGCTTCTTCATCTTTCACCATTCAATCCTCCAGATCAAATCCAAACCTTTGCTTTGCTTCCCCTTCACAAATGTGTTGTCGGGAATCTATAAATACAACTTTTGTCTATAGGAAAAAGGATTCCAACTTTGTGCAAACTTACTTTGCAAAAATACAAATTGAGAAAATCAAGCAATTTAGCATTTTAGTGATAGCAATAGCAATTATATCATTTTAGAATCATAATCATGGTTTTCCATTTAGTTGCATCATAGTTTGTTGTAGCTTCTTTTATCAGGTTTCATGTCACTTTTAATCACGGTATTATATCATATCATTTAGGAATCATCATATAGAATTAGATTCTTGCATTTAGCAACATCTCATTCTCTAGATTGGAATTTTAATAGTCACGATGCTTAAAAAATCTGAGAGAACCGTGATTTAATCAATCTTTGGAGATAGAGAGCATGACACTTTCAATAGATTCTTGTTTTAAATTAGTCTAATTGTTGTTTGAATCTTTGATATAATGTCTTATTGATTGTGTTTGTTGATCATTTATACTTATTTCACTCACATGTTTATAGTTTTTTTTTTTCTTTCAGCTACCCCATTTTGTTGAGGTGTGTATCTAATTTTAAATTGCTTGTGAATCCCATGATCTTTGCAAAAGTTTAAAAAACTCTTTTGAAATGTATTCACCTTCTCTATCCATTCCCAATGTTTTGATGTAATGACCACTTTGTTTTTCAACAAGAGCTTTGAATTGAAAAAAATATTCAAAGGCCTCTCTTATGATTTTAAAAGTAAACCCATGTTTTCCTTGAGTAATCATCAATGAATGTCAAAAAATAGAATCTCCCACCAATTGAAGGTGTTTACATAGGTCCACACAAGTTTGAATGTATAATCTCCAAAGGTGCTTTTTCTCTAGTTGACCTACCTGCTGGAAATGATTCTCTATGTTGCTTTCCTAAGATGCATCCTTCACATATTCTTTCTGGTTTCTCTATTAAAGGTAATCCCTTGGCCATGCTTTTTTATATGAAGCAAATTTAGACCTCCAAAGTTGAGATGCCCAAATCTTAGGTGTCATAACCAATTTTCATCTTTTATTTCTACTTGAAAAATTGTTTGTATGACTACTGTAGTTTCTTCTCTATCAACTTGTGAGTTCATTGAATGTTGTGCTTGACCATATTCTATGTTCAAATCCGGCTTAATATTTAGGGGAAACATTCTATTACTTGTCATTTTGACTTTAGCAATGAGCTGATTGCTTGGATATTTATCTAAAATTGTGCATAGTCCATTCTTGAAAGATACTCTAAACCCTTTTTGAACATGTTGCACTATAATCATTAAATTTTGTTTTAGACTAGGCACAAAATGCACATTTGAAATATACTTTTTCTCCCCTTATTTAGTTAAAATGTTGACATTTTCGTTTCCTTTGACTGACACTTTGTTGTCATTGCCCAATGTGCCATCAGATTTTACATTTTCATCTAAATTTGCAAACATTTCTAGATTTCAGATCATGTGATTACTACAATTTGAATCTAGAAACCATGTTGACATCTTTTTCATTTGCTTGTGCAACATTACATACCAAAAACATTGTGCTCTGTTTTGACTTTTGATTTTGATTTTCTTTTGTAAAATTTGCATTTTTTTTACTAAAATCATATTGCTTCTTTCTAGACTCATTCATATAATGCCCAAACTTTTTATAGTAGTGACATTGGATTTAAGATTTTCCATACCTCTAACCAAGTTGTGACTAATTTTGAGAGGGGCTCTGACTTGAATTTTGATTGGTGCCTCTTCCACTTGAGCTTGATGGGTTGTTTCTTCCACCTCTATTAGAGTTTCTTTCTCTTCCTCTGAAATTTGATCTACCTCTGCCTCTACCATGACTGACTGAAACTTGTGACTTGAAAGCATGCTCTAGTGATGTGTTTTCTGACCTCCTCAACCTATGTTCATGAGAAATGAGAGATGCATGGAGCTCATCAACTGAAAACTGTGAGAGGTTCTTTGTTTCCTCTATAGCCATAACAATTTACTCAAATTTTGTGGGAAAACTCCTTAGAATCTTTTCAACAACTCTCCTATCTTCAAGATTCTCACCATGAGATCTATGTTGGTTTACTAGTCCAATGATTTGACTAAAGAATGAGTCTACTGTTTCATTATCCTTCATATACATTGTTTCAAATCCCTTCTCAGTATTTGCAACTTAGCTGTCTTAACTTTTTCCATACCTTGGTAGACTATTTAAAGTATATCCTATGCTTGTTTGGAACTTGTTGTTGTTGTAATCCTTGGAAAAATGATACCATGCACTGCTTGAAATATATAAAAAAGTGTCTTTGAATCCTACTTTTTGTTATCTCTCAACAAATCTTTCTCAGTTTGAGTCAAAGCATTGAATGTTGATGTATCAACTAGATCTGGAAATCCATTATCAACAAGATCGCAAATGTCTTGAGAGAAAAATAACGCCTTCATGGTGGTTGCCCAGTAGTCATAATGCTTCCCATTAAACTGTGGGATTTGTGAGTTTGTCAAGCTTGTGCCTACTGCCATTTTGACTATGAAAACTTGCCTCTTTCAAAACACCTTTGTTGGAAACCTCTGAGAAAAACCTTTTGTTGTGATGAACCTACTCTAATACCATGTGAAGGGGAGAGGAAGAGGAGAAAACCAAAAACAAACCCAGAATAATTGAAAACAAAGAAAAAAAATAAAAACACACATAATTTATCCACAACTGATCTTTTTATTATATCCTTCTTTTTGTATACACTTGATTTCATAAAACAAAGCTACTACTCAAATTTTGGTACTATAGAGCATTAAAAAAAAAATGTTCACAGTCTTCTCTTAAAATATAAGACTACCCAACAAAGATAAACTACGGTAAAAATCCACTAACAAAGTGAAGGGAAAATAAACGCAATTAATTACATTAGCAGTAACTTTATATTCATGTCAAGGGAAAATGATTTTATCCCATATTACAAACAAAACCATATTAAATATTGTCCTTCATATATTAAATTCCCAAAAGATATTTCACACAAAAAATGCCGCTTGAATAAACTTTTAGCCGCATCAGCACATTGCACGGAAGAAGGACCTGCGAGACTGTGGTAGGAACTGCTCCACCACACAACATAGAGAGAAGACCTATAGGATAGCAGTAGGCAGCGCTCCATTGCACCAAAAAATGAGAGGCATCGCGGGACAATGAGAAACAACAGCAAGAGCTGGGAATAATTCCAAAAATCCACTCATGGCATGGTTGGTGTGATAGACTAACCACACTATTTTCTCACTACTATGTTTGAGAATACCAACAAGTGGGGGCTGGAAGAAATTTTCCCAAAAGCCCTTATTTGAGCCAATATAAAGGTTATTTGCAGGTTTAAAGAAGCCCAATATCATGCAGGTGACGTGGAAATGGAGCCTACTAGCTTTATTGATAACCCTCCAAATCCAAAGGTTTCCAAACGCCATGATTTTGATAGCTTTATGTTTATCGAAAAAAAAATCTAAGTGGAAGGTTTATGCTTCACCATAGATACGTGGACACAAAACTCTATGTAGATCTATAAGATGTCGAAGGGCTAAGGCTGTAGGTGGGATGTGGCAGCCAACAATGGTAGTTGTGAGTAATTTCTCCTTGCAAAAAATATGCAAACACAAATGTAGATACACCAAGCATGACCACAAGGCCAAACAATTCAATATGCAAACAATAATTGAAAACAAAAAAAAAAAACCCAAAATGAGTAAACGGGGAGTGGGAGATATTGGCCCTCTCCTTAAAAAAGAAAAATCAATTTTTTTATGATTTTTTTCTTTATACATATTTGTATGGTATCATCGCATACAACGTGAAGCAAAAAATTGTTAAAAATGTAAGTTAGAGAAATTGGTGAAATGAATAGTATTTACATTTCTTGGGTCTTTAATCTATATAATGACGATGTCGTTTTGGCTACACGACACTCTAATGATAGGTCTATGTGCTAGAAACACCTTAATGTAGGAAGAAATGCACATTTGTGCCTCTGATACCATATTGGAGAATGTCATTTTTTAATATCATGAATTGATAACCTTCAACTATTGAACAAGTGATATACAATAGTATCTCTATCACAGTAAATGAAGAGTACATGCAAACACAATGATGCACCTTGCATATATAAGAAATGAAAGGAGTAAGAAAGTAGAACACAATGATTGACTATTCATTCGAAGGTGAAATACTTGTCTAACTCAAAGGACCTATGTGCTAGCACATGGAAAGTATGCATGCACTAGGTGTCTCAAATGAAGATGACACATTTCTGAACCACACGAGGTTAGACAAAAGCATAAAAAATCCTTAGTAAACTTCAGATAAGTGTGAATAAGTCAGTCCTAGGAAGGTGATATCTTAAGTATATATATAAAGACACTATTTACACTAATAGTTTTCCTTGTGTTAAATCCTCTTTTGGTCTCCCCGGCTCTTGGAATTTATCTCCTTCACAGGCTATTGTAAATTGAGATTGGATGTCTAAGACCTTTTTAATCCCTCAATCATTTCCATTTCTTTTAGTCTTTTTTCTAGTCTAGCTCCTTTCCTGTAGTTCTTTAGGGTCGTGCTTGTCATAGCAACCAAAACCGAGTTTGGGTGTGCTCATTTATTAGGACAATATCACTAGAGTTAGGACTACAATGTGAGACTCTGATGCTAAAATATGAGAATTGTGCTAGACCTAGATAGGTTTGTGAACTTGTTCTAGTGTTCTGCATGGGTACTAGTGTCCTTTGGTGCCTTGTATTTATAGTGTCATTGTTTGTTTGGTCTTCTAGACATTTTATGGGGAAACTTCGTATAAAAGTTATCCCCCTTGGCCTAGAGAGTCTTTCCATATTTTTCCTTTGCCAACAACCATCATATCTCAAGCTTTTATGGCACTTGTTTATCTTGAAAAGCATGCCATTACTTGGGAGTGAGTTGTCAGCATTCCAATTGGTGGATTTGTACCTCCCAGCAAGACAACCTCTTGTGAAGGTTTGCCCTTTCTTTTAGATGTTATTTTAATTGGTTGTTGAGAGGTATGGAGATGGTTATTACCCTTTTCCTACTTGATTTGAAGACCGGTGGTTGAGTCATCTAGTTGAGTATTAGCTCCTAGCCATTTTACTGTCTATGTGGGTTTCCATGGTGTTGTTTGAGTTCATAAGAGTGTCTTGGTCTGAATTAGAGGTTGTTGATTCCCTCATCCTCCCCTTTTTTTGCATTGTGATAGAACATGATTATGAGTTAATGTCTAATTGTACGTTGGATGTCATTTTCCCTTTCGTAGGTGCATTGTTGTGACTTTGCTGCATGATTGGTAAGTCTTCTACTAGTGCCACCTTGCTAGTAGGAATGGTGAATTCGTTTCAATAGTTACTATCATTGTGTCTATGTGTTTCATACTACACTTGTGTGTACATTGTTGTGAAAGTGCAACATATTTTTGTTGAATCTTTGTTGTTGTTTCAAAATAAAAGTTGTTCGTTTGGCTAATGTCCTAAGTATAGAAAAAAAATACCATGGGTGGAATATTAATGAAAATATGTGGATGTTAAGTATAATGAATGTATAGATAGAGCAAATATATGAAAAATATGTGAATACGTGAATGGATTAAAGAATAAATGTATAAAACTGTGTGTGTTTGATAGATAAGTAGCATAGAACAAGACACCTAGTTTTGCACAAAATTGTGCTATTTATCAAAATACTAATATATCAAGATACTCTCTTCAGACTGTCCACAAATTAAATTTTAAAAAATGACATTAATATACAAATTTTATCATTAAAATATTTTTAACTTTATTTAAAGGTTCATCATCAAACATATCGCGACAGTAATATAAGTTAATAAGGAATATTGTTTATAAGATTACTCTATCTCAATAATAGTTAATGCCCTCTATTTGTTATCCTCTGCAGAGACTTGCAATAAATTTAAATTTGCTACATTGGCAAGCGCTGCCCATGTGATCTGCATCATTCCTTAAATTTGGTGAACGCAAATACCACGCGTAACATTATTTTTTTTTATAAGAATGAAGACCATGATGCTTCCTCTGCTACTCTTTTTCTCTGCACTGCCTGCTCTTATAGCAGAGTCTT
This sequence comes from Sequoia sempervirens, assembly GCA_007258455.2. NCBI lineage: Eukaryota > Viridiplantae > Streptophyta > Pinopsida > Cupressales > Cupressaceae > Sequoia > Sequoia sempervirens. Next base: position 346,115,083 of record VDFB02373365.1, read on the forward strand.
CTAATTATTCTGATCAACAAACTCTAATTGGTTTCAAGACTGCTCTCTATGTCGATCCATATAATTCTTTGTTCGATTGGTCTCCCGATCACATCTTCTGCAAATGGACTGGTGTTACCTGCTCCTCTCGTCGACAGCATGCGGTTTCCTTGATTCTCAGAGGTAAGGGATTAGTTGGCCCAACCTCTTCATTACTGGGAAATCTTTCCTTCATTAGAGTACTTGATCTCTTTAATAACAGCTTGGAGGGCCATATTCCATATCAGATCGGAAAGCTTTTTCGCTTGACAACACTTCTGTTTCTCGTAACAATTTGGAAGGTCCCATTCCATCTTCTCTAGGAGGTTGTCGTTATTTACAATCTCTCAGGCAGTCGTTTAACAATTTAAATGGAAGCATTCCCTCTGAATTTAGTCTTCTTTCAAATTTAGAAGCCATTTCATTAGCAGTAAACCAATTGACAGGTATTCTCCCACCTTTCATAGGTAACATGTCCTCCTTAACTTCAATAGAGTTGGGTGAAAATAAATTCGAAGGTGGCATTCCTGTTGAATTGGGTATGCTTAGTCAGCTAAACTGGCTTAATATTCGCACCAACTACTTAACAGGGTCAATTCCGGTTGCCCTTTCCAATTGCACTCATCTCCAAATATTGCAATTATATCAGAACAACTTAATTGGCCCAATTCCATGGGAGTTTGGCAGGCTATCAGAGTTGCAACAAGTGTATTTGTGGGGAAATCAACTCACTGGAGAAATACCCACCTCAGTAGGTAATTGGACTCAGCTCCAAGTGCTTTATCTGGAGCGCAACAAACTGAGCGGCGCAGTGCCCCTGGTATTTGGGAAAATGAAGCAGCTGAGACGGTTTGTTTTGTGGCAGAACCATTTTGTGAGTGGAGACAGTGGTTTGTCTATTTTAACAGTGTTGGCTAATTGCTCCAGCCTGGAAATTCTTGATTTGGGTTTTAATTATCTTACTGGCGTCTTGCCCACTTCGGTTGGTCGCCTCTCCAATTCCCTCTCCTTTCTTGCATTGAACTACAATGAAATTGGGGGAAACATACCAGATGAGATTGGTAACCTCACAAACTTGGCAACAGTAACCCTAGAAGCAAATCGGTTCAATGGGACCATCCCATCTGCACTCAGTAAACTATCAAATCTGGAGAGATTATTTCTGGATAAAAACAATTTGGAGGGAAGAATTCCAGTAACTTTCGGCCAATCAAAAAGGCTTGGATTGTTGTCAATTAGTGAAAACATGCTTTCAGGGAATATTCCAGAGAGTCTTGGCGACCTCCCACAATTACGAGAGCTTGATCTTCATCACAATCAACTGTCAGGGGAAATACCTGCTAGTTTAGGGAGATGTCAAACTTTGGCAATGCTGGACTTGGCTTACAACCAACTTACAGGAAATATACCTCCTGAAGTTGCAGGCCTACAGAATCTCAATTTGTACTTCAACCTTTCTAACAATTTATTGCAAGGTTCAATTTTGGGAGTGAGCAAAATGGTTATGGTTTTAGCTATAGATTTGTCTCACAACCATTTCTCTAGTGGCATTCCAAGCGCTCTGGCAAGCTGCACGGCTTTAGAATATCTAAATCTCTCATGGAATGCATTTGAAGGTCCAATTCCGCCTTCTCTGTCAACACTAAAAAATCTTCAAGTGATGGACTTTTCTTGCAACAATTTGTCCGGTACAATACCAGTGGCTTTCCAAAACATGAAAATGCTTCACCATCTCAATTTATCTTCAAACAGTTTAACCGGAGAGGTTCCAAAGGAAGGGGTTTTGTCAGATCTTGACACATCGGCAGTTGCAGGAAATCTTGGCCTCTGTGGTGCATGGATCAATTTACCACCATGCCCTTATTTCAAGTCCAAACACAATAGGCTATCAGTCTTTCATAAGGTAATAATTGCTGTTCGGATTAGCATTGTAATATTAATCCTGTGCTTTCTATTGCTTGCATTTTCCTATAAACGGAGACATAAGATACAGAGCACCCATGCTGACAGTGTAGACCAGAGTGCCTCTACTGACAATGTAGATCAGAGTACCCTTGAGCTCCATGTAGAACCCACAAGGATTTCATATGAAGAACTTGTGACTGCAGCTCATGGCTTTAGTGAGGTAAATCTGCTAGGAAGGGGTGGCTTCGGATCAGTTTATAAAGGAATTCTGAAAAGTGGGAGACATATTGCTGTCAAAGTTCTAAATTTCCAAGATAAAAATGCCCATCAAAGGTTTATTACAGAATGCAATGCACTGAAAAGAGTTCGACACCGCAATGTGATTAAAATCATAACAGTCTGTTCCAACCCTGTTCTTAAAGCTTTGGTTCTTCCATTCATGTCAAATGGAAGTTTCGATAGGTGGCTGTACCCAGAGGGAGGAGATGAATGTAAACTTAATTTAAATGATAGATTAACAATAGCACTAGGGATAGCCCAGGGGATGGAGTATCTACATCACTATTGTTTTGTTCAAGTGATACATTGTGACCTGAAACCAAGTAATGTGTTAATGGGGGATGACATCACTCCATATATAGCAGACTTTGGCATTGCAAAATTGATTTTTGGGAACTCTCTTGATTCATTGGCTTCTACAAATGCACTTCAAGGATCTTTTGGTTACATGGCACCAGGTATTGGTATTGGTTTTCAATCGTTCTAATCTCTAAATTACATTGAATTAGTTATATATATTGCATCAATACATAAAATGAATTCTAGAATCGCTAGTGAATGTATTATACTGCAGAATATGCAATGGGCGGAAAGGTTGGGGCAAAAGGAGATGTATATAGTTATGGTATTTTGTTGCTGGAGCTTTTGACAAGGAAGAAGCCAACTGATATCATGTTTATAGAAGGATTGACTCTTAAAAAATGGGTAGGTATGAATTTTCCAAATTACATAGCAGAAGTAGTGGATAACATCCTACTTAGAAATGTGAATGAATTAGACACATCAATGGTGTTGGTATGTCTTACTCAACTTTTACAAGTAGGATTGGTCTGTACAAATGAATCTCCATTACAACGCCCTAGTATGAAAGAAATTGTCATGAAACTGAATGATATTAAAGATTATTTTCTTAATATCTGAACAACTTTTTAATATAATAAAAAAATTTACAAATAATTTTTTTTAAATTAAATGGACAGGATTCCAAAATTTAACTCTGTGTTGTGATCAATCATTTCAGAATTATTATTTTTAAATATATTTTCTTATTTTAATTTTCTGTCTTCTTATAATATAATCTGATAATAGTATTGAGGTACATGGTTTTGTTTTTATTTATTTGATTTCTTTCGCAATAAATATTGGATAAATATGATGAGTACAAAAGTTCACTTTTAGCTTATTTGGAAAATTGCCTTGTTTTTTGTCTTGGCAAAATGTGATCAATGATTGAGCTGATCAATTATTGGAAGTCTAATCAAACGTCACTATCTGGATGACTTGCCCCAACTAATATCTTTTTCAGTGCCGATTTTTGAGTGAGACTTACTAATTAAAGGAACTTACTACACAAGATTTGTATCTTCCCATTTGTAATTATTGTAGCTGTTTTGTTGTAGCTTTTGCTAATCTTTATCTTTCTCAGACTTTGATTTGGCAGCTGCTTCTTTTTTTAATTATTTATTGTCACTCTTTATAATCTGTTCTCTTTAATTAAAGAAAAAGAAAGTTAATAGAACTATTTTTCTTTTTATTGTGTTATATGTTTTAATATTAGATTTTGAATTAGTATTGTTGATAATTCATTTGTTTAATTTGGTGAAGAATAATATTGGAATATTGAAGTTGGATTAATTTTTTACTCTTTATCTATTTTTACTCACACATATCTAGTGTTACATATTTAGCCATCACCTTTTGCTAATAGGTATATTAATATATCCATTCATTATTAACATTTATTACATTTATTCCATACAATTGTCTTAATATCACCATCCATACACATTTGACCATTTGTGTATCAACTTCATGGTCAAAGACTTAACCCTTGCCCTTTCAAAATTTAAATTCAAACTTTGGGTGATCGTCCCATTTAATATCATTGCCTAAGTGAACTAAGTATATGTTTTACAAAAAAATAGTGCTAGTATTTAAATGCATTCATTAGCATTCATTTACACATGATATGTAATTCACTAGTTCTATCACATTCTTGAGCATTAATATAATCAAGATTTTTGAAAAAACATTGAATATAATAAAAAAATGGTTTTAATTAATAGGGGAGGACTCTAGAAATCCAAATTAATACCTATTTCAACTCTACTTACAATATAAAAATGTGATCAGTGTTCTAGATTCTTTTTGTTTGCTCCACTTTGTCACTTTTTATTTGTTATCTGAAACATAGAAAAATAGTTTCACACATTGAAATAATTAAAAAAAGGGCTATGGTGGACCTATCTCTATAGTTTCATTTACAAAATGAGATCCAAACAATGAAATGACTGTCAACCAAAAGGCGAGTCAAATCAAGGTGTGAATCTGCAAATTTCCCTTTTATGCAAGGACGAGTGTCCCTAATAAACAAAACTTTGGGGAGAAATATTAAAAAAAGAAAAAAAACTCCAAATTGCAATCTACAAAGTGCATCTATAAGATTAAACTCAATTCTAATGGAACCATAAATTAAATTGCAGATCTGAGGATGAAATGTGATGTGTACTAGTCACCAAAAGTGTTTTTTCAAAGCAAACTGAGGACTCATTCGCCCTATGGAAAATGGGTCTTGGCTAGGGCTCTTGAAAAATAGATTTTAGGTTCTTTTCTCCTGTGTCTACACCCCCATCTTCTCAAATATGGCAGTTGTAAAATTAGAAATAAATTCTATAGGTTAGTTTCTCTGAAATTGCAAGAATGGTGACAACAAATGCAACTTTGAAAAAATTGCAATTTTTCTCTCCAAGAGATCTTCCACCTAAAATATACAAACAAACATCAAAAGGGGAAAATGTTGTTTTGTTAGGTGAATGGGGGTTTGCCTTGGTCAAACCCCATTTTGGTAATTAAACCTTGTAATGAAATGAAATAGCATGAAGGAATGATGAATAAACAAATGCAATGTCACAACTCACCAAACCCTTGTTTGAACCTTGGAATGTAGATTTGCAACTTGCATGAAATGACTTCAATGGATGTGGATCCTGATCTTGAAACTTAACTTGAAATAATGCTTTTGAATGCTTGAAGGGATCTTGAACAATACATCAACATGTTAGCTCAAATAACATGCATGATGCAAGGAAACTTTAACATGATAATAGGATCTTGATTTTTGCACCAATATTCAATAAATTTTCCCTTTTGAATGCCTTGAAATGCTCTTGAAATTCTCTTGATCACACTTGCTCATAAATTTCATAGAATGCTTGAAGTCTTAGATTTGCTAGGTGAAACATAGTGAAATGACCTCTTATTTATACATATTTTAACATGAATTCCTGAAATTCAAATAACACAAGACGACATGTGAATACACATTTGAAATCATTTAAATATTGCTAAAAACATATTTGAAATTTACTTCCTAGGTCTATGTAAGGACCTATTCGCCCTTGGGTGAATGGGTCCTAGGTCACTTAGCTATGACACACATTCTCCAATGTTAAGTGTTATGTTAAGGCATTGATCAATGCCAGTTCTTCCTCTTTAGAAATTACAATTAATTAGGCTTGGATTTGAATTAAAGGAGCCAATTAAGGAAAATTAAACTCAATTAATTAATAAAGCCCTAGATTAGTGTGAAAGTGTAAAGGTATACCTTACAACACCATAAATAAGGCACAATTAAGTCCATTTTAATTAATATGGCCCTAAACTTAATGTAAATATGTAAAATACATATTACAACACTAAATTAAGGGATAATTTAGTTCTCGTATTTAATATTATTTCCTAAATTAAGTGTGAAAATAGGATACTTTTTCCCACACCACATTTAGACCCCAGTTTACTGAGAGTATGGTCCCATTTCAAACTCACACTAAAGTAGACATTCAAGACACATATGTATGCAACAATCACAAAGATACTCAATCACACACTATCAAAGTCTAGGAGAAGAAGGGGAGGTAGAACAAGCTTCAACTATCCCAATGCAATGTGCAACATGGCTATTTTTCCAGGAAAGCGGGGGATCAAGCTTTGACTATCCCAATAAGATGTGGAACATGACTATTTGTCCTTATCCTTCACAAGTAGAACTCGATGTCTGCTATGCAAACAACATGTATGCTCACATGGGCTAATGGAACCTCAGGTTGTCCACTAGGTGAGCCCCTAGGGAAGTGGCTTAGTGAGAAAATCATGCCTCTATCTTGGTTCTCATTATACTTACCATACCAAAGTTATCTCTCTGACAACCCCAATAGGGTGCCACATGTTTCGAGCTTCACAAGGTTAACAAGTTGTATTATTCTAAACACTTATCAACATTAAAGATAGTAGGTTTCCACACTTATTTATTTTATTTTTCTCTTTTATTATTTCTTGTCTTTTTTACTTATTTCTTTGGTTTTAGTTATTTTGTTTCATTCCAATCTTATTAAATATTTTTAGATTACTCTTCTAGTAATTCTTGTTTTTTAGTTATCTCTTTGGTTTCATTTAATTCTATACTATTTCTATTTTATTTATTTTTATTTATTTATTTATTTTTGAGTCTCTTTGTGTTTTCTTTCTTCTTCCATTTGGTTTGTTTCCCCCACTTTTACAACTTTTTTCATCTCATGATATATATTTATATATATCAATTTTAATACTTATTTTGGTGTATATTTATTTTCATTTTTTGATTTATTTATTTTATTTTTCTTTCAGTGTTTTCTTACTTTCTTTCATTCCAATCTTATTAAATACTTTAGATTACTCTTCTTGTAATTCTTGTTTTTTAGTTATCTCTTTGGTTTCATTTAATTCTATTCTATTTCTATTTGAATTATTTTTATTTATTTATTCATTTTTGAGTCACTTTGTGTTTTCTTTCTTCTTCCATTTGGTTTGTTTTTCCCCCCCTTTTTAAAACTCTTTTCATCTCGTGATTTATATTTATATTTATCATTTTTAATACTTATTTGGGTGTATACTTATTTCATTTTTTGATTTATTTATTTTATTTTTCTTTTAGTGGTTTCTTCTTTTGCTTGTTTTCGCTTCTTGGTTTATATATTTATTTTGTTTTTAATCTATTATTTCTTTGGTTTCTCCTTGTTCTTAGGCTCCGCGTTATATTTTGTCTTTCCTTTTTATTTATTTGTTCTTTGTCTTTTTCTTCTTGTTGATTTTGTTTCGTTACTTCTTAATGGTCTTCCTTTAATCTTTTAATTTTTTCAATTTTTGCACTTTTATTTTTCTAGTTTTCTCTTGTCTTATTTTTTGCTTCTTCTTTTTGATTATTTGTTTTTGTTCTGTTCCTTCCCTCAAAAAAAAAAAAAAAAACATTTTAGTTTCTCCTTTCTTTTATATTGTGTTGGTTCCATTTTATTTGGTTTTATGTTCATTTTCTCTTTTTCTTTAATATTGTCCTTGAATTGCGTGCATCTTTCCCTCCTCCCCCTTCCTTTTTATTCAGTCTGAGTCTGCAATCATTCATTTTCTCCTCTAGCTCTCTTTCATCCTGATGATGGATCACAGAGTGTGATTCGAAACGTTGATGCAAAAAATCCTTACACAATCGAATCCAGAAGCAATACAACTTATCAAAATTATATATATTTTTTTTCAAAGGGATCTTGCTTAGTTTGTGTAAGGTATTCTTCTTAGGGATCATTGTGCTTAATATCTCCAAGAGAGAACAAGTCCAAGATAAAAGTTTCACAACTTAGGGAATACAACGCATAGCGTCACCACTAAGAAGAAAGTTGTATGTTAAGAAATATCACACTCTCAAAGGACGTCAACCCCAATGACACCACCAAGAAAAAAATGCATTACAATAAGTAAAGAAATCATACAAAGAATGAGGGACATCGATGTATGCCCCCACTTTAAAGGAATTGCTAACACCATTATTGTGTGCAATAACTTTAAAGTAGAAGAAGACATGAGAGTTTACTTAGAAAGCCCTATGCCATTTTCATATGCTTTGAAATGAAGCTACATCATGTAAAGGGGTTTCCTCCAAAATGAATCCCAAAACAAAAAAGGGATCCATTGATTCAAGGTTAGTGTATCTTTTCTACAATGTTCTTGTAGAGCTCAATAACGTCATCAATCCCAAAATACTTGTACAATAGGAATAATGACACATAGAGAGTGAAAACAAGGAAAACCCTTCAAGTCAACATGGAAGAGACCTAAATGTCTCAATGCCTTGCATCATCCCCAAAAGGAAAACAAAACACAAGAGAAAAGATAAAATGTTTACAACATAGAGAAGAATGTACATACATTAAAAGAATGCACATAAAGAGAGAGATACATCAAATAGCATAGTACAGAGGATCACATTATGCACATGCAATCACACAAAGAAATATGAAAAAAGAAAAAAAGAAAAAAATAGTAAGGCACTTGCAATTCAACCTATAGTAGGTCATCTGCATCCCAATCTTGTTTAGTATGTGGAAGGCGGGTAACTAGCCAAAGGGATAACATCATACAGGTAACTAGCAAAAGGGATAACGTCAAGTGTCGAACTAGGACATGCACCAAGTTTAACACTCTTATTAGTAGAAACATCATTTAAGCTCATAGAAGAGGAAAACATTAGATTTAGCTCATTATGCACTTCCTCATTAGTCTTTGCAATTTTAGTGTCATCATCTAGATTAATTACAATGGGAGCTCTAATGACAGTATCCATAGAATTTTGTTGTTGTTTATGTTGTAGTGAGGGTAGAGAATCATTATGCCTTATTGGAGACAAGTTTGGATTTTAATTTTCTATGTTATTTTGTTCTTAGTTTTCTTGTAATGAATTAGCAATAGCACAACATCTACACCTATTCTCTCTAGCATTGCAGCTTCTTTTCATTCAATTTTCAAATTGGGTTTGTATAGGAGTAGGTTTATCAACCATAGCTTTCTTTTCATCCCTTAAGGAATGAATGAAAGGAACCAGAGGAGGTTGTTCAAAAACTTTATCTTTAGCTTTGTAAACTTGTTTGAATTTAGGAGGCATAATGAGATTTGTTTGATTGTCACATGGTATCTTATATGAAGTAGGTGAAGGATGTGTAATAGGATACTCTTAGATATTTGGAAGGGATTTTGGTTCAATCATGGTTTTGTCAAAGATAGGTGGCTCAATTGAATGGGTCGAGGCATATTGCTAAGGGATAATTCTACTATATACTTTGCCTTAAAATTTTGATATGACTTGAAAAGAAAGTCTTTGCGGGGTCTAATAGGTTCAATAGGCTTGGGCCAAAACAAATGCAATGAAAATTTCCCATGGGAAGACAAATGATTAAAGCCACTATGATGCACAATAAATATCTCATTTCCAAATGGAAACTTTAAATATTTATGCATAACCGACAGGACACAATTCATGGAGTGAAGCCATCCATAGCCTAACTTCACATGAAATTGGTCTAACAATGGGATGATGGTGAATGAGATAGTTAATTCTTTTGTTCAAACCTTTAGAGGGATATTTATCGAGCCAATTGTAGGGAACAAAAAACCATTATGTATTTTGATCCTTGTTTTCAGTCTTTGATATGTATCTTACTAGATTTCATGCACAAATAGGAATTCTTTAGTGATCACTTTCTCTATAGAGATGGGTCAACTAATATCTCACTAGTATGCTTGTCATTGATTCTTCTAGCTATGTAAAGAGGACCATCAGGTGCATGTGTTTAAGTATATTTTGTTGTGGGAAGCAATATCAAGTGGTATTTTAGTTGGGGCCCTTATGTGTTTTAGCATCAATAAATGCAACTAAATCATCCATAAGGTTGCTTTCATTGTCTTTTGTATTTCATCATCTATATCAACATTCATCACATCATTCTTCCATTTCACTAGATTTAATAAAGGATATATTATGATTAGACATGGGATTGGTATTGAGTAACAAATTTTATTTAAAAGGATCTACAAACTTATTACCTTGATCATTCATAGCTCTAATTAGGATATGATTAGAATCAATGAGGTCTTGCACAAGATGTTTAGGAAACTTGCAATATTTTGTATCATATCCATTTTGTTGATGAAAATGACAATAGGCAATTGGTCTATAGTTTGAGGGTAAGGGCTTAGTAGAATCAAGATCTCTAATAGGATACAAGGAGATCAAATTCTTTTCTAAGAGCTACAACATGGTATTATGAAGGGTATTAGGTAGGCATGTGAATTGTTTATTTCTATCTATAAAGGTGTATGGTTTTGTTGTATTTATAGCAGCCACTTGGGTGTTAACATTTTGATTGGATTGAGGGGGATTATGTTGGAGGAAGCCCTTATTTTGTTTCTTGAAAGGTTTGTAGTTGTTTTCAAGTGTAGACTCATTATTTTTGGGACGATTAGAGGGATTTTTCACTTCACGACTACTAACCGAATTCTGGTAATCACGAAGGGTTGTGCATAACTATGTGAAGGAAGGAAGTCTCAACATCTCAAGCTTAGTTTGGATCTTATCTTGCAAGCTATAAATAAACATTCTTTGAAGGTGAACACCAAGAATATTAATGTTTATTTGTGAATAAAGCATTTGATATCATGCTATGAAATCAATGACCTTTTCACCAACCTTTTGTTTACATGTCATCAAATCAGCTAAGGTCATCTTGAGACCCATGTCAATTTGGAAATGGTTGTAAAAAAAATCAATGAGCTCATTGAATTAACCAATTGAATTATTCTTGGTAAGAAGGAAAGCCACTCTAAAGAAGCATCTTTCAAGGATCTAGGGAATAGATTATCCAAGAGTTTATCTTCAAGAATGAATTCACTACATAGGGAGGTGTAAGAAGAAAAATGACTATCAAGATCTCCTTTCCCACCATATTTCTCAAACCTAGGAACCTCTGTACCTTGTTTCATTTGTGTTCTCAATATTTCCAAGGATAAGAGATTGGTTTTGATGTATTGTGAGGGCTGGTCATTGTTGTTTTGATTTAGGGTGGTAATTTGATGTTGAAGGGATGGCATGTTTTATAAAATTGTGTTAATGATGGGATAATTGTTGGTATTATGAGATGAATGGGAATAAGGTGGAGTGGTGTATGTATGTGGAGGAAAAGTCACTTGTAAATTTGTGACGGGAAAATGGTTGAGGAAATATGAGATTGGAATTCACAAAGCTAGAAGGATTCCTAGTGGAAATACCTAAGGAATTGTTGACATTGCTAGTAGGTTGAATATTTGTGGTAACATGAGTAAGTTAGTGTATGTAGGAATAGAGGTGAGGGTTGTGGAAGGGGGAATAAAATTTCCACCTTGTCTTTGAGTTTACCCCAAAGCTTGAGCACAACTAGTCATGGTAGAGATGTTCTTGTAGACACTTTAAATTATCATGAATGATATTATACACTTGAATTTTTTTACTAACATTGTTTCAACCTAAAATTCATCTACTTTTCAAATGTTTAATTAAATAAGCCTAGTTATTTAACTAAATGCATTATTTTCATCTATTAATCTAATTAATGTTACAAGGTTAATTCATCACCTTTCACATTCAACCTTTCATCCTTTTTAATTGAGTAATGCAAATTATTCAATTTAAACCCCCCTTTTTTTTGTTAGACTACAAGAATTGGGTAGCACAACCCCCTATAAACTGTAGTACACCTGGTAAAATTTTTAACGTGACCGGAGGTGCTGGCGCGACACGCCCTCTGGTACCACAAGGGTGGGGGAGACTAGACCTCGTGACCAACCTCCTGCAACAGGAAATATTTAGCCAACCGAGCTAGGGCCCCAACCCCTCAATTTAAACCCCCTTATCTCCTCTCATTTAATTTAATAATCCTAAATTATTGAATTAAATGTCATTCACATCCTCTTTTCATTAAATAAATAAATTATTTAATGATCATCCTAATATTCCCTAACTTGCATAATTAAAAAATTGTTTTAATTAACTAATTACTAATTTTCCTCACCCATCCTCTTGCATAGGGAATATTCCAAAGGAATATTTTCTATTTGGCTCCAAAAATAGAATACTCTTTCCTAACAAACTCTCTAACAAACTTTCTAAGAACTTTGAAAGTGTTCTTGTTTGAATAATTGTGAGCTCTTGATTGTTTCTTTGATCCATATGATCTTCTATTCTCGTCCATTGATGAAATTCCTTGATCCATGTCTTCACCCTTGATTCCATCTTGACCATTGATTGACCAAATCAATATTAGCCCTTGATTCCCCATTTTTTCCTATAAATACCTCACATTTTGGAGAAAAATGGATCCACTTCCATCAAAGAAAGGTTATGATTCTCATTTCAATACTATATTTATTCATCCTTGCATCCATTATCAAGCTTTATCACCTTTTTCATCCATCCTCACCATACTTTTTTCTATTATTTAACTCAAGTTTTCATCAATGGAGTTCGATTAGATGCTCATATTATCTAGCAATTTAAACTATGATTTACTTTGAATTTAATAAATAATTATTATTTATTTTCTATTTGATTTACAACTAAAGTCCTAATTGATAGCCTGATTGAAAAACATCTATAACTTTCAAACGGTATCACATTTTTTGAATCTGAAACATGTGTCACATTCTATTCTTCACATACTATAGGATTAAAAAAAAAGAAATGAATTTCATGAAGTGTTGACCAAGTTAAGGTGGTTAGACATACAGGCTTTTTTATTTTTTAAAAGTTGTCATAAAAAATTCATAATTAATTATTTACTTGGAATTTTTAAAAAAATATATGCATCACATTGGGACATGAGTCCTCTACTTATATCTAAAATCTTATAAAAAAATATTATCATTTTATTGTGGTTAGGGTGGTCAGACAGACACCCACTTCTTATTTTTTCCCTGAAATTTAAGTACTACTGCATTGAAATTTCAAATTTTCACCAAATAGATTTATTTTTTAAATAAATCTAGTAGTTTAGAAACTAAATTCAATTTGCTAAAAAATCTATTCTTACATATTTTTGAAATAATATAGATAACTTATTCAAATTTTTACGTCAAGTTTTCTAACTCTGATTTTTCTGAATTTTTTGCCACTTAAGGGCCTATTTTTTCCATGATGATCCTACACATACCCAACATCTCATTGGGATTCTAGCTTAGGGAGTTAAATATGGCTTAAATTCATATCAATCTAGTGTATTTAGCTATTACTATGATTATAATCACATTTTGGCATCACTAATCCTATTTATTCCATCACCCATCTGCTTCTATGTCATAGCTTGATATTATGCATCATATTCCCCTTTAGTACTACCTAGCATATTCCTAAGGCCAGTTTCTCCTATTGATATCGAGGTAGTCTATTGCATCACACTAGGAGAAATTTTTTATGCTTGTGTTGGATTGGGTTCTTGTATATCTTAAGGTTATTCAAAATCACTCAAAAATCCCAAAAACATTTGAAAAATCATCAAAATCCAAAAACACTTGCAAAATCCAAAAATCCAAAAACATTCAAAATATTATAAAGTCAAAATCCAAAAAAATAAAAATATTGTATAACCAAAATCTAAAAACATTAAAAAAGTTGTAAAGTTAAAATCCAAATCATCGAAAACACATCAAAATCCTCAAAATAGGTCAAAAAGTTAGAAAATCAAAATAAAAAATAGAACCATGTTGAACTACGTTGTCTCTAAGCTTGAATGGAGGCAAGGCCATCACTAATGTGCCTTTGACACACTTTAGGTTAGGAGTCTGCCATAATAAACTAAAAATCCATCAAGTGTTCATATCCCATCAATAACTAGTCAAATTCAGCTGAACTACATGGTCTCTGTGTATAATGTAGGCAAGGCTAATCTTTGATAAGCCCCTGAGGCCCTAGGTCAATACCTTTTAGGTCTTGGTCAAAACTTAGAAAACACAAAAACATTTTAAAAATTAGAAAATAATTAAAATTTTGAATACTTGAAAACCTAAAATATTGGAAAACATTCAAAAATCCTAAATAGTCTCAAATACCTTGAAAACTTGAAACATTCACATATACAGAAAAAGATCAAAAGATAGCCTCAAAAAAAATTTAAAACATAAAAAACATTGAAATATTCAAAAAAATTCAAAACCACCCATCCCATCTCACTGAACCACTCGAAATAAACTTTCATCCATAATAAACTGATCTTCATCATCAACCTTTTGTAAAACAAATAGATAAAAAGTACAACAATTTGCAAAAGTTGAAACTTAAAATACAACACAAAAATTAAATTCTTGATCATTATGAAGTATGTCAACCAAACCTTATATCAATGGTATTTCAAAAGAACTTATCAGCCTACTACCATCCACTAACATATCCTAGGATGAATCCTTCATACAATAGGAATTATCTTTGGCAATCACTTTGGATACTTATCCTAAACAAAACACATTACTTTGGCAAGAGATATAGATAACATTGAATTTTTGTTTTTGATCTTTTCTTATGATTTATCTTGTTAACCAATTCCAAGGACCTCTTGATGATTTTTGAATGATTTAGAGAGAAATGAATGGGGAATTGATCATTATATTTCATTTTCTATACTTGTATTCTTGTAAAATAATCTTGGTGCATATTTGCTTAGTTGTGTGTAGGGAGGTCATTTGGAATAGATTATTGACTATTGCTTATTCTTTGGCTTGAAATATTCTAAACTTCTAAACTACATTCCAACAAGGTTTTTGTATGTCAAGGTGTGAACAAGGATTATCTTATCTGTTTGTAGAGTCAAAGCCTATTGCACTAGATACAACGACATTCTGGTTATCAATACCATGATGAATCATGTTTATGTGTTATATAAAAAATAAGAAATGATGAAGTATCCCAATCCCTGAAACAAGCATATCGGGTATGTGCAGGATCATCATGGAAAAAACAGGCCCTTAAGTGGCGAAAAATTCAGAAAAATCAAAGTTAGGCAACTTGATGTAAAAATTTGAATAAGTTACCTATATTATTTCAAAAATATGTAAGAATAGAATCTGTAGAAAATTGAATGTAGTTTCTAAACTACTAGGTTTATTTTAAAAAAAAAAATCTATTTGGTAAAAATTTGAAATTCCAATGCAAGTAGTATATAAATTTCAAGGAAAAATAAGAAGTAGGTGTAAATGCGACCACCCTAACCACAATAAAATGATAATAGTTTTTATAAGATTTTAAATAAGTAGAGGACTCATGTGTGATGCATATTTTTGTAGTTTTTTCCAAGTAAATAATTAATTATGATTTTTTTTATTACAACTTTTAAAAATATAAAAACTCGTATGTCTAACCACCTTAACTTGGTAAACTTCATGAAATTTATTTTTTTCTTTTTTAATCCTATAGTATGTGAAGCATAGAATGTGATGCATGTTTTGGATTCAAAAAATGTGATATCGTTTGAAAGCTATAATTCAAATAGAAAATGAATAATAATTATTTATTAAATTCAAAGTAAATCATAATATATATTGGTGGAAAGCTGAGAATCTCCTTTAAAAACCCTTTTCGTTTCATCAATTTTGGGTAAAAAAAATATTTAGCCACATACCCTACACATACCCATCATATCGCCACTTTTTGGCCCATCATGATCTTGCACATACCCTATCATCTTTCTCATCACCATATATAATAAAGTCATGAATGATCATAGGCTTGTTGGACTTCTGAATCAATCCCAAAACAATGGTTAATCAATTTCCATCTCATTCTTATACTTACATCCATCTTATTCTTCTTATTCTTCTACCTTTACTAACATTTCTATCCAAGTGTCAAATATGAGTGATATATCAAAATATACATGAGGCTACCCATGACCAATGATTGTTTATACATCATCAAATCTATCTACATAAAACATGTAAGATTTATAATGCTCTCTAAGCCAAAAAGATCCTAAATCTTTGTCGTGATATCGGCCTACAAATTAAAAATTTTGCCCGATCTCTCAAGGGGGTAGGGGACAAGCTTAATTCTTTTTTCTGGGGAAATAGTGGGGCATCCAAAAAGTCAAGAATTTTTAAATTTTTGATTTGAGCAATAGTTTAAATCCAAAAAGTGTCGGTCTTTGAACCAATGTAACAAATACCTCACTTCAAAGAGGGGGAAAATGTAGACACTTAAAATTGTCTTGAGTGATATTACATGCTTGAATCTGATTACTAACATCGTTTCATCTTAAAATTCATCTTTTTTTTTCTTTTTTAATTAAATAAGCCTAGTTATTTAATTAAATGCATCATTTTCATCTATTAATCTAATTAATTTTATTATGTTAATTCATCAAATTTCACATTAAAACTTTCACCCTTTTTAATTGAGTAATGCAAATTATTCAATTTAAGCCCCCTTTTGTCCTCATTTAATTGAATAATCCTAAATTATTGAATTAAATGTCATTTGCATCCCCTTTTCATTAAATAAATCAATTATTTAATGATCATCCTAATATTCCTCAACTTGCACAATTAAAAATTTGTTTTAATTAACTTATTACTAATTTTCCTCACCCATTCTCTTGCATAGGGACTATTCCAAAGGAATATTATTCTATTTGGCTCCAAAAATGGAATGGTATTTCCTAACAAACTATCTAACAAACTTTCTAACAACTTTGAAAGTGTTCTTGTTTGAATCATTGTGAGTCCTTGATTTTTTCTTTGATCCATGTGATCTTTTATTCTCATCCATCGATGAGAATCCTTGATCCATGTCTTCACCCTTGATTCCATCTTGACCATTGATTGAACTAATCAATCTTAGCCCTCGATTCTCCATTTCTTCCTATAAAGACCTCACATTTTTGAGAGAAATGGATCCACTTCCATTAAAGAAAAGTTATGCTACTAATTTGAATACTATATTTATTCATTCTTGCATCCATTATCAAGATTTTTCATCTTTTTCATCCACCCTCACCATAGTTTCATCCATTTTATCTGAAGATTTCATCAATTGAGTTCTATTAGATACTCATATTATCTAAGGGATTGGGAAAGGGTCCTTATTCCATATAAATATGACACCAATCCTCCAATGGGATGAGGTTTGGAGTTCTAGATTAGGTTTCTTTATGCTTTCATGGTTTATTTCATGCTTAGTTTAATGGTTACTTTTTTTTTAAGCTTTCAAACATCTCATTGGGATTGTAGATTAGGGAGTTAAATATGGCTTAAATTCATATTGATCTAGTGTATTTACCTATTACTATGATTACAATCACATTTCTTATTAACAAGATGATCTAGACTTTGCTCAATCTCTATTCCATGTTCAATGTAAAGAATTTTTCTCACATTATCTAAAGTAGGAATGACACTAGTGTCAATATTTTTAGTATTCACAAAGTTTCACAACTTTTCTATGTCTTCATGAATTCTTCTTATATTTTCTTGTGGGACACTAGCAACATCATGCACATTGACCTTGTAGGAAAGGAAGTTATTGGAAATGAGGTATGAAGGTTATGATCCATATAGGGTTGATTATTGTGACACCCCTTCGTTTTGTTATATTTTTCTTGATAGCTCAGATACTTTGTTGGACCTTATTTTATGTTATGGTTGTTCTATCACTAATAGTGGAGTGATGATAGACTATATGGATGTGATGATACATTATATGCATGGTGATTATGTTTAATATGTTTTATGTTTGCATAGATGCTTAGTTGCGATGACATTGATATATATGATTATTGTAGTTTAATTGATATATTATCTCGTCAGTTGGTGTGACATTACATTGGTGAAGAGAACGGTATTGAATCACTCACTTGCGAGTTCCCTGTGATTTCTGTGATTCTCTCTTCACAGTGTGTATGAATTATTATTTGTATACACGTACAACTTTCAATTTTGTTGTAGGTTTGTAGGTACAGGACAATGGCTTCCCTTGGTTTCGTAGGTCTGAGTGTGTCCACTACTCAATAGTAATGATTGGGAGATAGTAACTGGTTAACCTTGTCAAACCTTTACCCTAGCACAGTGTGTCGTCAGTCTATATGTTGGTCATGTTCCTTATCCATGTTGGTCTTGGTATTTTATTTATCTTGCAAGTTTAAATTGTAAGGATTAAATTATATGTTGTGATTAAGTATTTAATTAATATGGAGATTTTATTATAAATTAATTAATTTAATTTAAGTTATATTATTAAGTAATTTTAATTATTAAATTAATTGGGAATTAAAATAAATAAGTTATTTAATTGTAAATTAGATTAAATAAATTGTTTTTAATTTTAAATGCATATTTGGAAAAAAGATCTCAGAAATATCCTAGTTTGTTAAAGAAAAGATATATGTTGTGTGAATTGGAAGTTAGAAGGATTTGTTTTCTTATTGTCTGAAAATTGATTTACAGAGAGATTGATTGAAATTGGTGAGAAAAGAGGAAGTTTTTTTCACAGGAAAAGAAGACAGGTTTTTGGGGAAAGAAAATAATTGTTTTGTGTTTTGAAGAAATTGTAGATCTTAGAAGCTTTTTGATAATTCTAGGAATCTAGTTTGTTATATTCTTGGATGTGGATTGTTTTTGTTCTCTGGGAAGTGGCATGTAATGTCCCGTCGTGCGAACCCCAAAGGACAATTAAACAATAAACACAGCACAATTTTTTTATAAAAGTAAACATAACATACATATTAAGTCATAACATGAATTTCATTAAAGCAGATTCACTAACACATACATCCCTTGGGGTACACGAGGAGTCATTACGTGACTTAGATCCTCATAACGACAATAAAGAATAAAAGCCAAAGATATAATCCATAACAAAATAACCATTAACAAATAGAACACATACATGATAAAGCAATGATAAGAAACCATATGAGTAAATACAACATATACATAATTAACTCAACACAATAATAACTGCCATGGCCAATAACCATATTGGGTTTAACATTACGTTATAGTACAATGATTAAGAAGTACAATGATACAAAAGTGTTTCCAACATAAATGGAAACCATACACAATATAACATGATACAAGTAAAAGAATCATAACTGGCTCCAAGACAAATACAACTCTAAAGTCGCTGCATCCGCACCAATCCGCACCTCTCGATCCTCAACTGGGGACCCAATGGGGTGCTTAGCACGTTCCACCCGACCATGTGAGTCCGAAGACCCACCCCCCGTGCTAGGAGCTGACAATAAGAGTCCTCAACCAAGAACATCCAAACACGGAACCACAAGACTCAACAACATACAAAAGTATCATAAAACTCAAGGATTACAATGACATAATCAACAACAACCAAGAGTCATTAAAATAACTTAAAATCATACATCTCATCACATAAATCAAAGCAATGACCAGTAACAAGTAACCAAAGGATGATCATGGAACACTTCCAAATCAACTGAATTAATAAACATAATACAATTCCAAATTGCAATTAGACAACACAATAACATTATATCACAGTACCATAAACATATGAGAACTTAAATCAAATATAAATGAGATCAGCAAGACCACAAAGTACACCGAAGATGTATCAAGACAATAATCATAAATCAGGATAAATCCAAATATCAACAATCTAAATCAACTCCCATAACCTACTTCCAGAGGAACACAATAAAGTAAAACACATGGGCAACTAGGGGAGAGTGTCATCGCATAGTCCTACATGGGCTGTCCTGTGCTCTTCCTCCCAACTGGAGGCGCCGGTCCCATCTATGGCTGTCCTGTGCTCTTCCTCCCAACTGGAGGCGCCGGTCCATAGGGTGACTCATGCGGAGCCGTAGACCTCTCGTGAAGACGAGGTCACGACCTTGCCAACCACGCCTTCTCAGCCTTCCATTAGTCTATGGAAAGCACTAATGAAGATGAGGCATCCATTTTATTAATCTTATAATGATATTACTACCCAACCCACCTAAGTTAATTATTAGGTTTTCACTTATTTACTAACTCACTCGTGGGTTATCCTGGTCTCTTCCCCTTAAACAGGGCGCCGGCCCCCACGAGGAGCCACTCTCCCTAGAGACCCAACAACATAAATACCAAGAAACCAAGGGTTGTACAACATCACAAGAATATTATATCACAACTGAAAAGCATGCGAGGCATTACCCATCTCGCTATAAATACAATTTCCAAGTCTCAACAAATTCCGTACAACCCTTTTAAAATCATGAAACCAAAACACTTGCCACATCAAGGGCCCATAAAGAGAAAGAACATCAATTATCAATCATCTCAAGCCTCTGGAAGCTAAAAGAATGAAAACCCATAAACAAAGGTAAAGTGAAGCAACATGAGTATTTCTCCAATAAGTCCAACACAAGGATAAAATTTCCTCAAATAAGAGAGTAACTCAGAAAAGCCATAAAAAGGGAAGATACATCAAGGCCCATCCATAAATCAACAATGGTGTCACCTCAAATAGGGGACGCAAAAGAAAATCATCCTTTAAAAAAAATCACTTAATAAAACCAAAGCCACCAACTAGGCATTCCATGGGAGACCTCCATTTTCTCCTCACTAGAACCCCCTTATGATGGTACGCAAACCACTTTCATAAAAACAACATAGCAATGACAACAATAATTGCAAGGCCACTAGATCAATTTCAATTCAAATATAATGAGTGAAAACATTGAAATAAGATCAACAACTCCATCCAGACTACATGATCAACTTCGATACAAAAATAAATCAGAAATTCAAGAAGATCAACCATCCATAACTCATAAACCAAAACACGAGTTCCCAATTACATTGCAACAAAATTTAAATGACAAAGGATTCCTTGAATCAAAATTAATCTCCAAAGGCATTCACACCAATACGGAAACATCCAAAAACAATCCTTCAATAATAGAGATAAAAGCATGCAACCAGACATCCAAGGCACCAAATTTAAGAACACCTGAAATACTCAATCACTCACAACTCCACAAAAACACTTATATAATAAACATCAACCAACAATTCAATCGAGAACAATATTTATTAACCAATCAATTAACGACCAGAACTAAATAACTTTACAACTTCCCCATACTAAAGCAATTCATGATAACCATCACAAGTATTCTAAAAGTCTTATCTATAAAGAGAACTTACAAATCAACCATTAAATGAATATAAAGGAAATCAGTTTTCAAAAGATTACAATCCCATTTCATCAATAAACTATCCAATTCAAGATTACCCTAATCAAACACTAATCATACCCATACATTTA
The DNA here is from genome assembly GCA_007258455.2 of Sequoia sempervirens. Lineage (NCBI taxonomy): Eukaryota > Viridiplantae > Streptophyta > Pinopsida > Cupressales > Cupressaceae > Sequoia > Sequoia sempervirens. The sequence continues at coordinate 346,136,444 of VDFB02373365.1, forward strand.
AATTTCCTCCTACACCATACTAACTTAACATTCACTTCCAATATTTAAATTAATTGTGAAAACCATTTAAGACCAATTGTCTATACTTTAAAATGACCATAATAACAATATTCTAAATTCTTAAACCACATATTAAAACTTACTACCTTAAAAATCTTTAATCTATCTGAATAAATCTACACACATAAATACCTTTTAAAACCACTACAAACCTATATATTTTAATTCCTTTCGAGGAGGGAAAGTAGAAAGAGAAAAGATCTGCTCTAAGAACCAAACAAGTCTACAAGACTTAACCTCATAAAATGATAACTTATTTAATTCCAAAATAAATTCCATAATAAATTTCATTCCCAAAATGTTTACACTAAAACAAGAATCAAATAAACAATGCTGTCATATATTCATAAATGGATTTTTCTACTAAAATTTTCCTCTCAAAGTTTTGCAATTTAACAAGTCAATAATAATGATAAGCAAAAGATTTCTTTCTATTTTATTGTTTCCACTATAACTAAATTCTGTTTTAATTTAACTAGAAAAATAACTAAATATTTACTGATAAAATTAAATGGTTATAGCAACCATATAAATAACTGAAATCTGAATAAATACATTAACAAGTATATATATACAAATATAAAAATAATTATATATATATATACATATATATATACATATATATATACATATACATATATATATATATATACATATACATATATATATATATATATATATATATAAAAGTAAAATTTCACAATATATAAATAAAACATATTTAAAAAGTAAATTTTTTTGCACATAAGATAAAATAGAAATTCGCACATAATAAAATTTACATTAATAAATTTGAATGGGCATTTTACACCCATACGCCGGCACGGCAATGGACGCCGCCCGGCCGTGGGCGTCCCCGGGCTGCCCAGCAGTCCGACCGGACTGCCGTGGACAGTCTACGGACTGCACAGCAGTCGACGGACTACCGTGGTAGTCCGTAGGGCACTGCCACTACCGCGGGTGGGTACGGCCGAGGCCGAACCATCACCCAGTTGCAATTTTTTTTATTTTATTTTATTTTTTTCTTTTTAAAACAATTTCAATATAAATTTATTTCGGTGACTTTGAACCTTAATTAAAATTTATTTTTCTTTTATACTATCTTCACATTATATATATATATATAATATATATATGTGCATACATATATATATATATATATATTGTATAGAATATTTGAAGACAGAAATACAATTTAATTACTGTTCAATATCAAAATTTATACACAGAATAAATTTGTAATATTTATCTACAAATGAGGATTCTCACAACCTCGAAATTCCCAAATAAGACGTTATTCTTTACTGGTTTATTATTATTCTTAACTTAAAATTACAGTAACCCTTTCAATTCCAGAATCCCAACAAGATTTACTTTAAACGAATAACAATCCCGAAACCCAGTAAGATTTTCTTGAGAAAAACAGTCCAAATTATTTCTAAGGTTTCAAGAATTTTCTACATACATTAAATTACAAAACCAGAAGAAAATTTCATTTGCAACACGGATTCTTATTTCTTTGATACTAAAGAAAGAGAATAATATAAAAGAAGAAGAAGAACCTGGTGTCCTACGCCTGGAGGAAATTGTAGAAGCTTTATCCTTTTACCGATCCAATCATCCGCCAACGAATGTTTCCAACAACAGCTCCAATATCTTCCCCTCAACTCCAATCTTATGCCTCAATGAATTTACAGAATAATAAAAGAGTGCACACCATAATAGAAAATTGACTGCCAAATTTCTCCCAAAAAATCTGTTGTGGAGCGAAAGCAACCCCCTTCCCAATCCAAAATAAAAACTCACACAAGAAACCTCTTCTGTTTCCTCTTCCAGAGAATACCAACAGTCACATTTCAAGAAATAAATCAAAATAATATTTAATCCTTAATTCTTTTTGTTGCCTTTTCATGCATATGATTAAAATTAAATAAATTTAAATCCTCAAAATTGAACTTTTATTTTAATATATATATATATTCATTATTTTCACAATACATTATTAATTAATTACTTCCACATTAAAATAATTAAAAACAACCATTTGCAAGATTCTAAATAAGTATCCAAAATAATTATCTTTTCAAGATTATTTGTTCATAATAATTTAAATCAATTTATCTAATAATATTACTTTTACTTTTACGAATTAGTTTGATTTGATCATTTGTTCTAAATCATTTGATTTAACTTAATTGATTCCGATTTTAATTTCTAATCATATTTTAAATAACCTTGCAAATTTCACTTATGATTTAAATTAATTATTTAAACATGACTACTAACATTTGATATTTTCCACACAATCGAATAACACAGTAATCAATGAAGCATACACAAATACTCACACAAAAGTTCAGAACAACCGACACGGAGGGGTATTACATGGCAATTGTTTTGGGGGAAGCTTTGGCAACATTGGAAAATTGTGGTTAAAGAGAAGCTCGACATCAATCCTTGAGGCAATAATTCTTCTGGAATAGGTTCTTTAATTTTTTTTGTGAGTTTTGATTTGAAAGAGTTATTTAATTATATTAATGGAAATTGGAAAAGATTAGAAGAGGTTTTCATTATTGTAGAAGCTTTTGTTTTTAAAAGATTGTCATGAAAATCGAACCTCTATAGAAAACAATTTAGATCCTCTTTGTAAATTGATCAATTGAAATAGATTGATACAAAAGGAAATTATAGATCTTTGTAGAAAATTATCATTTTTTTTTTGTTTCCTTATTTATTTTAATTTTTTGGGAAAATGAAAATCTTTGATCTTTTCTGTAGAAAACTTCTTCTGTGAAAATTTATTGTCCAACTTGAACCAGTGCTTGGATTAATTTATATATAAATATACATATATATATATATATTGAAATATATATGTACATATACATATATATATTATATATCAATATTTTATTTTATTTAAAGCACTATAAATTCCCTGTAGGGATTTTTATCTTGAAACGAAATTGTAAGAAATTGTCGTATGACGAATTAATAACAGTGATGAAATTAAATAAATTTAAGTTTGTATTTTGGAGGTGCTTGGGATTAAACCCCATCGCCACCTCCATATTATGGTGGGGACGGGCCTGCTATGGCAGTGCCCTCCACACATGTGTGGGGAAGGCGTTGACATAGACAATGTTGTCTCTGTTAATAAACTTTGACATGACTAGTCTGAGCGCTGCAATTTTTCATACGATGGTTTCTTTAATGGTTATTTTATTACATATAATATATTTATATATGTATATATATATATATTATATACATAATATATAATATGCTTATTATTTATAATATGTATTTTATATATTATGTATATATATATATATATATATATATATATATATATATATATATATATATATATATATATATATATATATATATATATATATATATATATATATATATATATATATATATATATATATATATATATATATATATATATATATATATATTTGGAATTATATTGTAATTATTTTTAAATGGAATTTGGAAAAAATATAATTAACTTTATAATTAAATAAAATATTTATATGTATATATAATTATATTTGATTATATATATACATATTAAATATATTTATTTAATGTGTGAGTAATACAATAAATATTTGCAAGCATGATTAATTAAATTGAAATGATTGATTATTTTATTGATGAATTTTAGTTAATCTTATGAGTAGTTGTGAACTGAAAGTAATCATTAAGTTTAAATTCATTATTGACCTATAAATAGGAATTATGTTTAAATGGTGTATTTTAGATATGCAATATTGATTGTTTTGGATTTAGGAAATTTGAATAGTAGTGCTTTTAATTACCTGAGATTGTTTATTTTAATTTCTAGTATTTATGTAATTGGGCACGATGGGGAATATTTGTTGTATAGAAAATATAAGTCTTCCAGATTATAATTGTGATAGGGTTGTTATTTATGTTAGTTGCCTTGAGATTTCCTTGGGTAGTGCATGTAGTTGGATTCAGTATTGGACATCCGTAGGGATGTGTTATCTCTTGTGTTATGTTATTATTAGTTGGTGCACTATCTACCCTTGGGTGTAGAATGAGTTATTGTGTTGTCGATAGGGGAGTGGATTTCAATGAGGGCCGGGACACAAAGTGGTCCCAAGAAAACTCATGTGAAAGTTAGTTTAATCAGTGGAAATTAAATAACCTTTATTAGGGATAGAGTAGCTTAATACATTTAATCAAATAATTTAGCCTCACTCATTAGATCAAGGGATAGTATGAGACTTGAGATGAGTTAGGAAGGCATGGAATGGAAAGATCGTTATCTCGTCTTCTTGAAAGATAATCGATTCCGCACTGGTGTGCATGTGGGGCTGGGTTCGTGAGAGGTTACCAGGATAACCCAAGATGGGGGCCAAGACCTAGGAAGATCTCCTTTGGATAACCAATGCAGCCTTTGTGATGACACTCCTCCTATGACATCATTCAGTTTGTATTGTACAGTGGATGTAATTGATTCAGTGGTTCTGGAAACAATGTAACCTTATGTTTTGTGTTTACTGGTACAGTGTTGTTTTTTGTTTATTGGTATAGTGTGGTTTTGTATATTGCTTGTGTCTAGAGGTAGTAGGTTTGTCTAGGTTACCTTTTACTATCTCCTAGCATGGGGGTTGGTCCTATAACTACCACATGGATGGGTGGCACACATCTGACACTGTTGGGATTTCTCTTCCTGTTCATGATGTCGATATCTTCTGGTTCGAGGAGCTCGTGTGGTTATATGGATTTTTACTTCTCTTTATTCATTGTAATTGTGGGACACTATGTAATTGTAATCCTTATTTGTATCAAGGAGAACCCTTGTGATGTAATTGTAACATTATGAATGATTTATTCATTTTTGGATTAAATGGTATATTTGGTGTTATATGGTGTTGTATCTCTGGAAATATTCTCATTACATTTCTATGTGTTAGAATTATTTTGCAAGGAATTAATGTTGTGATGTATATTGTATCTTGAGTTAATTCCATATACTATGTTTTAGAATAATTTTGTAAGTTTTGAAATTCACATGTAGATGCATTGTGTGGCCTAGAGGATGCATGTGTTAGAGTAGTTTACTTCACTCGCCATTGTTATTTCTTTTTAGGAAAAAAAATTAGTTGTTCCTCTGCAGTGTTGCATTGTCCTCTAGGTTGCGGGATGAGGCTTTACAATTATCAACACTATTAGTGAAAGAGTTGGAAAACCCAAGATCCATGACAAATGATGTATCGCAAGATGACATGAGTCTCAAACTACTTCTCAAAATAGTATTTCTAATAGGACACCAAATTGCAAAGCTCATACAAGATTCACAAACTCAGTTTACACCCAAAATGGAAAGAAGGATGAAATTCAATGCAATGACCTAGAATGTAATATGTAAATGCAATTTTCAGATTATAACACAAGGCAATTTTTTTATTACACCATGCAAAATATAAAAATGATGTCTTGTAAATGCAATTTTGAAATCACACAATGCACTAATTTTATGCAATTAATCTAAATATGATAAATTCCACTTAACATAAAATCAATGAAATAGAAAACTAAAAACAAAAAATGAAATGTAGAAACAAATGTTTTAGTACCTAGAAAATCAGGAAATAACCCTAATCAAGGACTCATTCACCTAGGGGAGAATGTGTCCTAGTTAGGGTTTTGAAAAGTATTTTTACATATATTCTGAGATGATTTCAATGGTTTCCAAATTTTGATAAAAAAAAAAAGTTACAATTTGATTTTTCTGTGAATTTAATGTTGAATGTAAGTGCTAAATGTGACAAAAATGACAAACTAGAAGACATAATTTGATATGCAATTTTTTTTCAATTTTAAAATGAAAGTTAATGATGATGCAATGCTATTTAAATGACTTGCAAAATGACTATTTTTTTTTGTAGTTTTCAGATTCAAAGAGATTCAAAATGCAGTATTAAAACCCTAAATAAAATGCAAAGTTAATGCAAGCTAAATAACCCTAAATGAGACTCAATTCAATGCAATAAAATGCAAATGAAAATGGGATCTAAAGCTAGGGTGAAAATGGACTCCAAAATCAAAAAATTGCAATGATCTAAAGGTCGGGTTCATTATAATGAAACATAAAAAATAGGGTCATCAATAGAAATGATGGAAAATAGGGTGTTATGGATTGAAATGTCTAATGACAGGCCTATCTCTCTAATTTCATTCAGGAAATGAGATCCAAAAAATGAAATGACTATTAACCAAAAGGTGAGTCAAATCAAGGTGTGAATCTATAGATTTCCCTTTTATGCAAGGACAGGGGTCCCTATTAAACAACACTTTAGGGAGAAAAAATAGAAATAGAAAAAAAATATATAAATTTTAATCTATAAAGTGCACCTAAAAGAGTAAACTCAATTTTGATGTAACCAAAAGTTAAATTACAGATCTAAGAATGGAAAAGTGATGTCTACCAATCACCAAAAGTTCTTTTTGAAAGAAATCTAAAGACACATTCAGCCTATGATGAATGAGTCCTCGCTAGGGCTCATAAAAAATGGTTTTTGGGTTTTTTTCTCCTATGTTTGTACTCCCATATTTCCAAATCTCACAATTAGAAAGTTAGAAATAAATTATGTAGGTCAATTTATGTGAAATTGCAAGAATAGTGACAATAAATGCAACTTTGACAACATTTCAACTTCCCTGTCCAAGAGATCATCCACCTAAAATGTGCAAACACACATCAAGAGAGAAAAATGTTGTTTTGCCAGGTGAATGGGGCTTTTCCTTGGTCAAACCCCATTTTGGTAATTAAACCTTGTAATGAAATGAAATAGCACATGAAGGAATGATGAATGAACAAATCCAAAGCCACAAATTACCAAACTCTTTTTTGAACCTTGGAATGTAGATCTACAACTTGCATGAAATGGCTTCAATGGATGTGGATCTTGATCTTGAAACTTGACTTGAAAAAATGCTTTTGAATGCTTGAATGGATCTTGAACACTAAATCAACATATTATCTAAAATAACATGCATGATGCAAGGAAAATTTGACATGATATTAGGTCCTTTATTGTTGTAATAATATTCAATAAATCTTCCCTTTTGAATACCTAAAAATAGTCTTTAAATGCTCTTGATCACAGTTTCTCATAAATTTGCTAGAATGCTTGAAGTCTTATATTTTCTTGATGAAACATAGTGAAATGACCTCTTATTTATACATATGTTAACATGAATTTCCAAAATTCAAATAATGTAAGTCGACATGTGAATACACATTTGAAATCGTTGAGATACAACATATTTGAAATTTAGATCCTAGGTCTATGGGAGGACACATTCACGCTTGGATGAAAGGGTCCTAGGTCACTTACCTAGGACACACATTCTCCAATGTTAAGTTTTATGTTAAGGCATTGATGAATGTCAAGTTTTCCTCTTCAAAAATTACAATTAATTAGGCTTGGATTTGAATTAAAGGATCCAATTAAAGAAAGTTAACCTCATCTAATTAATAAAGCCCTCAATTAGTGTGAAAGTGTAAAGGTACACCTTGCAACATAAATAAGGAAAAATTAAGTCTATTTTAATTAATATGGCCCTAAACCTAATGTGAATATGTAAAATACATATTACAACACTAAATTAAGGCATAATTTAGTCCTTTTATTTAATATTATTTCCAAAATTAAGTGAGAAAAAGGGATACCTTTTCCTACAATACATTATCCTTTTAGGTCATATGGATCCAAGGCTTAGTCATTGCTAACCCATATAGGTCTCTTTTAAACAAGAAGTGGTTGGTCCTTCAATGGAAGTATGTCATCATGTCATTGTAGCAATAGATATTTTTGCTGTTTAAGCTCATAGGCAATATGATCCTATAGAAAAATCCATATTGATAAATTTAATGACTATCTCCCTTGAAGCATACATAACCCCAATGAATTTTTCAATTCCACATCTATAGTAGAAGGCATTGTATTTTACTACAATCATACCCTTGTAGTAAGTTCATTGGGGCTAGACTTAATCTAAAATTTCTTGAAGATTGTGTTCATAGAACATAGATAATTAAGGTTGAAATAATCTCACCTTGGTCACTAATGACTATTTTATGGTTATTTTTAATAACGTCTCTAATTGTGATTAGGTTTTTAAGGAGGCCCTCAATTTTTAAACATGATTCTTTATGAAGCCTTTATATTTAGTTTTCATATCTACATAGGTGTTCCCTTTCAAGGTTTTTGTTTGGATTTACCTCTTTGCATTGCCACCAATTTTTCAAAAAGATGACTACCTCAAATTGTTGGGTGATTCTCTAGGTATTTATTTGGGTACATCACATACCATTGAAGAGAACTATATGTGCCTAAATATATGTTGAAATGGATCCAAGTGGATTTTGTTTTGCATAAAATTTTGGACTATGAATTGTTCCATTAAAGTACAAAGAATGTCATAATTATGATAATCTATTTTGTGATTTCCTTTATACAAATATATTGATACTTCCTAGGGAGGAACAAAGGAGGATACATGTTAAGGATAAAAGACAAATATACTATGCAATCTTCTCGTTAAATTTTTCCTAATTTGTTCTATTGATAGATTTGCAATGGTCCACAAGAAAGATAAACATTGACCTTTCCTAATCTCCAAGGATCCAAAAATGAAAATAAAAATAAAAATAGGTTTGTGACTCTTACAAAAACTCTTGTTAGACACTAGGGTGAGAATGTGGGGGACTATGAATGAATAGAAAATGATAAAGGGAATGCAAAAATAATGTAAGAACAAGCAAACCTAGGGAAAGGGTAGAAAAAAGTCCATTTAATTTAATTTAGGACCATTAGTATTTAGTTATTTTGAGGGGAACTTGATATACTCTTGGCCCAAGATAATACCAACCATGATTGTCTAATGATTTTCAATTTCATGAATTTGATATTGGCATGGTGTGATTGTTTAAAGGTGGTGTTTTTGTTCTTACCACCAAGGTTCAAAACCTATTGGAGTGGTATTGTTGAGTGGTTATATTGGGGATGAGGTCCCCCATTTGTGATCTCACTAGTTCATAGCTCCAATTTGAAAGCATTTACCCCTTAAATAAAATAAAAAGAATTAATTTCATGAAATTAAAAAAACATTCCATCCTTGGATAAATTAGGAAGGATTCTAGAAACTAAATTCAACCATTTTGAATAAGAAGGTAGTGTTAAATCCATCCATGACACAAAGAATTGTTTACCCCTATTAATAAAAATAAAATGAGCACTAATAAGTAACACAAAATGTCAACCAAAGTTGAATTAGTCATTAGTTATTTTTCTCCCGATGGATTTACCACTCTCTTGCGCAAGCAATTTTTTGAATGTTGATTCTAAATGGCTCTCTTGTAGCTCGGGCCCTGCCTCCCATTATCCTATGTTGTAGCTTGTCTCACTAGAGTGTGGACTAGTTGTAGATATGTCTTAGCTTATAGTTGAGGTTTCAGATGTACCTCTTGCTATGGGTTTTGTTGTGGGCTCTCCTATGGTTCCCTCTAGGGGTGTTATGCTTTTTGTTGATATTGTGAGGTCAAACATTGTAGGGTGAGCTCTGGGCTACTGTTGAAGTGTGCCTCTATTTCTCTTGTTGTCTCATTTGGGTAGGAGGTTTTTGAGAGCATTGATCATTTCTCAAAATCAAGATTAATATGTAGATTCTAGTGTTTGTGGCCTTCTCTCTTGGACTTGAGTAGCTACATAACAAAGAACTAAAAACCCTTGGTGGGAGGTAGGATTGAGATTTATCCTGCTACTAGGGGTTTTTTTGTTGTTATATTTTCTTCTTTTGAGGATAGGCAAGATATTTTAGGCTAGGGTCTCTAGTCTTTGGATTCTCATCCCCTTTCTTTGAGGCCATGGGTTCTCTCATTCTATCCCTTGAAGGAACCCATTGATATTATGCCTATTTGGGTGAGACTGCCTTATCTCCCCTTACAGTTCTAGGGTTCCTCTCCTCTTCAAGGCATAGGTAATGCTCTTGGTAGATTTTTGAAAGTGTACAAGACTTCCTTGAGTTATACACACAACTCTTATGCTCAGATTTTGGTGGAGGTTGATCTATCTCAAGCACTACCTAGAGAGGTTATGCTCCAAGTGAAACACTAGTCTTCATTTCAGCTCATGGATTACGAAGGTATCTTGTTTCATTGTAGACATTATTTTCCTAATGGACGCTTCGCTCATGACTAATCTTGAAGCTCTCGTCCTGCTTCTTCTTCCACTTGGTGGAAGAATGCCATCAAGGACCATCTAACTATGTACCTAGATGGTTCCTCTTCTTCTAATAGTGAGGATGAGCCTCCTTCTCCTCTTACTTAGAAGAAAGTAGCTACTGTTATTAGTGTTACCACTTGAGTGGACACTATTGCTCAGATTTTGGAGAAAGTTCTTGTTGCTATATGTGTTGCCTCCCCCGAGGCCCTTGTTGCACCCATTCTAGATGATGCTATCTCTTCCACATTTTTGGCTACTACTTTTACTTTGGATATTCCACATGTTTTTTGTTTTTCTAAAGGGGCTTCTCCCCTTCCTATTAAATAGATTCAAACCTTGATTCTACTTCTTCTTGGAATGAGGTACAATGTAGGAAGAAACATACTCCTAAGTTAAAATCTATCTTGATTGAAAATCCTTTGGGGGTTAATTTTCTAGGTTCAAGCTCCAGTGCTTGATCAATTCTATTGGTGGCATGTAGACCAAGTTTTGGTCTATCCTACTAGATTCTTTATTTTTGTTGGGTTGTTGTCTTGTTTGTAGCTATATGGGTGGCCTATAGCCTATTATATTGGCTAGGAATCATGTTCTATCTTTGTTCTTTTGTTTTGGTTTGATTTTCTAGCTGCGAGGCCTATTTCACATTGTTGTATAGGCCAGGGCCCTTTAACCCCGCTTTCTTAATCAAAAATCAAAAATTTCAACCAACCTTAGTTTTGGGTAATAAGATAACTTGGAATAAAAATATAATAATCTAGAAAGAAGTAAAGTGGATAACAAGACTAACCGTAAAAAAATTCAATGTTTGTGAGGAGCACTTAATTTAATTAAGTGTTCTAAAATAACTAGATGTGATCCTCTCTCCTAAGCTTTAAATCATCATTATTTCATAGAATATGAGATAACCTAGAGTAGTAGACTAAAATAAAATGTTTCTAGAAGATTGGTAAAATATTTAAAACCAACAGTGTTTTCACTTTAGGGAATTAAATTATCCAAATAACTCATTGAATAATTTGGGTTTTGATCTAGGTAAATATTAGGACAATACTGCTATCTTAGTTGATGGTTTTTTTTGTTTTAACTTTTGTGCTTCAGATTCTAAGAAAATATCTTAGACTATAAATTATTTAACTTGCAACAAAGGAATTTCTCTAGATGTTTCCATGACTAGTCATTTAATATATTGATCACTAATTTATTTTCTCCCCAAGATATTTAAGAAAAAGGTTAAACTCTAAGAAAAGATACTCACAAAGATATCTTATTAGAATGTTACATGGTTTGTTGGAGGTTATTTCAATTGAGTGTTCTCCTAACATGAAAATATGGTTGAAACTCTTGCTTCTACATAAATTAGTCTTCTTCTCAAACATACTATTAATTGGTTTTAGTTATTAGATTTCCCTCTAGTCAATGATATTTCTATTTCAAATAATTGGAGGATTGGGGATGCTTTTAGTTTTTAATATTGCAATAGATATTTGGTAAAAGATAATTGTATTTCTCATCTTCTTAAATTCTCTTCCTCTATCTTGGATGGTTCTTTCTAAAATTGTTGGTGTAAATAGTGACATTATAAAACTAGTTATTTTTTAACCTACCTAGGAGATCTTATTCATAATTTTTAAGGCCACACTTAGGAAATTTTTATTTTTATCTCACTTCAGGTGGTCAAGACAATTTTACTAAACCTTTTAGATACTTATCTCATGTATATAAGACACATTAAGTACACTTGTCATATTAACATACAAATGTTAAATGAATAAGACAATTGAGAGGGGCTGAATCAGTTGTACCAAATAAAAACATCAAAACAATCAATAGTACAATCAGATCCACATCCATTCATTAAACCATTAATCTGTTATAATGTTTAAACATGAAAAGAAGATAAAAAAAAATCAAATAACCAACATGATACACAAGAGAAAAATCTAGAGATTTATGTGGAAAACCTAATGAGGGAAAACCTTGATGAGGATTAGGTCACAATGAAAGTAATTGGAAAAGTGGTACAAGGACTCACTACTAGAATAGGATGTATGTTGTCCACAAGGGCTCACATCCAGGGATCACTACCATAGAAAGAAAAAGAATATAGAAGAGAAGTGTTAGTCAAAGAACAAATTCTCAATGTAATAGAGAATCCACTAGAATAGCTCCAACACTTTCACAGTCTTGTTTTAATGATTAAGGACACCCTTAGCTCACTACATTTAGAAGTATTATAGTTTGAAGTATGCACTACTCTGCTCAAACTCACACTCTATTCTTTGAAAATTTGCATCACTTGCATCACACACATATATCTTTTCTATCTTTTCAACCTTCAACATCTCAACTCATACTTATACTATCCTCAACCTTGAAAACCTTCTCTAAGGTTGGATATACATGCTTCACTCTTTGCAATTTCTAATTAGGTCAGTACTAAGCATTCCCACAATGGATAGGAAAAAAAGTGGACCAAAAGAAAGCTTAATTGGGACCCAAATCAAGTCTCACATGCAATGCTATGCCTTCATTAACACTTTAACATATTCAAATGTAGTGTAAGCACCAGGTCGATCGCTATTTGTGAAAGCACATTAAACTTTGAAGTACACGCTTACTTTAAAAAATAAAAAACTTGTAGACAACAAAATTCACCTAAACATGATCCAAGAACATCCTGGAAGCCAAAAAAATACCTCACAAAAAATATCACTTGAAGATTATAAACATTCTATTTCTCCAGACAACATTTCTAGACATTGCAATACTCTCTAACTTAGAAGAATTTATTTTGATACATCAAACCATGAATCCCATTGACATAGGCAAGAGAAAAAATCATCAAATCTCCTTTCAAACTACAAGTCCTAAAAAAAATGTGAAGAAATGCGGATAAAATAAATTTCTCCTAGACACCTCTATACACAACACTACAAAACTAGTTCATATACTAGTGAACACTAGTTCCCTTGACCATCGATCTAGAAGCCAAAATTCCGGATATAGAAACTCTGAACATATCTAAGAAGCATATCCAAACCACAAAATAATATCTTCAACCTTGAAGAAATGTGATGCAAAACCAGAACACCTCTTCAAGCCAAACCACCTCTTTAACACCCTATTTCCTTATTTTATCAATTTTCTGAGTATCCTTGACATCTAAACCATAAATAGAATATTTTCAAAGAAGCACTAGAGGTTAACATCAACAACTTAACTGATGACAACATAATGCAACTAATCAAAGAAACAATCTCTTCTCAACCATTGTACTACTATCATCAATGGCAACATAGGCTTGTTGACATCAATGACATCACCTTCATACTTACAACAATCTCCCCTTTTGTCATTGATTGCAACACATGATTTGAAAAACCATCAAAGACACAATATATCTAAACATAGTAATTTCCTTTTCTCTTTTCTCTCCCTTGCACAACTCTCTCATTACATTCTCTCTTTCATGATTTTCTTTTACTTTCTCTCCCCTTATGTAGATAAACCTTTTCACATGATTCATTCTACCCATTTGAAATCAATGGAAAAGGATAAAGTTTTTTTCGTTATTCTCCCCCTTTAACACTAATCTAAGATAATTGCTCTGAATACTACCCCTTATGATTGCACCCAACCAAATCAACAACTCTGGACAATGACAACACATATTCCTTACTTGCAACAACGATACTACCTACTCCCGTGAGAGGTAGCCACCAACATTAGTTCAAACAAGAGATGAATCCATAGATCCACTAGATTGATGCATCTCCATATGCATCTAGTTCAAAGGAGGGGCAATAACCCCCAACTTCTCTTGAAGATACAAAAAAGTATCCTTAGGAAGTGCCTTAGTGAATATGTCAACAATCTAATCCTTTGTAGGTACATATTCAAGCTTCACCTCATTCTCCATAACCTTCTCTCTCAGAAAGTGATACCTGATTGATATATGCTTTTTCCTTGAATGCATCACTAGATTCTTTGAAATGTTAATTGCACTTGTATTATCACAAAATATATAAATAGGCTCATCATACTAGTGATCCCACAATACTGGTTTATAATTTTTTGCCTAACTAGACACTAAAATGAATTTTTTTAACTAAATCTTCACTTTTGAGTACTTATAGTGATTAAAACATGAGGAATTTGAAGATGATACAAACTAGTGATTTGTGACATTTTATATGTAGATTCTAAATATATTTTTAATTTTTTTTAATCAGATTTCATTTGTTTTTCCATCTCCTTCGAAAACTAGTTTTTATCAGTAAACATCATTTTTAAGGAGTAATGCTCACCATATACAACATAACATTTTTTCTATGAAGGATTGTGCGAACCCCAGCCTTGGTACTTGCAAAACAACATGAGTAAATGAGTTAGACAAGAGATTGCAAGCCAAAACAAGGATTCCCAATGAAATCCATTCACGACATTCAAACTAGGAAGAAAATATTAACTTAGAACACAATGGAAATGATAAAACAAAGATTGAATCCTAATTAGATGTGCAAACTCATGATCCCATGGGGGAATTGGTGCCAATTTGATGTGAAAATTGGCCCTTTCCCAATTTCTATGATGCAAGCTTGATGTGTTGAAGATGATTGATCCACTTTATTGATGTTGAAGAGTGCTCCAAGCTAAAATCTGCAAAACCTAACTATGATTCAATGATAATGCATGAAATTCAAGAGATATTTAAGCATGGCGACTTTGCCTAGATTGTGGATGATGAAATGAGGATATGAGCTCTTTATTTATAGAATTCCAAGATGGATGAATGTCCAAATTTAAGCAATATGGGACTAACATTCATCCAATGGTATGATGCCACTTTTCAATCTATGAATGGATGAAGGATGTGCAAGATTTGGGGTTTGTGCCAATAAATGCATAATTTTGAATTTCAAATTTGTTGAAATGACGTGTAAGAGGGAAGGGAAAATGCAATAAATGCTACTTGGCTCAAGGAAAAGGATATGTAAGATGAATTTATTGCCTTGTTGGATGTACATGTTGACTTAGAATTTTTGAATTCAAATTGAGAGAATATTCCAAAAGATGCCTTGTGAGGAAAATAGGGATTTAATAAATGAATTAAATATATTTTCATGTGCAACTTGCATTATCTAGAGGATGGGACATGAGATGAAATTAAATTAATCAAGGGTTAATTAATTTAATGAGAAAGGTTAGATGATGTGACCTATTTGACTCAAATTTATGGATTTATTTAAATCAAATAAGAGAGGAATATGATAAGAGGCTAATTAAATAAGGATTTTGATTTATTTAATTAAAAGATATGGTGTTAGATTAAATCAAATAAGGTTTTAATTTATTTAATTTAATGGATAGACTTTAGAGATTTAATCAAATAAATTGATTTTTTAATTAAATAGGGATAATTAGATCAAATGAATTGATTTAATTAACAAAAGAGAGTGACTTAATTAGAAAAAATGATTTATTTAATTAAGGGATGAAAGTTGACAAATTTAATCAGATAAGGAGATTTGATTAAATGGTTAGACTGGGGGATGATTCAGGAAGAAAGATGTTAGTAAGTCAGGATCAGACGCACAATGTCAATTGGTATATTTTAAGTGTCTACAAGGATAAAATTCTAATATTTTTGAATTTAGATTTATAACTATGATATCTAACAAGTTCATTTGGTTTCATAGTGTTTTATTGAATATTTTTTCCTTAATCAAGTTTCGAAATCAAACCAATTAAAATTCAGACTTAGGCGGATCATATACAACATAACCTTTTTTGTATGTATTGAAATTCAATTTTTTTAACAGGATCAAGGACATCAATACCTAGCCCAAACATATTTTCAGAATTATATTTTGATAATCTACTATTTTTCCACATGTGTAGAATAAAGAACTTGGTTTTCAGTGAAAAACCTATGTTTAATTAAACTAAACAAAAAATTATATAATGAAAGAAATATTTATAAAATTATATTTGATGGATAGCTCGCTCCAAGGAATACCATCATTTTGTTGGGTCTCTAAATTTTCCTCCATTTTCATCCTCAACTCAAGCTTTGAAAGGAAAAAATTTGCAATTTAAAATTAGTTGTAGAGGGGGAGAAATGGGAAAAAGGGGTGTTCGATTGAGCCACTGTTCACTCGGACCCCCCTAAACTCATTAGCTTGAATGGGGGTTTGAGTGAACCTTGGTTCGATTGAACACCTTCAAAACAATGTTAAAAATGTTGGCATGATTCAAAAAATCCCTAATTCGGGGGTTCGAGTGAACCCCCTTTTGCTCGAACCCCATTTTTTTATTAAAAAAAATCTACACTTACTGGTTTGAGAAAACTAGGGGGTTCACTCAAATGAGGGGGTTAGCTCGAACACCTTTTATGGTTCACTCAAACCCATTAGTTTGAGCAAACCCCTTAAATTTTTTCAAACACTAAAAATGCATTTTTGCTTCCTTAATAAAATTGTAAACCAGTTTTGTGGCCCTACCCATACACTACTTTGATATTCTTCAATGTCAATCTCATCCACAACACTTGTGTGTAGCAAGATGCTGCTGCAATATACTCAGCCTCTACAGTGAATAAAGAAATTGAATCTTGTTTCTTAATTAACCATGACACCAATATGAATCCAAGAAAGAATGCACTACCACTTTTAGTTTTCTTGTCATCAACACATCCAACAAATTTGCATCTTTGTATGCACTTAATGTGAAATTTGTATCCTTAGGATACCATAAACCATAATCTGAAGTGCCTTTTAAATATTTGAATATCCTTTTTATTGCGGAAACATGTGACTCTTTAGGATCTTCTTGAAATCTAGCCACAATAAAAACTACATGCATGATATCTGGTCTAGTAGTAGTTATATATAATAGTCCACCTTGTCATATATCCATAGTTGCTCTGATTAGCCTTAGGTGATTCATCATCCTTACTCAATTTTCAACCAGTCACCATAGGAGTACATAACATTTTGGATTCTTCCATTCCAAACTTCTTCAACATCTCCTTGGCATACTTTGACTGTGAAATGAATATACCTTAGTTTGGTTGATTTGAATCCCAAGGAATAAATTCATCTCCCTAAACATTAACATCTCAAACTCTTTCTACATCTCTTCTACAAATTTGTTACACATAACTTCATTTCCTCCAAAGATAATGTCATCCACATACACAACCACTATCAAGATTTTATCTTTCCCAACTTTAATGTAAAGATTATTGTTTATGGTACCTTTGTTGAATCCTTGTTGTATCAAGTATATGTCCAATCTTGCATACCAAGCTTTGGGAGCTTGCTTTATTCCATACAATGTCTTTTAAATTTTCAAACCATATCTAATTGATCTAATAATTGAAATCCTTCTAGTTGTTCCTTGTAAACCTCTTCTTCCAATTCACTATTCAAGAAAGTAGACTTCACATCCATCTGATAAACTTTAAATTCTTTATGTGTTGCAAATGCCAAAAGCATCCTAATTGCTTCCATTCTAGCCATTGGGGAAAAATATTCCTCAAATTCTATTCCTTCTACTTGTGAGTAACCCTTACACACAAACCTTGCTTTATTTCTTACCACTTCTCCATTCTCATTTGGTTTGTTTCTAAATACCCATTTAGTTCCAATTATGTTCTTATGTTCAGGTCTAGGAACCAATTCCTAAGTCTAATTTTTCTCAATTTGCATAAATTCTTCTTCCATTGCCTTCATCCAATGTTCATCTTTGCATGCCTCACTCAATTTTTTAGGTTTAATTTTATAGGGTAAACACGGATTTACCTTAGCTTCAACAACTCTACTTCTTGTCAATAGTCCTTTCCTTTTGTCTCCAATGATCTATTCTTCAAAATGATTTCTTTGTACATATTTAGGGGTCTTGGGGGTCTTTTCCAAAGCTTCTTCCTCTTCATTTCTTTTTCCTTGTATTTTTCATCTTCTTCTCAGCAAGCAGGTTCATCTCATACATATCCATGTATAACAACTGAAGGGTTTATCCAAGATCATGGGGATCCAAAAAGTGGTGATGTGAAAAAAAAGGCATTTTTAAATTACTTAAAAATGTGAAATCTGCTTTGAATTTTTCTAGGCTCATGTGGAAAGTACATGGTGCCATAGGAAACACCAAACCGAAATAGATATCTATTATATTTAGGTTGGTTTTTTAATTTGGTCGGGTCTGGGACCGACCACATATTTAATTTAATATATTATAATAATGATTTTTGATTTAATATTATATAATAATATATTTAGTATATTATAATATAATACTTATATAGTATTAAATATTATATAACATTACATTATATTATATTATTATAATTTATTAATTATATTATTATACAATTTTTATTTTTTATTTTTATTAGATAAGTGCTACCAAGAAACAGGGGTAGCTCCCAAGTACATACTAACAAAGGTGTAGAGAGCCTGTAGGAAACATGAAGAGAGCCTGCAGGAAATATGAAGGATGGCATCCTAGGCACTGATGAATTCAACACCGAGCAACAAGAAATGGATTGACAAAACTGCCCCCACATAGCTTACTATTCCAGAGCCTGGTAGATCATAGCCAAAAGACCACCCATGATTGTAAGCCTTCGGAGGCTCCCATCGCCGAGCCAAGACAGGTCAGAAGCCATGAACCGGGAAAAGGCCTCCAAATTTGTGTTCTTCACCCCATTCCAGAAGACTTCCCATGCATCCGTCATAAAGTTCATTAGAGCCTCCTTACGTTGGATGGCCATTTTAGCATCAGCTCCTTCACTAACCACATCCTCCTCCAACACCATTTCTGGATCAAAGAACATACATAAGAAGCTAACCCAACCCTCAGTCCTCAACTCCAAAGTTGCATTTGCAAGTGCATGAACGTTCTGATCTGACACAATCCGATCAAGGAGAATAGACACCCATTCTCTAGATTTGCATATGTCCACAAGGGCCCCAATCATCGTCTCATGACCCTGCCATCACACCAGTGCCGATTAACATTTAAAAGTTGTGAAACAATCTTCATGATTGTGCTCAACACTACCCTATCCTGGACAGCGAAGAGTCTTTGACATTGTGCAGGTAGGGACTCCTTACTGCACGTGCAGGCCAACCTGAACTGGAATACCATCGCTTGATAGTCACTTTTACTTTACTAAATGGGACATTCCCTCCTTCCCTAAATAGCCACACCAACCCAGCATTGCCCAATGGAATAAGAATTGTCCATATGATGCACCAGTAACACTGTTAGACCACGCGGAACCAAACACTCCAACCTAAGCCGAAATATCCTTGGTACATAACTCACAGGTCTTGGAGGGAGTATAAGTGTCTGCACGTTTACTGATAATATATCATTGGTTAAGATTTCCTACAAACTAGGCCAGAGATTTGTTACAGAACCTGAAACCAGCTTGGCATCTTTTACCACCCCTAATTTTCCAGGCCACCCTATTTGCCTCCCTATAAACAAGCGACAATGAATAATCCAACTATCAATCTGCCAATTTTAAAAATTACCAGAAGTTATTGCTCGAACATAGAGCAATGAATCTCCCTCAATCTCTATAGAGTTTATGCCATGTTGAATGCAGAGATGCAAACAAAGCCAGAGAGCCTCCAACTCTGCTATATTATTGGAGCAAACACTGCTATATTATTGGATCAAACCTCGAGCTTCTTTGAGGCTACCCACATACAACCTCCACTTGCATCCCTAATAATGCAACCAACCCTAACTTCTCTAGGATTACCCTTTGCGGCCCCGTCAAAGTTCAGTTTCCATTTCAACCGAATTGGGAAAATCCAATGAATATCCTTCCTATTGATTTTAGTTCTGCTATTAGTGGATACCTTCAAAATTATGAGTTCAGGCCATAATCTCCAAAGTTCTTCGTCCCATCTTGAAAATGACATTTTGGAAGTGACATTGATTCTATTATTGGTAGTTTCAATAATAGCATTTTTAATTTTAGTAATTAGCTGCTCTCGATTTAAGGCTTTCTCCTTGAAAATGCATCGATTTCATTCTTTCCACATATGCCACACTAGCAAGGATGGGGCCAATGTCAAAATTCCTTTCCAATAACCACCATTATTCATTCTCGACCAATTAGAAAGAAAGTCCCATAACTTATTTTGTCTTGGTCCCGAAAATTTAAAGGAAGCTTGCAACTAGTCCCAACATGAGACAACAACTGGGCAAGATAAGAGCAGATGGTCAACATTTTCTTCCACATGCTGGCAGAGGATGCATCTAGTTGGTCCAACGGTTCCAATTCTTTTCAATCTTTCAGCCACTCAGCAACGCCCGTGGAATGCCACCCAAAGGAATGCCCCGACCTTAGGAAAAATTTCCTTCTTCCAACAAAGTTTTTCCATCCAAGACTTATCCTTAGCTTGTGCTGATTGGATTTGATAGCCCATTCTGGCCAAATAATTACCGAAGGCCGCACCACACCATATGATCATGTCTTCTCGATTACTCCATTTTAACAATCTATCCTCAACTTCCCCACTCACTTCAACTACCATCTCATGTGGAATTGAAAGTGAAGTAAAGTTAATCCATTTAAAGGTTCCATCAACCTGTACACTCTCCCTCTGAATGTAATCTGCCACAATGGAGCCATAGGACGATTGAATGCTGTCAATAAATTGATATAGGTCAAAGATATCCACCAGGATTTTATAGCCGTTCCATGAATCTAACCAAAAAAGTTCCTTCTGCCCATTCCTGACCTGCCAAGATAGGTGACTTGTAATTAAGGACCGACAGTTTGAAATTTAACACCATGGCACCGAGCCACCAACAAGATTCAAAACCGTTAAAATTCTAGATGGATCCAGGTTGTCTAAGTACTTCCTTTGCATGATTTGACACCACAATCTTTTGGGGTTTTTATACATGTTCTAGATTAGTTTGGCCCCTAATGCATTGTTTTGAAGGTGTAGCTTATGCAGGCTAGCCCCACCATCTAATTTCGCTTTACAGACCTCGTCCCATCCTAGGAGATGAATCTTCTTCATCATTTTCAACCCTTCCCATAAGAAATTCTTTAATATTTTTTCCAAATCATTTATTGTCTTCCCAGGTATTTCTAGACAAGACATTATGTAAATTGGAATTGCCGAAAGAACAAACTTAGCCATAGTTATCCTCCCCGCCATTGAGATCCAGTTGTTCTTCCACGCCATAACTTTATTTCTGCAATTTTCAACCACCTCACCCCAATGCTTTGCTCTATAGACTCCTTCAAAGATCTGTGCGCCAAGATATTTAAATGGTAGTTTCCCTTTCTTAACTTGAAGAATAGCAGAATTCGCTTGCTGTGTTTGTGGTCTAGTATTAAAGAAGTAAATGCATGATTTTTCGTTATTCATCTATTGACCCAATTGTAATTCATATTCCTTGAGCACCCAATTGATGCATCTAGCTTCTCTCATACTTGCTTCACCCAGAAGAGTGGTGTCATCTGCAAATTGTGAATGGGTGACTGGGGCCATATTTGGTGCAACTTGTACACCTCTTCAATCCTGACATTAGCATCTATTGTTAATCACATAGCTAAGGGCTTTGGCCATAATGACAAAAAGGAAAGGTGAGATGGGGTCACCTTGCCTAAGTCCATTAGTAGCCCAGAAGAAGCCATGTAATGAACTGTTTACAACAATAGAAAATCATACAGAGGAGATACACTGATACACTAGGTCACACCAATGACTGCAAAATCCCATTCTTTTCATAACCTCCATGAGGAATGGCCAGCGCACCCTGTCGTAAGCCTTGGTTACATCAAGTTTTATAATCATTCCGGCATGATTGTTTGTGCTAAGGGTGTGAACAACCTCCAATGCTAGTAAAATGCTATCTGTTATCTCTCTCCCCGACACAAAACCATTTTGTTCAACCGAAATGATCTTACACAACAATAATTTAAGCCTAGTGGCCAGTACTTTTGTAATGATTTTATAGATGATATTGCATAATGAGATAGGCCTATAGTCACCAAAAGAGGAACATTTAGATTTTTTCGGAATCAGTGCAATAATTGTATTGTTCAAATCTTTAATGAATCTCCTAGTTTTCCTGAAATCCTCTATGAGTTTCCAAAGATCCTCACCTAGAAAATCCTAGTAGTTTTGGAAGAAAATGGCCGTAAAGCCATCAGTGTTGGCTGCCTTGTTAGGATGCATCTGGAAGAGTGTAGCTCGAACTTCATCCTTTGATATCTTATCACACAACCTCACATTTTTGGCTTCACTAACTCTAGAATTTATCAAATCAAGGTGGTCCACCTGGCCCCTATGAGACATTTGTTCCTCTAGAAGGTTGGAGAAGTACTCTACTACAGCCTTGCCTACCTCAGTCGAACCCCTGACAGTCTGACCATTGCTTGTAATGATTTCCTCTATCTTATTGCTCGCTCTATTCACCAAGACTGAGGCATGAAATAATTTAGAGTTGGAATCACCTTTGCTTAGCGAAACCTCCCATGATTTATCCTTCTAGTAAATCTCTTCTCTTTTCAGAATCTCAGCTAGTTTCCTTTTTAATTCTTGGTTTTTTTTTATAAATTCTTCATTTTGCATACCAAACGCTATCACCTTTTCATTGAGTGTCTCTAGCTTAGCTTCCACATTATCCTTTTCAACAAATATGTTCTGGAACTTCTCTTTATTCCAATTTTTGAGCTTTTTCTTTAATGCTTACAATTTTTTTGTTAGTATGAAGCTTATGGAGCCTCCCACCCTTGTTTCCTTCCACCACGTCTCCAACAGCTCTAGAAGGCTTGGGTCTCTCCACCACATGCTCTGAAATTTAAAGCTTGATTTCACTCTATCACTACCATTAGCTATTGTCAAATCCACATGAGAATGATCAGCAATTGAGTTAGGGTAGATGCAAGCACTCACGCACCAACCAAAATTGAACCACGATGTTGACATCAGGAACCATTGAAGTTTCTCCGCTATGTCAGTAAAATTTTCTTGATGGTTGGTCCAAGTGAAGCTACCATTGTCTGTGGGGAAATCCATCAACCCCACTTCTGCCGCAAAGGCTCTAAAGTCCAGTATTGTTTGTGAGATGCTTCTAACTCCACCTCTTTTTTTAGACAAATCTAGGATTGCATTAAAGTCTCCACCAACGATTATTCTTTCCTTGGGAAACATACACATAAACTCTAGGATCGAACTCCAAATCAATGCCTTTTCCTCTATTTTTATGGGGCCATATACATTAATAAGTAGGAAACTATAGTTTAAGCCTAGATCAAAAACTTTCACCGCCATCCATCTTATAGAGAATATGATAATTTCCATTGAAACATTCACCATTTTCCAAAGCATACCCAAGCCCCCCTCAGAACCAGAAGATCTCTCAAAATAGCCATCCCAAAATCGACAGTATTTCAGAAATTGTGAGCATTCCTTCCCTGCCAACTTAGTTTCTTGTAGCAAAATCATACAGCTTGTGCATTTTTGTATTTGATGCCTAGCTAGGCATCATTTGGCAGGGGCCTTTAGGCCTCTAACATTCCAGGTTGTAGTCCTCATTGTTTCCCAAGGGAGGATTTTCCCCCCTTGGTACTCAAGAACTTGGTTATACTTGTGAATTTCTTGGCAACCACTTCTTTCTCCTGAAGTTGTTTGGAGGATTTCTGACTGCAAGTATTGCATGAAATGTCAATCTTTCCTAGACCCATGTGTTTAAATGCCTCCTGGAAAATACACCTATCATCGATTACATCCAGTTCATCCTCTATGTCAAGATTTGAGTCCAAATCAATACTTGCCCTAGCAACAATCTCATCTCCAGTGACATCCTATGCCTTATCGCTTTCCTTCACATGATTTGAATCTTCCCCACCCTTACTATTGAGTATAGACTTTGGGCATCTAGCCGATCCCATCGAGGCCCTGGTTAGGAACTCATTCCCTCCTACTTGTGATGTCCGATTATTGGAACTGCTTTGTTGGAACACGGTGTCATCAGGAGGGGTACCACCCAAGGTTGTCTTTTTTCTTCTCTCCACTGGATCTTTAGTACAATCTATGGAGCCATGACTATGTGAACCACAGGCAAGACAAAAATACCTTGTTTCTTCAATTTTAATTCCTTGCCTCCACCGTTCCCCATTGGCCAATAACAAGATGTTGTTGGGGATGATATCAATCACTGCAATCTTCAATCTGGCATATTTGTACATGTCACCCTCTAGAATGTTTGTGTGAATTTCCATAAGAATGCCCAGGGAGCGTCCAATTTTCTCAAGGCACTCACCTGCCTAGTATTCTATTAGAAGATTATACAGTCTAATCCAAATAGGATGATCATAAGGTCGTGCTTTGACTGGTTCAAAATTGTAATTCCATGGCTGCATGTACAGAGGAATTTCCTCCATGAACCAAATCTCTTCTTCTGTCACTCTCGCTTTGGTTTTCTCATCAGCAAAAACGATTAGGAAAAAACCATTTGGTAGAAATATTAACAAAACCTTCGACTTCCAACTCTCCTTAATCCAAAGCTTAATTGATGCTCTGTCAGGTGAACCTTTGATAAATCTGCAAATGAAGAGAAATTCTTTCAAGATCTCCATGTCAGGCTTTATTTCCTCTGAGACCTCGATCTCAATAGTGGCCCTGAATTCAATGTGTTGGGATTTCCCTTTTCCTTAGCTTTCCACTCCTTGAGTCTTTGATCTGGTCATTTATGCCTAATTATTCTTTTGTCCCTCAGATTCCTCCATGTCAGGTTATCCCTCCTTTCGAGTATTTTTGTCCCTCTGAATCTCGTATTTCTCAGCCAAGGGACCTAATTTTCCACAAGAGTTTTTGGAGTGTCATGATGCATTCTGACTGGCCTTCCATCCATCTTCTCTGATTCATCTTGTGGTTGATACGCCATATGAAATTTGTCTCTCCATATTCCAACTTCGGAGACCCACTGTGGTGTATGATCCAAAGTTTACTCTGCTTCACTTGCTCCCGCCACTTCATCTCCCCAGCGTAATTTTGATTGCGCTATTCTAGCCTATGTCAAATCACACTGCTTCACCTCCTCAAAGTTACTCAACCCTACTCTGCACATTTTTGCTCTCCTTTAAAATTCACATTCTTTATTTTAAATTAATATATTACTATATATTATTAAATATAATATAATATTATATAATATTAAATATAATATAATATTATAATATAATATCATATTATAATATTATAATATAATATCATATTATAATATTATAATATAATATCATATTATAATATATTAGAATATTATATTATATTATATGAAAATATATATATTATATGGGTATGTGTAGGATCATCATGGAAAAAATAGGCCCTTAATTGGCAAAAAATTCAAAAAAATAAGTGTAGGTAACTTGACGTAAAAATTTGAATAACTTATCTATATTATTTCAATATGTAAGAATAGAATCTATAGTAAATTGAATGTAGTTTCTAAACTACTAGGTTTTTTTTAAATCTATTTGGTGAAAATTTGAAATTTCAATGCAGTAGTACTTAAATTTGGGGAAAAAATAATTAGGTGTCTGTCTAACCACCCTAACCACAATAGAATGATAATTATTTTTTATAATATTTTAGATATAAGTAGAGGACTCATGTCTGCATCGATGCATATTTTTTGTAATTTTTTCCAAGTAAATAATTAATTATGAATTTTTATTACAACTTTTAAAAACTATAAAACATGTAGACCACCTTAACTTGGTCAAACTTCATGAAATACAATTTTTTTAATCCTATAGAATGTGAAGCATAGAATGTGACACATGTTTGATTCAAAAATGTAATACCATTTGAAAGCTATAGAATTTTTTCATTGACCTATCAATCAAGACTTTAGTCATAATTCAAATAGAAAATGAATAATAATTATTTATTAAATTCAAAGTAAACCATAATTTATATTGGTAGAAAGCTAAGAATCTCCTTTAAAAACCCTTTTCATTTCATCGATTTTGGGTAAAAAAAAGTGTCAGCCACATACCCTACACATACCCCCATATAATATAATATATTATATATTATATATAATATAATATATATAATATAATATAATATAATATAATATATTATAATATAATATAATATAATATATTATAATATAATATAATATATTATAATATATTATAATATTATATAAAAATATTATATTATATTATATTATATTGTAATATACTATATGTTAATATATATTATATATAATATAATACACTATAACATATACTACATTATAATATAATATATATATATATATATTATAATATAATTTTATATTATAATATAAAAAATATTTGATTACCTTACCGATAAAAAAAAACTACCAATTATTAAAAAACCACATAAAGGAAATAAATATTTGTTTCGTAACAAATATCTATTTTGAAATGGATATCCATTTCCTATTCCATAAAATCAATAAAGAAATCCCAAGAGCTCATTTTTCTATAGTCTGCTAATTGTCTGTGTGTGGGTTTTGCATTGAGTGACTCGGATATCCATTTGGGAGCCATTTTGTTTTCTCAAACCAATCACATTTCAAAGATATTTATAAATTTTAATTTTTTTATCCAATTTATATTAGTTTTGCATTGTTTTTGTGAATTTTAGTCAAAAATAGAATTTTTAATAGGTTTTATATTGCATTAAAATGATTGTTAATTTTTTTTTTAAATATCAATTAACAGGGTTAAGGATGGTTGATCCCAACCTTACTCAACATGAAAACCCTAGCCCCATTCAAGATAAAAACCCTCCAAATCCTCCTTCCCTGTGACTGATGTTTCCAAACCAAAATGTGCCAACAATACACAAATCTATTCATAGAAATTTAGATCAATTGAGAAACATATGTCGAATATATGAGACACTTTTTGAGCTATCAAACATGAAAAACACTTTATAAACTATTATTTCAAATGTTGAAACTTTTGAAAATCAACAAAATAGATTTTCTTAGAGGCGAGAGTCCAAAATGAAATTATATTCCAATGGGTTATCATATAATGAAGTGAGGGAACTTGATATTGGAAAAGCCCAATTAGCCCAATTATTTATCAATCCCAAAATATGACAACCTATAAATGTATGGAAGCCAAAATTTCCAATTAAATGGTGCACACATAGAGGCATATTAGCTAATTTCTAGAGATGTTGGTGGATGCTTTTTGATAGACCACCCAACAACAATATTGACGTCTCTTAGTATTTTCTTTGTAAATTATATGCCAAGTTTATCCTAGGGAGGAATTTTAATTAATTTGACATATGATATTTCCAAGGTGTGGGTAGAGAGATGCCACAAGATAGACCTAGAGCACACCGAGTCACCCCAATTCTTCCTACTCTTCATATTGTTGCCCCTACTCTAGGACCTTACCTTGAGATTGCTTTAGATGCAGGGAGTCAGAGCATTTTTTCCATATATTCACCGAGGGATCATTTGATCACACAGATCCATCATGTTGTGCAGCCACATGATGGTGCATCCCATTATGATGGTGATGCACCTGATACATCCCAGCATGACAATGATGCACCTATTGCATCAACTCTGATTGGTACACTATCCTCTTTGGAACATATTTATGTGCCCCATTACTGCATGACGTGCCATAATTTATGTTTGGGTCATCTTTGATAATCCATTGAGGATCCCATAGACACATCCGACTATGGCATCTAATATTTTTTAGATGTAGGAGTTGATAGAGCATGGAGTGGACTATTTCCAAGAGAGACATAGGGTGCTAGAGATGATGTGGGAGCATAGGTAAGACTTAAAGTATTTTTTCATAGTGCGTTTTATCTAAATTCTTTCATATTTTGTAGGAGATATTTGTACTAATATTTGTTTATGTGCTGGAATCTTTAATAGTTGCTGATAGAGGACCAAATTTCCCAAGTACAAGAGGCTACACAATCAACCATTTCATTTGGATGAGGGGCTTGTTAGGGTTAGAAGGCATATATCTAATAGTTAAATTCAGATTTGATCAATAAAATAGAGAAATAAAACACATAGAAAAACTATAGCAGAAACAAGACAACATAGAATTTAACATGGTTCACCCAATCTGGGCTACATCCACGAAACTGCAACTATCCAATGTTTTTATTATCCAGTGCAAAACTTATTATAATCTTGTGAATAATAGCCTTTTTCTACATACTATAACTCCCATCCCAACCCCTTATAACAAGCTTTTTTAGAAGATTCCAGAATTAGCGTTTTACAAAGTCATTTTTTTCTCTTTTGGTGATTTTTCCTTTTTCGGTGATGATGCATGATTAGTCGCCACATACCACAACAATCTCCCACTTGGAGACTAATCAGACTCCACACCAACACAATCTCCCACTTGGAGATTGATCCTAGATGACACTGTTGCACTTACAACTCCCACTGGAAATAATCACCTTGGACCCTACTGCTCTGTTATACTTGAATTCAACCTTGAAGTCCAACCAAAGCTAAAGAGGAGCTTAGCTTCTCCCTAGTCATTGCCTTCATAAAAATATCCAATGGATTGGAATTTTTATGTATCTTGTTCAACTTGACCTTTACATCCTCCAATACTGACCTAATGAAATGATATCTCAACTGTATGTGTTTGGTTTTAGAGTGCAGGGTAGAATTCTTTGCAAGATGTATAAAACTCTGGCTGTCTGTAAACAAGTAATTTATAGCCTATTATTTTTCCAACTCTTCCATGAAAATTTGCAACCATATCATCTCCTTTTTCGCCTCCATTGCAACAACATACTCTTCCTCCATGGTGGATAAAGAAACCACCTTTTGCAACCGAGAAATACAACTCACTATTGTCCCACCAACTGTAAATACATCACCTATGGTAATGCACCTGGTATTAATATCCCCTACTAGATCTGAGTCAATGTAGTCATCTAAATCAGTATTAGAGCCCCCAAAACATAAACATTTATTAGATGTACCTCTCAAATACTTGAGAATCCATTTTACTGCATTCCAATGCTCAACTCTAGGATGAATCATATACCTACTAACAACTCCTACATGTGCAATATCTAGTCTTGTGCATACCATGGCATACATTAAACTACCTATAGAGGAAGCATATGGTACCTTGGACATTTTTTCTTCCTCTTATCTCTTTGGACACATATCCGTAGTCAATTTAACATGACTTGGTAAAGGTGTGCTGACAACTTTTGCATTCTCCATATGAAATCTCTACAATACCTTTTCAACATAATCAACCTGAGATAAAATTTTTTTTATGTTTTTCCTATCTCTTGTAATCTTCATACAAGGATTTGCTTTGCTTCCCCCAAATCCTTCATAGCTAATTAATTTGCTAATTGTTGTTTTAACTCCCTTATTTGATCCATGTTAGACCCCACTACAAGCATATCATCAACATATAAACATAAGATAATGTAGCTATCATCATCTAACCTCTTAAAATAAACACAATGGTTTGAGTTACATCAACTGTAGCCTTGCTCAGCCATAAAACTATCAAATTTAATATACCATTGTCAAGGTGCTTGCTTCAAGCCATATAGACTTTTTTTCAATCTGCACACAATTTTATCATTAGCTTTGACCTCAAATCCTTGTGGTTGTTCCATGTATATTTCCTCTTCCAAATCATCATGGAGAAAGGCTATTGTAACATCAAGTTGTTCTAAATGCAAATCTTCAGCAACCACAATACTTAAAACAATACGAATAGAAGTCATTTTAAAATATAGAGAAAAGATTTCATCAAAATCAATACCCTTTTTCTATGCAAATCCCTTTACAACTAATCTGGCTTTAAATATTTTCTTACCCCCATCCTCCTCTTTCATCCTATAAACCCATTTTTTTGGTAAAGCCTTTTTACCTGCAGGCAACTTGCATAGTTCCCAAGTCTGATTTTTAGTAAGGAGTTCATTTCTTCTTCCATTCCATGCTCCCACTAAACCTTGGTATACACCTACATAGCTTCATCATAACATTCTAGTTCACCAACATTAGTTAATAAAATAGAATAAAAAGAGGGAGAAAATATTTTTGGAGTTCTACTTATCCTTGAAGATCATCTAACATTCACTGGAGTTTGTGGTATTTCTTGTTGTTATTGTGGAGCATGAGGAACCACTGAAACATTGTTGTTTGGTGTATCATCTAGCACTATATAATCACTTTATTTCTTCTCATGCTACTGCAACTGGTCTTTGTACAACACATTCTCATTGAATATGGCATCCCTGCTTCTCACATTTTTTTGATTTTCAAAATCCCAAAGCCTATAACCAAATTCATCAATGCTATATCC
Organism: Sequoia sempervirens; assembly: GCA_007258455.2. Classification (NCBI taxonomy): domain Eukaryota; kingdom Viridiplantae; phylum Streptophyta; class Pinopsida; order Cupressales; family Cupressaceae; genus Sequoia; species Sequoia sempervirens. The sequence continues at coordinate 346,167,146 of VDFB02373365.1, forward strand.
ATCAAATATACATTTCTTTGATTTTGCATCAAGCTTGGTTCTATTTTCATAATCTACATGTACAAATGCTTCATAACCGAAGGTCTTGAGAATAATAACTCACCTTCTTACCTATCCATGCTTCCTCTGGAATACCACAACCCAAAGGATTAGAGGGACCTCTATGGATTAAATAAATAGCAATGTTTACAGCCTCTGCCCACATGTTTAAAGGTAGCCCAACATGTAATCTCATAGTCTATGCACACTCCATTATTGTTCTGTTCATGCACTCAGCCACTCCATTTTCTCATGGAGTCCTTGGAACCATTTTCTGCCTACGAATACCATTTGAGGAACAATAATATTCAAACTCTTTGTTGCAATACTCAGCACCATTATCAGATCTGAGACATTTTAACTTTTTACCTCTCTCATTCTCAACCAAGCTTCTCCATTTCTTAAAAGTTTCAAATACATCAGATTTCTTCCTAAGGAAATAAATCCATACCTTGTTGCATCATCAATAAAAGTGACATAGTACCCAAAGCCACTGAGAGAAGATACTTGAGTTGGTCCCCATACATCCATATGCACAAGATCCAATTTCTCATCTTTTTTTTGCTTCCCATCCTTGAGAAAACTAACTCTCTTTTGTTTGCCATACACACAACTTTCACATAAATCCATATTAACACATTTCATACCTACTAAACATTATTTTAATGAAGTACTTTCATACCTTTTGCACTTATATGCCCAAGTCTATTATGCAACAGTGTTGATTCAGAATCCATAGCAACTATCTAATTTTCTGCTTGCTGAATTGCAACAACTGTTCCTAAACATTGATTTTTATCTACAATAGCTAAAGTAGAAGGAACAATATGACCTTTACAAAGATATAAGGTGCCTACTTTCACACCTTTTGTAGCCTTCCAATTTTTATCACTAAATGTAATAACACAACCTTCACCATCTAGTTTCCCTGCTGAAATTAATTTTTTTTTAAACTTTGGAATGTGCCTCACCTCATGTAGTAGCCAATGATTCCCTTTTTGTAACTTAATCTTGATTCTTCCCTTTCCAACAATCTGTCAGGGTTTGTTATCTCCCAAATAAACCAACCCAAAATCCCCTTGGACATAATCAAGAAAATAACTTCTATGGGGTGTAGCATGAAATGAAGCCCCTGAATCTAACACCCAATAATCATCAACATTATCAAGGGAAATAATCAAAACATCCTCATCAAATTTATTTACCACATTTGTCTCTTTATTTCATTCATTTTTGTTTCCTTTATTTTTCCAAGACCAACAATCTTTCTTTAAATGGCCTGGCTTACCACAGTACCAACAATCCCTGTTGTCTCTAGATTTGGACCTTTTGTCCTTTGATTTTTCTTATGAATTCCCATGACTTCCAAAAGAATTTCCCCTCTCCTTTGTTCTACCCATGCTTTCTGCATTCAAAACACTGCCTGATGTTCTACCTAAGCTTTTCCTAAGAGTTTCCTCAATCAAAACAACACCAACAACATCATCAAATTTCAATGTATTCAAACCAAAAATAGAATTGCTAATAGCCATTACCAAGCTATTCCAACTTTCTAGCAAACAACATAGAATCAATAGATCCCTAACTTCTTCGTCAAAGTTTACATTTACAAAAGTTAATTCACGGGTAACCATATTAAACTCATTTAAATGATCAACAATTGACCCACCTTCTACCATTTTCATATTAAATAAATTATGCTTCATAAGAAATACCTTATTCACAACGGAAGGTTTTTCATATAACTTTGCTAGGGTTTCCATCAACTCTTGAGTTGTCTTTGCAGTTGTAATATTGAATGCCACTGATTGTGCCAAGCATAAACGAATGGATCCCAATTCCTTTCTATCCAAAAGATTACATTCCTCATCACTCATTGTTGCCAGTTTCTTGGCTATTCCTTCCAATGGCCTCCATAAATCCTTTTGGTAGATATAATCCTTCATCTTCATCTTCCATAACTGATAGTTCTGCCCATTGAATTAATCTACGTTCAATTTACCCTTGTCTGCCATTGCTCCCACTTAATCGTGAGACTCCCACTCAATCGTGAGACTTTCCTACAGATGATAATTGAAAAAAACCCACTCTGATACCGCTTGTTAGGGTTAGAAGGAATATATCTAACAATTAAATGCAGATTTGATCAATAAAATAGAGAAATAAAATACAAAGAAAAATTATAGCAGAAACAAGACAACACAGAATTTAATGTGGTTCACCCAATCCAGGCTACATCCACAAAACCATAGCCATCCAATGTTTTTATTAAATAGTGAAAAAATTATTACAATCTCACAAATAATCGCCTTTTTCTATGTACTGTAACTCCCATCCCAACCCGTTATAACAATTTTTTTAAGAAGCTTTCAGATTTAGGGTTTTACAAAGTCATTTTTTTTCATTTTCAATGATGGCGCAAAAAAAAACATGATTAGTTGCTACATACCACAACAAGACTCAATATACAGTATCATTTAAATTGTCATTTAGATGTTAATTTTTGAAATCTATTATGTTTAAATGCATGTACTACATAGATTGATAGTCGAATGTAATCTTGTATTTTTATGTAGTAATGTGGTCCTTTTACAACCATGTTCACTGAGCCTAACCCATTGGAAGAAGATACATAATAGATATATATTGTTTAATTCTCAACATTATGATTATATGTGCATGTTAATTTAAATTGTGTTACATTCTAATCATTTTTTATATAGGAAACCATCTCAGCTACTTCATCCACCATGAGCCCATCTAGTGTAGAAGCATCATAACAGGTATGCATTTATTTTATATTGTAGATATTTACATTTAGATAGGAGTAGATATATGTTTAGTATTTATCATTATTTTTCAACAATCTGTATCATTTTTATTTTACTTGCTATAGTCCGCTTCCCAATCCAACGGTGTGGCAAGTGTGGGACCATTTCTTTATACGAGGACTCATGATTGTCCTAAGGGACAATCATATGAAAAAAATCTTGAAAAAAATAGAGCAAGACTTGAGGTAAACAAGAATTGCATTTTTGATATAATAGAGTTCAATATAGTGATTTTGATGTTAAATTCACAATTCATAAATTATAGTATATAAGTTTCTATTTACTAGTCTATCTTGTCAATGATTCACATAATTAATCTAATTTATGGTTTGAATTTTTATTAAGTAGGAAGCTTCAGAGCAACTAATTTCTTTGAGGAGACTTGATTTTGATGCCCGGTACATGATTAGGATTTGATATAGATTGATATGTATTTAGGGTTTGATAGATCTTGAGATGGCATATATACCATAATTTGTAAAAGTTGTAAAACTTGTTCTAAGTAGGCATATATGCCAAATTTGTATATGCACAAACACAATTATTCTACATTTTGATATATAAGAATTGATATTCAATCTAATTTGTTCCTTTTGTGACGTGTTTCTACTTTGAATCTTCCAAATGGAATGTATAATTATTTTAGAATGGTTTAAAGTTATGATCAATAACATGTTATAGATTAACAAAATTGTATTTTAATATAACTTATGAATTAAAATTGGTAATCCATCATATTAGGGGTGATTGTTGGATCATGGATGTCCAAAAAGTGGTGATATGACAAAAAACTAGCTAACAACTTTTTTTATCTAAATTTGATGAAATGAAAAGGGTTTATTAAAAAAATTGTTAGCTTTACAAAAAATATAAGATATGCCTTATTGTAATTAAAAAGATAATTATTACTAATTTTCTACATATATTCTGACTAAAGTCCTGATTGATAGGCTAATTGAAAAATATATATAATTTTTAAATGATTTCACATTTTTTTGAATCTTAAAGATGTGACACATTATTTGCTTCCCATACTAAAGGTTAAGAAAAATAAAAAATGAGTTTCATAAATTTTTGACCAAGTCATGGTGGTTAGACAAACAAGTTTTAATATTTTAAAAAGTTTTAATAAAAAAATCATAACTAGTTATTTACTTGCTAAAAAAATACAAAAAAATGTGGCACAACCAACCATGTGTCATCTACTTATATTGAAAGATTAAAAAAAAATATATTATTTTTTTCTTATACTTATTGGTTAGACATATACTCGCTTTTTATTTTTTCCTAAAAATTTAGTACTACTGAATCGAAATTTCAAATTTTTACCAAATATGTTTACTTTTTTCCAAATATGGAATAGTATCTTAGAAAATAAATTCAATTTTCTACAATTTTTTTTCTTACATATTTTTCAAATTATGTTAATAACTTATTCAATTTTTTATGTAAAGTTTTCAAACTCTATTTTCTTGAATATTTATTGCCACTTAAGGGCCTAGTTTGGAGCCCAATGATCCTCCACTGACCCTTAGAGTTCATTCATATTAAAGTTCACATACATTACATTCCATGAGAACACATTTGTTTGGGGAGTTTTTTCAAACAATTCACTACCTTTTCTATTGTACCACATTTTTCATACAGGTCTACCAAAACATTTTTATCAAACACTCAATTTAAAATTACACATGATGTTAAACTCTCTTGAATGAATTTACATTTGACATTATTTTATTTTTTTGAACTCCTGTAATGAAGTGGGCAGCTAATTTTTTTCAAAAGAAGTTAAAATTAATGAAAAATGGTATGAGAAGCACTGTATAATATTTGTTAAGAAGAACTACTTGAAAATATGCCTCAAAGAATTGTGGTCTCATAGACAAGACAAATAAGATAAAAAGAGTTGTTTATGACAGTCTTATGGCATTAACACTTTTGATTGATTAAAATCTTGAAACAAATGTATACAAGTTAATGAAATATATGTCATTACAGTGTTCATTCCAAAGTAATATAATCATCTTGATAAAAATCAATGTCACTGAATGGGCTACATTGAACTGACTCAATCCCTTAAAAGAACATTGATGAGCTATTACTAAGAAATTGTGAAACTTAGAAACTTTTCATTTGAGGTTAAAGGATTGCGTTAGGCCCCTCTACAATAACCTATGGGTATGTGTAGGATCATCATGGAAAAAATAGGCCCTTAAGTGGCAAAAAATTTAGAAAGATCAGAGTTAGGCGACATAAAAATTTGAATATGTTATCTATATTATTTCAAAAATATGTAAGAATAGAATCTGTAGCAAATTGAATGTAGTTTCTAAACTACTAGGTTTATTAAAAAAAATCTATTTGGTGAAAATTTGAAATTTTGATGCAGTAGTACTTAAATTTTAGGGAAAAAATAAGTAGGTGTCTGTATGACCACCCTAACCACTATAAAATTATAATACTTTTTTATAATCTTTTAGATATAAGTAGAGGACTCATGTCCTGATGTGATGCATATTATTTTGTAATTTTTTTCCAAGTAAGTAATGAATTATGATTTTCTTATTACAACTTTTTAAAAATATAAAAAACTCATATGTCTAACCACCTTACCTTGGTCAAAAATTCATGAAATTATATTTTTTTTTAATCCTATAGTATGTGAAGCATAGAATGTGATGCATGTTTTAGATTCAAAAAATGTGATACCATTTGAAAGTTATAGATGCTTTTCAATCAGCCTATCAATAAGGACTTTATTCATAATTCAAATAGAAAACGAATAATAATAATTTATTGAATTCAAAGTAAAGCATAATTTATATTGGTGGAAATATGAGAATATCCTTTAAAAACCCTTTTTGTTTCATCATTTTTTGATAAAAAAAAGTCATCAGCCACATACCCTACACATACCCATCATATCACCACTTTTTGGCCCATCATGATCCTACACATACCCCTAGATCTCAATTTTTGATATCTTGAAGGTGTTTTACAGTGGTGACGACTTATCAATTGATCGAAAAAGTGTTAGATGGATGTAGTGTAAAGTTGCAAAGGGGTGTAACTTTTGTTCTACAACTCGTGCGACAAAACGAATTGTTCCAACATGTTCGGATGGGTATGCTTAAGCTATGCATGGTCCTTTTTCATACGCAAAAATGTTGAATCATTTTGAGCTACATTCAACCGACTCAATCCCTTAAGAGTTAAAAGTGCAAAAAGGAAGCAATCTTTGACGAGATGTTACTTAGAAATCAAGTAGGTGCAAGATCATGATGGGCCAAAAAGTGGCAATATGATGGGTATTTGTAGGGTATGTGGCTGACGACCTTTTTTTTACCCAAAATTGATGAAATGAAAAGGGTTTTTAAAGAAGATTATCAACTTTCCACCAATATGAATTATGCTTTACCTTGAATTTAATAAATAATTATTATGCATTTTCAATTTGAATTACGACTAAAGTCCTTATTGATAGGTTGATTGAAAAAAATCTATAGCTTTCAAATGGTATCACATTTTTTGAATCCAAAATATGCATCACATTCTATGCTTCACATATTATAGGATTAAAAAAAAAAGAAAAGAATTTCATGAATTTTTGACCAAGTTAAGGTGGTCAAACATACAAGTTTTTATATTTTTTAAAAGTTGTAATAAAAAATTTATAATTAATTATTTACTTGGGAAAAAATTACAAAAAAATATGCATCACATCCAAAAATGAGTCCTTTATTTATGTCTAAAATTTTATAAAAAATATTATCATTTTATTGTGGTTAGGGTGGTCAGACAGACACCTACTTCTTATTTTTTCCTTGAAATTTAAGTACTATTGTATTGAAATTTCAAATTTTCACCAAATAGATTTTTTTTATAAAAAAAACTTAGTAGTTTAGAAACTACATTCAATTTTCTACAAATTCTATTCTTACATATTTTTGAAATAATATAGATAACTTATTCAAATTTTTATGTCAAGTTTCCTAACTCTAATTTTTCTGAATTTTTTGCCACTTCAGGACCTATTTTTTCCATGATGATCCTACACATACCCAACCGTGACACTTTAAAAAAAAATTGAGGCTAAAGGATCATGTTGGGACCCTTTACAATAACATCTCTAAATTTTTTATAGCTCAAAAGAATTTTCTAGTGGTGATGACTTTTTAGTTGATGAAAAAAGTGTCAGATAGATGTAGTGTAAAGTTGCAAAGGGGTGTAAATTTTATTCTACAACTCTTGTGACCAAATGGAATGTTCCAAAACATCCAAATGGGTATGTTTAGGCTAGGCATGGTCATCTTTCACACCCAAACATACTAAATCATTTAGAGCTACGTTCATCCGACTCAATCCCTTCAGAGTCCAAAGTGCAAAAAGGTAGCAATCTTTGACAAGTTGTTACTCGAAAACCATGTCACCTAGTAACAACCCATCTAATGCTACGCGATCACATAGGACCTCTCTACAATAACCTCTTTCAGTTTTTCATACCTTGAAGGAATTTTCCAATAGTGATGACTTTTTAGTTGATAGAAAAAGTGTTAGATGGATGTAGTCTAAAGTTACAAAGGGGTGTAACTTTCATTTTTCAACTCATGTTACCAAGTGAACTTTTCCAACATGTTTGGATGGGTAGGTTTAGGCTAGGTATAGTCCTTTTTAGCACCCAAACATCCTGAATCATTCTAAGCTACATTCAACCGGCTCAATCCCTTAAGAGTCCATAGTGTAAAAAGACAACAAGCTTTGATGAGTTGTTACTCAGAAATCATGTCACCTAGAATCAATTTTTCTGAGGCTATAGGATCATTTAGGGCCCCTCTACAACAACCCCTCTCAGTTTTTTATATTTTTAAGGTGTTTTCTTGTGGTTTTGATTTTTTAATTAATAGAAAAGGGTTAGATGGATGTATTCTAAAGGTGCAAAGAGGTTTAGGGTTCATTCTTCTTCTTGTGAATAACTAAATAAGTAAATCATTTACTCAAATAAATGTAATTCATGGTGTACACATATGAATACAAATTGTATGCATGAAAACGCGTAAGTCATAAATTTTACATTGGAATACTCATAAGTCATAAAGGATACACATAAGTTGTAAAGTATACACTTGAATACATGCAAGTCATAACTCGTAAGTCGTGATCAATAGCCATGCCTACAACATTCAAGATACAATTTACACAATATGCATGATATCATCATTGAATAATTTCTATCAAATATAGGATTTACAAAATGCCATGTAGGCATAGAACAAATAACCCTAATACATAGTCATTTCCCATTAGAAGAAGGAAATAGGTCACGCATTGTCTTAACAATCTGTTGGATGGAGTTTTTGTTGATTCTTTTTTCTTACAAATTTTCCTACTAGTACTCCTCTCTTCACTCATCTGGGGATACAACTAATAGGATAAAAAGTATATACGTTAATATATAAAAATTGAAAATTGTGGAATGGAATATAATAAAATAATCAAAAATAAATAATCATCACACCCTTCCACAACAGTACCACATTGATATTTTGGAGTGACAAGCACCTATATGGTAACCATCAAGATAGAAATTAAACTATATAAAAGCATCATCAAAGAACATCACAATATACTTAGAATGAAAAATATATATTATTCTAAACAACCTAAATGATAATCAAAGAAAATCAAAGCACATGTAGCCAAAGGTTTAGAGCTAGCTATTGTTGCAACAACTCCATGATCCATCATGCTATGAACATCGTAATATACTTAGAATGACAAATCTATATGATCACAATAGAAAAGATTGTTATAATAGCAAATCTATATTATTTTGAACAACCTAAATGATAATGAAATGGTAATGCAAACTAGAAAAGATACTTAGAATAACATATCTATATTATTTTAAATAACCTAAATAATGAACTTTAGTAGATAAAAAATATGAAAATAAGATGAGAAATATCATACATGTCCCATACAATAAATGATTTTGTACTCGAGTGTTTCTGAAGGGTCATATCTTATCTTCCGAGTATCGAGTAATGCTTCATGATCAACACTATTAATTGTCCATAGTTCATTTTTTTGGTCGATAATTATGTCTCAATAACTTAGCATTCGTTGCTATAACAAGGTGTGAATACCAAGTATGGTTTTGTGTTTCTCATATTATTCAAATGCAAGTAGGCCATTCTTTCTAATCATATATGTTCACAACCAAGTTCTAGAAACAACAACTGAACCTGTATGATCATAAGTTTTTATCAGTAACTAAATACACTTAGAATAACAAATATATATTATTCTAAACAACCTAAATGATGATGAAATGATAATGAAAACTAGTAAATATTCTTAGAATAAAAAATCTATATTATTCTAAACAACCTAAATGATGATGAAATGGTAATGCAAGCAAGTTCTAGAAACAACTAGACCTATAGGATACAAGAACCCATCATCATTTTATTGCTTGTGTTAAATTTTTATTTCCATGTACACATCGTTCCAACCAATAGTTTGATCCATCTTCATTCCCATGTGGTACTACAACTGCATAGACATGTTCTGGTTGTACAAGATCTGAAAGATGGTTGTATTCAAGTGAATTTTCCATTTCATCTTCTAAAGAGGATTGTGGTACAGATAAAGGGGTTAGGTACTGTGGAATCTATGTATCTACCCACTCACTTGACTCGCATTAATCCCAATCATGCTGCATACAATTCTAACAAAAAAAAGCCAACTCTCATGTCCATATGGTCCATGTACCCGCATTTGAGCTTCAAAATGAATACATCTTTGAAAAATATATAATTTTTTGACATTCCAATTTATCTCCCACTATGCCCTCCTCAACCAACCAAAATAACCTAGACACTTTTGAATCAAGTGTCCCTCCTTATGATAATGCAGAAGTACACCAATCAACAATAGAACATGCATCACTGAATGTTGCACAACCTTTGATATTCATTTGTTCCTTAACCAAAGATCTCTTCACACATGCACTTGTCCCATCATGCTCACTTTTTCCATGCCCAGCTTAAAAAAAAATCCAAATATATGGTACAACCCTCTCTCTATGCATCATATTCAACCAATAAAACATGCGAGAATTCTTGAATTTCCCTCTGCAATTATTTGACCAAATGAGATGCTGACCCATTGCAATACCCTTTTCTTGCAAGAACTCAAAAAAAATTTCAAAACAATGTTGTACAAACTTTAGATGAATGAGAGGTATCATCACTCATGTAAAAATGGTACTCCTCAATTATCTTCTTGTCCTCTTCTATACTATCAGGGGCATGTGTATATGTTATGCAGACAAAAATAGTAATTTGAGTAGAATTATAATATTGTGATTATACTTTACTCAATGGTTGCAATGTGTCATTTTTAGAAAAATCAACTACAAATACAATAGTTCCAATTGAGAAAGAGTCCTTACACATCATTAATTACTGATCCAACCACTATGACCTATGGCTATTCCTTGCATACTTATAGAAAAGTTTTTTCTTAAAATCAGAAATAAAATCAACAATACTTACCTCTCTTATAACCAACTAGCATCTAGAACCTTCACCTCCACTCTTCAATGTGTATTTGGGTGTCTCAAACCTTTTTTTCTCAACAATATTGTTACTAGATTTATGTTTTCTGCCCTCATGAATGCATGTTACAAACTTCAATAAACCACCACATTGCAAACATGTTTCATTTAAATAATCATTTCTATAAAATAAGCAACCATCACCTCTAACGAATTAAAAATGAATCTAACAATTCCCTAGATGACTTTAGAAGTTGCATTGCATGACACTCCTACAACATTTCAATAGTATGCATAGTAGAACGAATATGGCATAATAATTCATGATACATTGAAAACTCAACATGGTATCTACAACAACATGTATTACAAACATCAATAGGTACATAATGAAATGGCTTGAAAGACTTGAAATCCCTTTGTGAGATTTGTAAATTTGGATGTTCTTGATAAAAAAATTCGTACAAAATTGTTTGGTTATGTTCCAAGAAATGTTTAGGATACAGTGTGTAATCTCAATTACCAATTCATAACTTTAAATATCCTTTATATTCGGTGATACTCTATAGTGACTGTTCCAAAATTGTTCAATTTGCATTATTACATTACCAGTTAGCTTCTTATCAACATGTGGAAGCTTCCCACTAAAATCCCACGTATCATTTTGAAGAGGACTATCGAGTCTTCCTCTTTTTGAGAGTGATCTATTCAATGTTTTATGATTTATATTAAAATCAATACAAGTTTGTCTCGTTAAATGAGTCTTTCTCAAATGATGGCCTACTAGTGAGGTTGTGATCACTCTACAAGCATCCCTTTTATCTTATTCCTTATTAGTGTTTCCAATAGAAGTTAGAGCATTAAAAATATTTTTTACAATAATACTATTTTTTTCTAATTTTTTGGTGACACGAATCTTCAATTTTCTTAATAATGGTCTCATTTTGTAATACTTTTTGTAATTGCACAAAAAATTTACATTGTTCAATTAATGTCAAGTATCGGAAAATTATTCATTGAAAATATTAGTAGCCCACAACCGAACCATTCATGGTGACATTTTTCCTTGAAGATTATCTATTATGTTTTCATCTATTTCAAGCAACCATTTAGGGGTTCTCATCTAATTACATTTTACATAAGGTTCATTTTCAACATTTTCAATAACAATTAAAAAAAAAAAAATTTCAAGTTCAATGTTATTAACATTTTAATTTTTAATATTTTGAACATTTTCAATGAAATTTCATTTTCAACAATATTTTCATTTTCAATAAAAATTTAATTTTCCATAACATTTTCTTTTTCAATGTTGGTTCACATTTTTATTTTTTAATTTCAATATTTTCATTTTCAATTTCAATATGATGTTCAATATTTTCAAATTCTATTTCATCTTCACTTGAATTAACATTTAACGGTGTGAAAGAAGCTTCAACTTGAGTATTTGTCATACCTTGTCTTGTTTTCCTATGATTTTCTCTATCTTATTCTCTATATGCTTCAATTTGATCTATTTTTAGTTTCCTCTTTCCTTTTCTCTTATGATGACTACAACTCCCCATTGCACAAACAAAAATCACACACAAATGATTGTAAAAGTTAATAAAAAGTAAAAGAATCTTTCAAAAGCTGAATTTTATTTGATACAGACAAAAAGTATGAGAATTCAGTGATAGAAGGAATTTGGGGAGCATTGGAATGCTCAAAAGGGTCCCATTTTTGGTTTTTATATAACTCAATAAAAAAGTATCTATTTCAAAACAGATATCCATTCCAAACGAACATCTTATATGTTTTGCAAAATATATAACCTTTTGTTGCTCATGCATGCTTCTATCTTTTTAACTTATAGAAAAAAAAATGGATATGCATTTACTTAAGTTTTAAGAATTATTATTAGAATAATATTATCAATATATTATATGACGATATATATATTTTATATTATATATTAAATACCTCTTTCTCTCTCCCTCTCTCTCTTCCACACCCTCTCTCCCACTCTCCCTCTCTCTCTCCCACTCCCTCTCTCTTTCTCTCTCTCTCTGTCTCACTCTCAAGTCCCTCCCACTCTCCCTCTCTCTCTCCCTCGCTCTCAAGTGTCTCCCACTCCCTCTCTCTCCCTCCCTCTCTCTCTTTCTCTCAAGTCCCTCTATCTCTCTCCCCCTTTTAAGTTATATATATTAATATATATTAATATTATTATATATATTTATTATATATATTAATATTATTATTATTAAGGTATATATTATATAGTCTATAATTTATATTATCTATTAATTTGTATGCATAGGGGAAGATTCAAATATTATACAATAAATAACATATATCGATTATATTTAGATTTTTACCAACAAAATACTATGAATGCATAGGGGAAGCTACAAAACCTATACAATAAATAACAAATATCTGTTTGTAATGGATATCCATTATAAAGGGATATTTGTTAGTGTTCATTTTTTTATAAACCAAATAACATGCGTAAAACTAATATTATGTATTATTAATATATAATAAATGTATTATATATTGATATATCATAATATATTATATATTACATATTATGATATAATATATAGTATATATAATTGTGTGTAAGAAAATATGTGAATTAAAGTAATCAACAACACACAATAGATGCAATGTATTATATTAAGGAAATCTAAATTAACAAACACAATTCAATTAAATGATTCCTTAAAGCCATTCCATCTTCCTCTATTCTTAAGGATCTTGACAATAGTGCTCTTAGATCTTAATTATGCACTGAATTATAGGGATGACACCTAAGAAATGAGTAATCATTAAACTAGAATGCAGAAACTATATCCACACCTACATGATTTTGATGTTTTTGATTGATAATGGACTAAATGACATGCTAAATGGTGAATTTTTGTATATAGAATGCTAATGGAAGGATGCAATGCTGAAATTAAAATAATGGAGATGTTGTGAGAATTATTCTAAATACTATATTCAAACTAAGACACATCTAATAATGCAACCATGACTCTAATTTACTTGCTAAACTTATTCTAAATGTTGAATTAAATGTAAACTAAGCTCTCAAATGCTAAATGAATCCTACAGAGTAATTGTATGCTATGTTCTCCTATGAAAAATCTATAAATGAGCCTCTATTTATAGATTTCACCAAGGCATCAAGTGAGTTGGAAGCAATGGACAATCAGGATTAAGTCTGGAGAGATCAACAGTGAGAAATGAGGAGGTTAGAGAGAATTAAGGAAGTTGTCCCCTTTGATAGAACAATACTGCCAAGTCTAGAAAGGAATGAATGGAAAGAAGAATCCATGTGTCTCTAAGCTTGTTGAGTTTTTGAGGGTAAATACCCATTTTAGAAATTAGAAATAATTATTTTTCATGTGACACATGGTGAGTTGGAAGATGATGTGGAAGGAGGTTAGAAGAATATGGAGAAATGTGACGAAATTCAAATTAAAAATTCAAATTTAATGAAAGGGAAATTAATCAAATAAAAAAAAAACTTAAATTTGTCCATTTAATTAAATCATGAAGAAAGTGGTTTAGATAAGAAGAATTAAGAAATATGAACTATATAAATAAACCTTGCAATTCATTTATATAGTAGAGGAAATAAATATCTTTATTAATTAAATAATCAATATTTAATTAATATTTTCTAGACCAATTTTAGATGTTTACAATAATTTATAATATGTTATTTATATACTATATAGTATAAAATATATATTATATAATGTATATATATATAATATATATTTTTATATATTATTATTATATATAATATATAATATATAATATATAATATGTTCTCTCAACTGTAATACCCTCCATGTGGAGTTGATTCACGAACTTTTGTGCAGTATACGTGTATTGCTTCAAATTTGATTCTTGTGTTATTTGATTGTGTGGAAAATATAATATGTTAGTAGTCATGTTTAAATAATTAATTAGATCATAAGTGAAATTGCAAGGTTATTTGAAATATAATTAGAAATTAAAATCATAATCAATTAAGTTAAATCCAATGATTTAGAACAAATGATCAAATTAAACTAATTCGTTAAAAGTAAAAGTGATATTATTAGATAAATTGATTTAAATTGTTATGAACAAATAATCTTGAAAAGATAATTATTATAATAAGAAATTTAATGGATACTTATTTAGAATCTTGTAAATGGTTGATTTTAATTATTCTAATGTGGAAGTAATTAATTAATAGTGCATTGTGGAGATAATGAATATATATTCAAATAAAAAGTTCATTTTTGTGGATTTAAATTTATTTAGTTTAATCAAAATGCATGATAAAAGAAAATGAAATTAAATACATGAAAAGGCAACAAAAAGAATTAAGGATTAAATATTATTTTGATTTATTTCTTGAAATGTGACTTTTGGTATTCTCTGGAAGAGGAAACAGAAGAGGCTTCTTGTGTGAGATTTTATTTATCTTTGGTTTGGGAAGGGGGTAGTATTCTCTTTCCAACAGTTTTTGGGGAGAAATTTGGTAGTAAAAATTTCTGTTATAGTATTGCATTGTTTTTATTATTCGGAGAATTCATTGAGGAAGAGGATTGGAGTTGAAGGGAGGATTTTGTAGCTGCTGCTGGAAACATTCGTTGGAGGAGGATTGGATTGGCAAAAGGAATAGAGCTTCTACATATCTTCTTCAACCGCAGGACACTAGGTTCCTCACTTATTTATTTGCTGTAGCATTAAATCAAATAGCAATTGATTGGAATTGTTTTGTTGTGTATGAAATTTTCATTTGGGAATTGGGATTGCTGTTTGTTAAAATGGAATTTGGTGGGGTTCTTGACTATCAATTATTAGATTGAAATTCTTTGGGAGTTCGGGACTGTTGTTTATTTAAATGAAATTAATTGTTGGATTTGTACTGTTGTTGATTATAATATAACTAAGATGAGAATTTTGGAAAAGAACCAGTAGTACTGTAGTTTTGTCTGGAAAATATAATTAATCATCTTAAGAATAATCTTTTACTGGGAAAACTAGGTTGTGTATATTCTTGTTTATATTTAATCATATACAGAAAAATTATACACTGGTTATTTTGTTTCCTGATTTCGAAATGCCCATATTCCAATATATATATATATAGGTTTTATATATATATATATGTAATAGATATATATAATTATTTATACCTATGAAAATAGTGAATGAAAATTAAAATTCATTGAATTTCGTTATTTTTCCGTAGCACTGTGCATTGTATTAAAGTTCGGGTTGTATATTTATATATATTGGGGCTGTGTGGTGGTTCGACCGCGGCCGTACCCACCACACCGCCTTGGGTACCATGTGACAGTCTGCGGACTGTCCACGGCAGTCCGAAGGACTGCCGTGAGCAGTCCGTAGACTGCCCACGGCCGGGGCGTTTATCCCCATGGTTTCCTTATGGTTTAAACTTTCCATTTGGAATTTTATATGTTGTTTGATTTTTGAAAATGCGAATTCTATATTTTTATTACTATGCGGATTTTATTTTTATAAATATACATATATATATATATATATATATGTATATATATATATATATATTTGTATATATATACTTATATTTGTATATATATATATATATATATATATATATTAATTCATTTATTTAGAGTCCTCTGATTTAACTGTTGCAGTATTATTTAAATTTGTTAAAATATATATATATATATATTCTGTTTCTATTTCTGTTTAAAATAAAGCAGAATATGTTTAAAATGGAAATAATAATAATAAAGAAAGAAATCTGGTTGTTGTTATTGATTTATTAAATTACAATTTTGAGAGGACGATTTAGTAGAAAAATCAATTGACAACATTATTTATTTAATTCTCGTTTTAATGTGAATATTCTAGAAATGGAATTTAATTTTAGAATTGAATAAGTTATCTTTTGTTCTTATTTTGTGAAGTTGTAGTCTTGTAGTCTTGTTGAATTTTTAGAACAGATCTTTTTTCTTTTTATATTTCCTCCCTCAAAATGAATTAAAATATATAAAGATGTAGTGGTTTTAAAAAGGTAATTATTGTGTGTAAATTTATTTAGATAGATTTAAGATTTAAAAGTGGTAAGTTCTAATATGTAGTTTAAGTATTTAGAGTATTGTTATTACTATCATTTTAAGTATAAAAAATGGTCTTAAGTGGTTGGCGCAATTACTTTAAATATTGGAATTGAGTATTAAATAGTGAGATGAGGGGTAGTGGAAATAATGTTTAAATTAATGTTTTGAACATAAGTAGTTATGAATGTTAATAAGTTAAATACCCAACTATTTAGTAGTTTTCAATTATTGCTCATTGAAAGGGGAAATTTAAATGTATGGGAATAATTAGAGATTGATTAGGGTATTCTCGAATTGGCTAGTTTACTGGTAAAATGGGATTTTAATCTTTTTGAAAATTGACTTCCTTTATATTCATTAAATGGTTGAATTGCAAGCTCTCTTTATGGATAAGTCTTTTAGAATACTTGTGATGATTATCATGAATTGTTTTAGTTAATTGAGTAATTTCGTTTGGGGAAGTTGTAAAGTTATTTGGTTCTGGTTGTTAATTGATGGGTTATTAAATATTGCTCTTGTTTGAATCTTTGGTTGTTGATTATTATGCGAAGTGATGTGTGGTTGAGTATTTAAGGTGTTCTTAAATTTGGTGCCTTGGATGCCTGGTTGAATGCTTTTACCTTTGATTGTTGAAGGATCATTCCATGTTGGTGTGAATTCCTTTGGAGGTTAGTTTTGATTTAAGGAATCCTTTGTCATTTAAATTTGTGTTGCAATGTAATTGGGAACTTGTATTTTTGTTGGTGAATTGTGGGAGGTTGATCTTCTTGGATTTCTGATTTATTTTGTATCAAAGTTGTTTATGTGGATTGGATGGGGTGGTTGATCTTATTTTAATGTATTCACTCATTATATTTGAATTGAAATAGATCTGGTGGTCTTGCAATTATTGTTGTCATTGCTATGTTGTTGTTATTACGAAGGTGATTTGTGTACCATCATAAGGGGGGTTCTTGTGAGGAGAAAATTGAGGTCTCCCATGGAATGCCTAGTTGGTGGCTTTTGGTTTCATTAAGTGATTCCGTGAATTAAAGGTTGATTTTCTTTTTGCGTCTTCCTTTTTGAGGTGACACCCTTGTTGATTTGTGGATGGGTCTTGATGAACCTTCCCTTTTTTATGGCTTTTTGATTTACTCTCATATTTGATGAAATTTTATCCTTGTCTTGGAATTATTGGAGAAATACTCATGTTGCTTCACTTTACCCTTGTTTGTGGGTTTTCATTCTTTTGGCTTCCAGAGGTTTGAGATGTTCGATAATTGATGTTATCTCTCTTTATGTCCCTTGATGTGGCAAGTGTTTTGGTTTCATGATTTTGAAAAGGGTTGTACGGGAATTGTTGAGACTTTGATTATGTATTTATAGCGAGATGGGTAATGTCTCGCAGGTTTCTCAGTTGTGATCTAATATTCTTGTTATATTGTACAACCCTTGGTTTCTTGGTTTTTTATGTTGTTGGGTCTCTAGGGAGAGTGGCTCCTCGTGGGGGCCGGTGCCCTGCGTAAGGGGAAGAGCACAGGAGAACCCACGAGTGAGTTGGTAATCAAGTGAAAACCTAATAATTAATTTAGGAGGGTTGGGTAGTAACATCATAAGAAGATTTTAAAAAAAATGGATGCCTCGTCTTCATTAGTGCTTCCGCAGACTAATGGAAGGCTGAGAAGGCCGTGGTTGGCAAGGTCGTAACCTCGTCCTCATGAGAGGTTATCGGCTCCGCATGAGATACCCTATGGTGCCAGCGCCTCAAGTAGGAGGAAGGGCCAGGAGATCCATAGATGGGGGTCGGCGCCTCAGTTTGGAGGAAGGGCTAGGAGAACCCATGTAGGCTATGCGATGACACTCTCCCCTAGTTGCCCATGTGTTTTACTTTATTGTGTTCCTCTGGAAGTAGGTTATGGGAGTTGGTTTAGATTGTTGTTTTAAATTGATTTAAATTGATTTATGATTATTGTTTTAATCCATCTTTAGTATGTTTTGCTGTCTTGTATGATCTCATTTATATTTGATTTACAATCTTATATCTTATGATACTGTGATATGATGTTATTATATTGTTTAATTGTAATTTGAATTGTAAGTGTTTCTTGATCATTCTTTGGTTACTTGTTTATTGGTCAGTGCTTTGATTTATGTGTTGGGAATTGTGACTTTAAGTTATTATATTGACTCTTGTAATCCTTGAGTTTTATGATACTTTTGTATGTCGTTGAGTCCTGTGGTTCCGTGTTTGGATGTCCTTGGTTGAGGACTCTTTCTTGTTAGCTCCTAGCACGGGGGGTGGGTCTTCGGACTCACATGGTCGGGTGGAGCGTGCTAAGCACCCCATTGGGTCCCCAGTCGAGGATCGAGAGGTGCGGATTGGTGCGGTTGTAGCGACTCCAGAGCTGTACTTGTTTTGGAGCCAGTTATGATGCTTTGTATTCATCTATTCATTGTATCATGATTCTTGTTGTATGGTTTCCATGCATATTGGAAACACTTTTGTATCATTGTACTTCTTGAATATTGTATTGTAATGTAACATTAAACCTTATGTGGCTATTTGCAGTTGATATTCAATGTGTTAAGTTAATTATGTTTAAGTTGTACTTTCTCAAATGGTTTCTTATGAATGATTATCATGTATGTGTTATATTTGTTAATGTTTTCTTTGTTATGGATTATATCTTTGGATTTTATTCTTTATTGTTGTTGTGTGGATCTCAGTATCGTAATGACTCCTCATGTACCCCAAGGGATGTATGTGTTAATGAATCTGCTTAATTGAAAATTCACGTTATGACTTAATGTGTTTTACATGTATGTTATGTTTACCTTTAAAAAATAAAAATTGTGCTGTAATTATTATTTAATTGTCCTTTGGAGTTCGCACAATGGGGTGTTACAACCTAGCTACTATCTCCCAATCGATTACCGTTGGTAAATGGACACACTCAGACCTGTGAAGCCAGGTGGAGTCGATGTCATGTACCTTCCAACCTACAACAAAGAGCATGTCGAACATGCAATATATATATATAATATGATCAAACACACCATGAAGAGGGAATCTCAGAGTTGTAGGGTGCTCACGAGCGAGTGATACAATCCATCCCTTTCACCAATACAGTATCACTAACTGACGCTTCCAACATCAATGATATGATCAATCGCATAAAACATCATTTAATCAAATATCTTCTAAGTTACTCCAAAACATGTCATAAATATGGCATCAGAATGAAATAACATCGCATCGAAATATAGCTTCACATCGTTTAACAATCACAATCACAAGTAATCAAGTTCCAATGTCAAAGCATGTTTAGACACAATCAACGCATTATAATATAACATACACATCACTAATCAGTTCACGATCAAATGATCACTAAGTTCATAGTCACATCATAAGCATAATCAGACATACAAAGAACACTGCCGATTCAAATATCCAAGGTGGAGGGGCATTACACATTCTGCAAACTCTTCAATCCAATGTTATTGTGTACAAAATAAGTACTTAGTATGCTCTCGATCAGG
Source organism: Sequoia sempervirens (assembly GCA_007258455.2). NCBI lineage: Eukaryota > Viridiplantae > Streptophyta > Pinopsida > Cupressales > Cupressaceae > Sequoia > Sequoia sempervirens. Next base: position 346,187,206 of record VDFB02373365.1, read on the forward strand.
GCCTGCTCATATAAGGGTCTATCAGACCATATGTCAACAATTTTCTACATCTCATCTTTCTCCTAAACAAGCTATAGTATCTTTACTTTGGATGAAATACCTTCTTCACTTCCTTCTACCATTACTACATAGGGTTCAACTAATTCCTATTTTTCCCTTGGAGTGTACTCATCATATTCCTTATCTGGTATGTCCACAATCACTTGTTCTTTACCTTCTCCTTCAATCTCCTTAGTTAGCTTCATCAACATAGATTCCATCTCAAGCTTTAAAGTAGCATTATCCCTAGCAAGTTTTTCACATTCTTCTATCATGTCTCAAACTTTGGTATTGCTTGATTTTACTTTATATAGAACTAAAATATGAAAGTGTGGTAGAATAAGTGTGTGATATTGGAAAGAAAAAATAAATGAATGTTATTTTATTCTAGAAAAATGAAATGTGATGATTATTATTTAAATTCAAATGATATAACATAGAGAATGATGAATTGTACATTTATTTGATTTATATTTCTTGGAAACTAATCTATTAATGGGTGCCTGAGTTTATATGAGATGCAGGTTTGTCAAAAACCAAGAGTGTGGTTGAGGTAGAGGAGGTTAGCCACTTGGCAGGGTTAAGTTGGAATTGATCCCCTCGCACACACACACCACTTAATAACATATAAATTTCATTTAGGATGTTATTTAATTAATTATTTATATTGTTTTACTTTGCAATGTTTATTTAAATTAATTAGTGGTAAATTAAAATGCATAGAAATAAAAGAATTAGTTTAGTATATTTTTAGTTGATGCTTTATTTGAGAATTAAGATGTTATTTATTTTATTAAATTGAGGATAATGTGTTGCATATAAAACAAATCTTGCTTTCTTTTAAAATTAGATTTATTGGAAAACTTAGAATGAAAAATGGGAAGATTTTTGAAAGCAAAGTGATAAGATAGAAGACAAAAAAGTTAGAAAAATATGAGAAAATATGATTAAAATTAGAAAACAAAACACAAAATAAAGAAAAGTAAAGCTGGAAAAAGGAGAAAGTAATAATTTTTTTATAAAAAATCTTATATCTCAACAAGAGGATAATTTTCAAAAAAAAAATTCCTATTATCTTTCTTCTTTTTCTCTAAAAAACAAAAATGGATGAAAAACAAGAACAGTAGAATTGGATAGAAATTGGGAAAAGAAGTGGAACTAATCAGGAAAGGACAATAAAACCAGAGAAATTTAATCAAGATAGAATTTGTTCCAAGTTTTTTTAATACATTTTCTCTTATGATAAAACTTTTGTTTGAGAAAATAAATGATTGGAAAAGAAAAAAATCTCTATTTGTAAGAAAGGATAAATCTCTTTACTTATTTTGATTACATCAACTATAGTTATGTATTTGATGTTAATTCTCTCATCTTCTATAAGAGAAATTGAGTATTGTGGTTTAATAAAACTATATATTTTCATTTCTAATGAAGATAAACTGTATTCTATTTAATACTTTTGTGTAAAGCAATATATATAATATATATAATGTTGTTCAAAATAATATATATATATATATAGTACTAACATATATTAGTGAGGTAATCTAATAAAATTGAACATATATGTATTTTATACAACAATGTATCTTTTTCCCCAAGCTTTCTATTGAAAATATTAAAAAAGATACAAGGCAGTTTGCATATATACAGACATTTTCCTTTTGCCAGATCTCTTTTATTTTATATGCCAATGCATTTACAAACTTGTTGGTAGAAAGAGAAATGATGGAGCCACGTTTTTGCAGTTGCTCTCACATTTTTCCCATTGTTGGGCAGTTGAAATGCTTTGAAGATCTTGGAAATTTCCGTCTAGTCATGAAGAATGCACTAGGCATCATTTTGGGAGTAAAAAAATTCATTTATAACCTACATAAAGCCTCAAATCAATTCCACAAACAAAAAAACGTGACGAAAAATAACCTTGGCACAACCTCATGACCATTTTGCACCTATTTGACCCTATAATTTTTTTTTCTGGGAATGCACCATGTTTGGAGCTGAACGTTGAACTTAGTCAAATCTAAATTTTTCCTTCTATGAATTCTATTTGTGAATTCTACTATTTTTCATACTATATATATATATATATATAAACAGTTTCAATGCACTAATAAATAAATAAATAAATAAATAAATAAATATATATATATATATATATATAAACAGTTTCAATTCACTAATAATTCTGAAAATACAATTATGAAGTGATTCAATATAGAGGTAGTGTTACCCCCCACAGACAAGTTTCTAACACCTATCACCTTAAATTTGACTTGAAACTTGCATATTAGTCATGGAAAATTTGATTTCCATTCTCCCTAATTCTACACAGTAAAAATCTCAATAGGCTATATATATATATATATATATATATATATATATATATATATATATATATACATATATCTTTGTCTATGTAAACTTGTCTATATATTCATATATAAATCTAGATGCCTTTATGTGTTCATAATGTGTATAATTATTTTGTGATGCAACATGACTTTCATGCTCTCTCTCTTATTCACTCCATCTCTCCTACTCTATATCTCTATCTCTATCTCTCTCTTGATATCTCTCCCCCTCTCCCTCACTACCCCCTCTCGCTCTTTGTCACATCTCATTTTTTCATAAACATAATTGATAAATAAATTGAACTGATTAACAATATTGCTAGGACATGTTTTGGTTGTGGATACATATGATTTAAATTAAATGTTATTTTTAATGCTTGAAATTCAAATTCAAATTGATGGTAAATCAGGATGCACATAAATGAAATTTAAATAGTTATCATGATATGATTATGAGCTTAATTTCTATGTGCCTTGATTATGGTGTATGGGCTAACACTATTAATGAAAATTTAAGTGCAAATGAGTGGAGGTACATGTCAAAAGTGAGAACATGGTCGAGATAGAGGTGTTTAGTTGATTGACATCAATGAGTATGATGGAAATATTGCACACACCATGTAGATTTATATGCTTCATATTTTGCATATAGTTTGGCCAAGAATATTCTATAAATTGTGAGCCTTGTGTTTGGTTGAAAATGAAGAAAAATAGTTAATATGTATTAGAATATGATAGTAAACCTAAAAGGGTATGTGCAGGATCATAATTGGCCAAAAAGTGGCAATATGATGGGTATTTGTAGGCTATGTGGCTGATCACTTTTTTTTAACCCAAAATAGATGAAACAAAAAGGGTTTTTTAAGGAGATTCTTAGCTTTCCAGCAATATAAATTATGTTTTACTTTGAATTTAATAAATCATTATTATTCATTTTCTATTTGAATTATGACTAAAGTTTTGATTGATAGGTTGATTGAAAAACATTTATAGCTTTCAAATAGTATCAAATTTTTTGAATCTAAAATATGTGTCACATTCTATGCTTCACATACTATAGATTAAAAAAAAATGAATTTCATGAAGTTTTACCAAGTTAAGGTGGTCGACATAATGAAGTTTTATATTTTTAAAAGTTGTAATAAAAAATCATAATTAATTATTTACTTGGAAAAAATTACAAAAAAATATGCATCACATCTGGAGATGGGTATGTAGGATCATGATGGGCCAAAAAAGTGGCAATATTATGGGTATTTGTAGGGTATATGGCTGAGACTTTCTTTTTACCCAAAATTGATGAAACTAAAAGGGTTTTTAGAGGATATTTTCAACCTTCCACCAATATAAATTATGCTTTAATTTGAATTTAATAAATAATTATTATTCATTTTCTATTAGAATTACGACTAAAGTCCTAATCGATAGGCTGATTGAAAAACATTGATAACTTTCAAACGGTATAACATTTTTGAATATGACACGGTCACATTTTATGCTTCACATACTATAGGATTAAAAAAATAAAAAATAAATTTCATGAAGTTTGACCAAGTTAAGGTGGTCGACATACAAGTTTTTATATTTTTAAAAAGTTGTAATAAAAAATTCATAATTAATTATTTACTTGGAAAAAAATTACAAAAAAATATGACTCACATCTAGACATGAGTCCTCTACTTATATATAAAATCTTATAAAAAAATATTATCATTTTATTATGTTTAGGGTGGTCAGACAGACACCTACTTCTTATTTTTTCCCTAAAATTTAAGTACTACTCCATTGAAATTTCAAATTTTCACCAAATAGAATTTATTTAGTTTCAAATAAACCAAGTAGTTTAGAAACTACTTTCAATTTTTTATATATTATGTTCTTACATATTTTTGAAATAATATAGATAACTTATTCAAATTTTTACGTCAAGTTGCCTAACATTGATTTTTTTAAATTTTTTGCCACTTAAGGGCCTATTTTTCCCATGATGATCTTCCACATACCCAGATGAGTCTTCTACTTATATCTAAAATCTTATAAAAAAAATATTATCATTTTATTGTGGTTAGGGTGGTCAGACAGATGCCTACTTCTTATTTTTTCTCTAAAATTTAAGTTCTACTGTATTGAAATTTCAAATATTCACCAAATAATTTTTTTTCTTTTTAAAATAAACCTAGCAGTTTAGAAACTACATTCAATTTGCTACAGATTCTATTCTTACATATTTTTGAAATAATATAGAGAACTTATTCAAATTTTTATGTCAAGTTTCCTAACTCTAATTTTTATGAATTTTTTGCCAATTAAGGACCTGTTTTTTCCATGATGATGCTTCACATACCCAAAATATAATTTAGTAATTAAAAAATTCTAAATATAATTATTCCAATGTGCATTATGTTTATTTGTTTTCAAAAGTTAATTTTATTGAAAAAATTAAAAAGATGATATTTTGAATTTTTTTGATAATCTTTGTTTATATATATATTAAAAATATAATAAATATATTAATATAATAATATTATTTGTTATTAAGTTTATCTATATAGTTTCAAAAACCTAAAGCTATATGAATATTATTTATGAAAAGAAAATAAATATCAATTAGAAAAATTATAAGTAAAATTAGATTAAATTGAATAAATTAAATTGTATCATAAAACATGCAAAAGAGAACATCCAATCCAAAAATAAGCAACTAGAGATGACTGGCTTTTGCATGAAAATAAAATTTAAAAATAAGACTAGTCTGATGGTTAGAGGCAATTCTTTGCATGAGGTTGGGAGTGGAAAGAAATAAACAAAAAGTTTACATGCTAGAGAAAAGGAGGATAAATAAAAAATTTAGTGAACTTAGAGAGACGATGTGAACATCTGGCCAGTGTGTTGGCCAGTATCAATGCCAAGGATATTGGAATAACATCAAATTTGAAAGGACAAAAGAGTATGTTGAAATTGGGGAACAACATGGGTGTAACGCCCGTCATGCAACCCAGAGAACACAGACAAAGCAAATAATTTTTTTTATTTTTTATTTTTTAACATTACAATTGAACATACAAGAACATTAACCATAAACACATAACACATTACATTACACTAGGACACTTAGTTCTCTGGGGCACACAAGGTTACATCACAAATGACTAACAACGAAACAAAGATAACAACAACACTATTCACTACTTATAGCTATACTCAATGATCACACAAGCTACAAGAAAAGATAGAAGTGATTTACTAACTTGGCAATAGAGTCTACTTACTTAGGTCAGCTTAACATACCTCTTACATCCTATTTTATCAACAAGTTCTTGCTCCCAATGCCTATACCTGCAAGGTCTACAAGACTTGGCACACACTTCAGAACAAATATAGTTAGCACGTGATCACTAAGAGAAGCTATATAAATCAATGGATAGCTTTTACGTTACTGAAAATAAATGACAAGTCTCAAAAAAGACTCAGAATAACAGTCCTAGGGGCCCAACCTAATGCCTCGGGAGCTCATCACTTGATGGCCTTGCCTACGTATATAATTCGCAGAGGCACCGTAGTTCGACAACTTGAGCTACTCCAACTCATTGACTGACCAACCAAGGGTTCACTCATAAGACATTCAAGGAGGAATCTACCCCAAAACAAAAGTAACACAACACCACAAATACACGCTAAACTCAAACCTCTATTCATAAGCATTATGTGACCCATACAAAAATTACATACTAGAGAAGAGTGGGTATGCAACCCTTTCTAGGGTCCATCACCCCAGACAGTTTATAAGGTGGCTGCCACCCACTTAGGTGAAGCCGAAGACTGAAGAACAAGATAAGCATATTCTTGCAAAAAACAAAATAAAAATAACCTACTCAAATATATTTATTCATACTTGCAAAAGAAAGGTCACAAGGCATAACAACAGTAGCCATTAACGACTTGCATTCACAATTGGAAGACCAAACCTCTCGACAATCAAGTCAATCATACTCACAAGAGTTTTAAAAGTAACTATCCCTATCAAGGACTTATGAATCAATGGTAAAAAGAACGCAAGGAAAAATAATCATTCAAGAAATTGTCTAAATTCATTTACTTGCATTGGCCTTCTCATTTATCTAAATGTAAGTTGATCAAAATCAATCATTCAATTCTCTGGGTAAGTATGAATACAATCCAAGCATTAGTCATGATGAGAATGGAGGGGTACTACAACTTGAATGACCAAATCTATAATATATACCCTATGACATTAATGACAACATTTCTATAATCTTAACAAAGCATTTATACTTCCCTCGAGTCTAATTACTCAATCTTAAGTTCAATTCCAAAGATTATTTACTCCAATTAGTTCTACTTGATAATATCTATAGTAGCAATAATCCAATTATTTAAATTACAAGGTAACCCTCTTAAATACTTATAACTAATTAATCCCAAAACTTTCACCCCTTAGCAATATTAACTTCCCTAACTCTCAATTATTAAGGTATAAAATAGATCAATTCTCTTAAAATTTACCCAAACCAATTGCTTTCAACCATTTAAATATTCATTTAATAATACCCATCCAATAAGAAAATCCAATTTAAATTCTTTATTAAATAACATTCTAGAGTTCCTCTAAGTCATTCTTTTAAATAAATCTCTCAACTATCTAAATATGATTAAATCTACTTCCCTCATTTCGTTGTGTACCCTATCTTCGTTTTGAACCATTATCTATCATTTCAATGACTTGAATATCTATTTATCAGGCATACACTATTACATACTGTAACATTTCTATAAATGAAAAAAAATCCCTAAATGATTATTAATCTTTTGCGATATATAAATAGTAGTACACATATAAACATATTCACGTCACAACCACATGTAAAGTATATTCGTATATATTTAAATATATAAAAATATATTCACCAACCTATAATGTAATCACGTTCACACTAAACATAAAATGTCTCCTTTTGTATTAAGCACTCAAAAATTTGAACTAGTAACCAATCCAACTATTGTTATAAATGGCAGCTAAGTATCAATAACCATAAATCCCTAAATTTATTTACACTATCTATTGATGAGAAAATTTTATTATAAATGTGAATACTCTCAAATATTGACAAAACAGTCCAAACTAAATATATAACATTGATTATTTAACTATTCATTAACAATAACCTTGCATTATTTTTCAAAATCAAGATAAAATCTATATACACATTAAATATGTTGTTATATATATCTAACTGCGTAGGGTAAAGGATGTCATACTATTAAAACCTAATTGTGCACATTATTAGGATCTAGTAATTTTCATTTTAGTAAACATACTCTAAAACCATTGTATTAATCTTATTTTTCAGGCTGCTAAAAGCTAAATCGGAGAAGTGAAAGGTCAATACCAAGGAGGTAGATTTTGGAGGAGTGAAAACCAAATGAAAGATACAGAGGCAGGGACAAGACATGTGACATGCTTGACAGAATACCTCAAAGAAATGTTTGAAATAAAAATGCAGAGATAGAGGCTGGGTACATGATTTGTTGACAAAATTCCTCAAGGAAATTCAACCTCATGGAATGCGATAATTGGAGGGTATGCACAAGCTGGAATCATTGAAGGGGCTTTAGTAATTTCAAGCAAATGCAATTGGCAGGCATAAAGCCGAATCCTTTTGCCAAAATTGGGAATTCAGAAATGAGGTAAGTTCATCCATCATTTTAAACAAGTACGATGTTCTTGTGGAGAATATTGGTGATGCTAAATGAAACAATCTGAAAAATAGGCTCGCAATACACTAATGAGAACTGTATCAGATACCCAGAATAATGAAGGGACGTCTATCAAGCATAACAACGGGGAGAAAGAAAAGGAGGATATAAGAAAGTTGGTGTAGTAAATGATGTCAAATCTAAATTGACATATGAGCATACAATAAACGAATAGAAAGTGATTGGAAAGAATTTTGAGAGGATAGAACTTATGAAAAACTCATATTTTAATTTACAAGCTATTTGAATAATGATCAAAATATTTATAAAAACTATTTATATACTCTTTCAGGTAATAGGAATCCTTTATAAAGAATAGCATATTCATCACTGAAATATTAAAGATTAAAAATCATGCTTCTCTCTATTGCAATATTATCGTTACCTATACTGTGGTAATTGATACTTACTTGGCATCATAGAGAGTACCTCAAATTCGATGGAGGAATTTGTAGAGATTGAAATCTTCGTATCTCCACCTTTTCATTTTTTTTTGGGTCAATGATCTTATGGAGAGCTCCTTTTTGTTGGGTGACTCGAGTTCCTAACTTCTGTTAAGGACTGCATTTTTTTTTCCATGCTCCTAATGCAATATATCTCATCCATTATCTCTATTATACTCAGCGTATAATAGGTTCTACTCTATCCAAATCCTCCGCAAGAGCTCTTTTTCCCTTTTGAAATCTTCAATGTGTCCCTCATAAAAGAAGCTCCCCCACCATGTAGAGGACGAAAAGAATCCCCTGAAAGCAAATGGACTAGGACATGCATGTTCTTGGACCGTTGTTCAGCAGCCCAGCGAACAGCTAAATCAATGTCTTGATGACCAGGGGCGCGAGTATCCCATGTGGGTATGCACATATATGAAAGATTCATATTATCCACACACGAGCTTTTAGGAAATTCGCATGTGCAATCTATGACTGCAGGCTCTCCTGGAGGAATATCTGATGCAAAACATGGCCACCCACCGACATATAATTGTGGATAAATCTCATTATACACTGGCTCCTTGGTTATCATTCTCCTCAACTTCACATAGAGGCGCAGAAAAAAAAATAGATATGGTTAATGAAGCAGCAAAGACCACCATGGAAAACTCCCCTCCCTATTTTTTTTCAAAGAGCAGAGGCAGATTCCCCGATGGGTGCGCGCAAATGGTAGCTATAAAGCCCACTGTGAAAGCGTGCAATAGTGGCAAGAGTCAAACTGGGTTAATTTTTCCTTCTTTTTTTTTTTTGGGTGGTTTTTGTATTGTAATGTCTTACATGCAAATAACCCCCCCTTTTTCTCTCACAATAAAATTAATAAATAAAGATAAATCACCTAATTTCCTTTTTCACAAAAAAAAACAAACCATGCATTGGTTATCTTTTCTGCTTTAACAGCACACACATTATCTAAAATAAATAAATAAATAAATAAATTTAGACTTAATTCTATTCTCAAAATGTCCCCAAAAGATAATATCTTCAGCTTTTCTGATTTAATTAGCTTTAAAAAGATAATTTCTAATTATCACCACATTTTTCTAAAATTCAACTAAAACAAGCTTTTAGTAATTAAATAGCTTTTGATTACATATAATTAAAATTCAATACCTACTAAATCATAATTAATCAAATAAATAAAAATGACATTAATTAATCTTATAAAATCACGATAATTAAATAACCTCAAAATAACACTAATTAATTCCAAAAAGAATAAAAATTAAATTAAATAACAACTAACCATAAATTAAATAAATTAAATCAAATAAAGGCCAGGACAAGGTCAACACATGACACTACAAAACTCCTAACGATGTGAAGGACTTGGGACAGAGATACTTCCTTTTTACAATGTCGTACCCGTTGAGTTAATTTTGTGCTCGCCCCGAATCGAGGCTTTTAATCATGTAATTCATCATACTCACTAAAGCTCCATCAGAACTTTTGGTTCCATCTTTCTCCTCAGATTCTTTAGCCAGATTACCTACACGTCCAAGGTGAGAGTGGAGGGACACTATAATGGGAAGAGAATGCTTACAGGTGGAGGAAAATTCATTGTCATGGAAAGTTCATTGTCATGGAAAATTCACCGAGGGAAGATTCACAAAGATTACAAATTTATCAAAAAAAATATATATCCTTTTTGAACATATATGGCATGTTGGATACATGATGTTAAGTTACAGTGATGAAGAAGTAATCATCTTGCATAGCTTGAAAATTTATTCCATGGGAATTCTGAAGGTTTCTCAAGAATGGAAGTTATTGCAAGAAATGTTGTCTCATATATACTAAGTGTCAAGGAAATACCCTACCTTGTTGATTGGGAAGTCGAATTTGAGGTTTGGCCTTTCATTTGTTCACAATGCAAATATGAAATTAATGCTTTAATAAAGGATTGGTACAACTATGTTGATGGAAAAGGAAGCCCTGGAGATGTGAAATTTAAATCTTCACTGAAGGAAATTGTTGCATACTACATTGAACAATGCAACTGGGAAGACCAAACAAGATGCCTTGAGTAAGAGGGGCATTGCTAACAAACTGCACTTCCAAGAATAAAAGATAAAGAAATATAACCAAATTATTGTATATTTGTGAGGAACTAGGTATGAACATCAATCTCTATCCTCCCCGCTTCAAACAAATAATTGACAATAATTAAATTGAATTACTTGTGAGTGAGATTAAATAGTGAATCTTTATATTATTGATTAGACTAATCTATATAATCATGATTTTTAGATGTTTAAATCTACTCAAAATAATTAATGTTAGAAATCCCTTTTTAGGTACTTAAAATATTTTTAAATGAATCACTAGTTAAATCACAAATTTAGATATTTAAATATGTTCAAATTTTTATTAAATTGATGGGAAAAGAGTTAATTGTATGCTATTCCTAGTAATGTTTAGTTCTAATGCAAGGCTGAGCCTCCATCTTATTGACAAACACTCTAAAATTTTGAAATTCAATTCATAACACATCAAACAGTTGACAACACAAAAATTCCATTTTATTCAAACCAATATAAAACTATTTTATTACAAAACTTCAATTTTTGCTTTCAATAGCCTATCTCACTCTTAACATGCAACTAGATCTTTCTCTATTTTAGGAAAGTTACCTTCATTCTCCGTTTTCCCTTAAAATAGGAACTCTCCACTCCATGACAACCACTCGAGCCTCTTTGTCTATTACTTGGTCTTTGGTCAAATTATGTTCAAACACACTTGTCTATTGTAGTGTATAAAATTGTACACTCTTGAAAGTGACATAATTTCACACTTAATTTGGAACTATTTTGGCACCCTTGCAATAAACCCTTTAAAATCATCATTAATAGGCCCCTAAGACCCATTATTTCAGATCTTGGGGCTTATTTCACCTAAAAACTTGACAAAATCACTTAAAACACCAAAATTCTCAAAAACCCACCTCAAAAAGCTAAGGTGGGACTCATTCGCCACCTTGGGTGAATGGGTCCCAGCTAAGGTGGAACCCATTCACCACCTTGGGTGAATGAGTCCCATTTGGGGTATTTTTCAAATTTGAACATAAACTCACCATTTTAATTCAATTCTTTTGTGCATGTCGGCCTTTGAGATCTAAATAATGATCAACTAGGTGTTAATGCCTATATAAGCAAGCTTCTAAGTCATTATTATCATTTAAGAAATTTCAGCAAGCATTTTCAAGAACAAATTCAAGAGACAATTTTTGAGAATCTTCAAACAAGACCATTCAAGTTTCAAAAGCAAGAAAACTTGAAGTCTTGGAGCAACATTAAAGTATTTTGTAGGTCTTCAAGCTCACTTTCATTTAAGATCTAGCATTTTGAAGGGTTGATCATGGTTTTCTATGGTGTCATGATGTATTCTAGGTTGGGGAGATGCAACTAGCTATCAAGCCAAGCCTAAAGACTTGTTTCCTAAGTGATCTCATCCTCCATTATAACTCTACATTTAACCTAAGGAAGGTAAAATCATCATTAGGGCTGATTTGGAATGATTAGAGATCTCCTCAAGTGAGTCATTCATCTTCATATTTCTATTCTTCCATCATATTCTTACACATTAGAATAGAATTGCATTGTGTTTTAGATTTCCTAGCCTTAGACACACTTAAGGATAGGTTTTACATTCCTATTTGTATACACATTTCATTATTTCCATCAAGGTTTAATTACCAAACTATGGGTTTAGGGGTTTGACCAAGGAAAACACCCCATTACCAGGTAAATTTTATATTTCATTTTGGAGGTATTTTCATAGATTTAGATTCAAAATTAAAGTTGGAAGGAAAGAGTAGGTGTTGAAGTGTAGATCAGAACTTTAAATTCCCAAAAAAATTGAAATGAAACTAATTCACTGAGAGTGGAAAATGATTCTCACTATAAATTCTTTCCCGATCTGTTTGCAAATTCAAATACCCTTTTTTCCCAAAATAGGCTTCTATGAAGAAATCCAAATTTGGGACTCATTTTCCCAAGTAGGCGAATGAGTCCCAATTGGTCAGAAAGTCAAAGTTTCTAGTGTTTTAGAATTGCTTCCAATCACTTCCATATTTCCAAGTGCACACCATTCATGTCTTGTTACACCCCAAATGTAGTTACTATTTACTATTACTACATAGGGTTAATATGGATGTAATGTGAATTTTGGAGATGAATAATTTATGCTTATACCTTGTTATCAATATGAATGTTATCACATTTGATGTTGTCTCATTTGAATGTTACCTTTGTTGATGTTATTCATGGTGAAATAATTTATATATGTGAATGAAAGGTTATTGAATTATCATTATTCTAACTTTCGAGATGTTAATGTATATTGCATATTGTTATGATCAATTGACTGTCATGTGAATATGTTACTGGATGCAAGTATGTGTTTCAGTCCTCCAGGTGGAGGGGAAGTATCACTCAGGAGAAGATATTAGTCAGGTAACCGATAAAAGTAAACTATCTAAGCATATACACAAACCACATTAGAATGATTGAGTTGAGTCAGTGTGTGGATTATAGGTAATTCATCCCTAGTCGTATGTCTACATTTGAAAGTCTTGTTTACTTATGCATGCATTGGGTGATGTTTATCCACTTCAGCTTTTGAGATCTTTCTTATTCTATTACAATCATATGTACAAGTGGAATGTATGTGGAAGTATGTTTATATATATGCACACATGTTTCAATGGGATCTAACGACATGTATATGCATATTTATAGATATACCACACGTACACACCATCAATATCATGGTAAATGTGAATGCTTATATGTGAAACAAATGTGAACATATATATCTGTATAGTATATACACATATTCATATGTATATGTATATTGATACATGTGTACATTGGCGAATGGACATGCTCATATGGATGCATTGATATAGATATACATACACATATGTGTACATAGAGGTATATACATTTATACATATAGACATATATATATATATGATACATTGTTATAATGTGTTTATTATATATAATATTGCATGTACTCTTATATTTATAGACATACACACACACACATGTATATTGAACGTGTGCTTACATTGTATCTACTTACGATATATATATATATATATATATATATAGGGTATGTGTAGGATCATCATGGAAAAAATAGGCCCTTAAGAAGAAAAAAATTCAAAAAAATAAAAGTTAGACAACTCGATGTAAAAATTTGAATAAGTTATCTATATTATTTCTAAAATATGTAAGAATAAAATTTGTAGAAAATTGAGTGTAGTTTCTAAACTACTAGGTTTTTTTTTTTTTTTTAAAAATCTATTTGGTGAAAATTTGAAATTTCAATGCAGTAGTACTTAAATTTTAGGGAAAAAATAAGAAGTAGGTGTCTATTTTCCCAGGTGCCTAACCACAATAAAATGATAATATATTTTTATAAGATTTTAGATATAAAGTGTGGACTCATGTCCTGGTGTGATGCATATTTTTTTGTAATTTTTTTACAAATAAATAATTAATTATGATTTTTTTTATTACAAATTTTAAAAAATATAAAAAACTCATATGTCTAACCAACTTAACTTGATAAAAAACTCATGAAATTCATTTTTTCTTTTTTTAATCCTATAGTATGCAAAGTATAGAATATGATGCATGTTTTGGATTCAAAAAATGTGATACCATTTGAAAGCTATAGATGTTTTTCAATTAGCCTATCAATTAGGATTTTAGTCATAATTTGAATAGAAAATGAATAATAATTACTTATTAAATTTAAAGTAAAGAATAATTTATATTGGTGGAAAGCTGAGAATCTCCTTTAAAAACTCTTTTTGTTTCAACAATTTTGGGTTAAAAAAAATTCGTTAGCCACATACCCATCATATTTCCACTTTTTGGCCCATCATAATCCTACACATACCCTATATATAAATATAAATAATTTATAATATATTATATATGTTAATTGAAATTAACTAGGGGTTGGGACCCTAGCTTGGTTAGCTAAATCTTTCCTATATCAGGAGGTTGGTCACACGTTCTAGTCTCCCCCACCCTCGTGGTACCAGAGGGTGTGTCGCACCAGTGCTGTCGGTCACGTTAAAAAGTTTACCAGGCGCACTACAGTTTATAGGGGCTCATGCTACCCAACTCCTACAGTCTAAAAAAAATAAAAAATAAAACTATCTCTTATTTATTAAATTCAATTCATAAGGCTAACTTATAGTTGATATAGACTAAGGAGTGAAGGTTGATATTGACCATGTCTTTGGAAGCCGATTTAATAGCTATCGACTGCTAGTGGAAACCAATTATCCTTATGAATAACATGTGATATATGGTGTGGCTTTTCATTTGATATCTGATGGCTGAAGAATATTTGACTTGGTGGACATATTAAATGAGACTATGCTTGACCATGTCTCATGTATTAAGTTGTTATGCCAATTCATACACCATTTGGAATGTTTGAAAACTAATGTCATGTTACGGATATCGGTTGAGTTTGATCGTGCCAAATATGAAGGAAGAAGAGTAGCATATGATGCCACCTTTGATTTTATTTTCCTGTAGATATCTTCTCATAGAAACCATTTGAATTCTCCATGAGCACATTGATTAAGTCTTTGATTTGTTGTCTTTGAAACTACTTGATCTGTAGGAGGTTTTCTTGAGTTTGTGCTTAATTGATAACCACCTTACTATTGAGTTACTTTGCATGGAGTTTATTGTCCAATCACATGTTTAAATTGAAGGCTTTATGGCTGCTTGGTTTCTTTATAAATAGTTGAACCAATTCATTGTGAGAAACACATTCATTTCAAGATATTATACACCTTTTGCAATTCCTATTTTCTACATTATAACCAGCCATACTTTGCTTAGCATTGAGAGAGAGTTAAGAAGAGAATTCTTATCGTTTGTGAGGAGAATATAATTTTAGAGGAGTAAGCTATCAACTTGGGAGGTGGAGATTATAGTGACATTTCTTGAGAAGTTGTATGTCAAGTTAGATTTTGTTGGAGAAGGCTATGTTGTTGTCTTATTTTGGATAAGCGATAATAGTCATGAGGGTCTCATCTTCTTTGTTATTTTACTTTGAATGATGTGTCTTGCTTGCATGGTTGAGATGTAGTTTCCAATATGTGCATTAGCGAATGTAGATTATTTCAAAAATAAAGTTAAAGCTATTGTGTTGTTTTCATATTGTGTTTTTTATGTACTCCATAGTAGGAGATGGGTGTTTCATAGGTATTATATACTAGGAATGATTGAATAGGAAAAGTACATATGGTGCATTTAGTTAATTTATTTATTTAACTAGGAAATATTATGCATACTCCTAGGAGAGATAATCTAGTATGGGAGGCAATTGTTTACTTACTTGTAAGTAGGGTTATCCAAGTACTTAGGTTATCTTTGGAATGAAGGACTATCCATTGGATGGAAATACCTAGGTTGTGAACTTACTAGTTAAGTAGGTTTATTCATAGTAGACTAATATGGTTGTAGGTTATCTAGGATGATGGACTATCCATTTAAGGAAATACCTATGCATAGCTTAAGCTAGCCTTAAATAAAATTGGCCCTAAGTAGTGTATGTGGGTATGTGTAGAATCATGATGGGCCAAAAAGTGGCAATATTATGGGTATGTGGCTGACGACTTTTTTTTTTTTTACCTGAAATTGAGTAGAAATGAAAGGGTTTTAAAATTCTCAGCTTTCCAAAAATATAAATTATGTTTTACTTTGAATTTAATAAGTAATTATTATTAATTTTCTATTCAAATTATGACTAAAGTCCTAATTGATAGGCTGATTGAAAAACATTTATAGCTTTCAAATGGTATCAAAATTTTTGAATCCAAAACATGTGTCACATTCTATGCTTCAGATACTATAGGATTAAAAAAAGAATAATTGAATTTCATGAATTTTTGACCAAGTTAAGGTGGTCAGACATACAAAAAAAATTATATTTTTTTAAAGTTGTAATAAAAAAATCATAATTAATTATTTACTTGGAGAAAAATTAAAAAAAAATATGCATCACATTGGGATATGAGTCCTCTACTTATCTCTAAAATATTATAAAAAAATTTATAATTTTATTATGGTTAGGGTGGTTAAATAGACACCTACTTCTTATTTTTCCCTGAAATTTAAGTACTACTGCATTGAAATTTTAAATTTTCACCAAATAGATTTCTTTTTAAAAAAAAAAACCTAATAGTTTAGAAACTACATTCAATTTTTCACAAATTCTATTCTTCCATATTTTAGAAATAATATAGATAACTTATTCAAATTTTTACATCTTGAAAGTTTCCTAACTCTGATTTTTCTTTTATTTTGCCACTTAAGGGCCTATTTTTTCCATGATGATCCTACACATACCCATGTGATAGATGACTACATTTGAAGTACTGAATGAGAACTCTTTTCCAAAGTAGTGTGTATTTATGATATTTCACTCTAGATTGTGTGACTACTAAGACTAACACTATCATTTCACCATGATCCATTATTACATACTAGACAGAGATTGTAAGATACAAGTTCTAGTTATGTAGGATACAACATTATGCTCAGATGGTTATCATTATCATTTAATCTACCAATCTCTTCATCAAAGGGAAGGGACATCTATCGAATGATAGATGTGTAGGGGACCACATTATGAGTCTATGGTTGGCTGAAAAGTGTCTGAGTAATGCTTCTCCTCCATAGTAGGAGATAGAAGAACCAAGATTTGAAAGGAAGGATCTTGGACCGTCTTACAACTATTTGTTGTAAAGCTCTTTGAGCTATGTATGTAAATGTATGTTTCTTACATTGATGTATTATATGAAATGAAAAAGAATTCATGTCATAATATGTTATGCATCTTGATTGGAAATTATCAATAAAGAAAAGAATTTTTTTTATTTCATTGGCATTGTTACTTAGTTTATTTACTTGTTTGGTGTAAATTAGAAATTTTTACTTCATAGAAGGGTTTTTGTCATTACATATGGTGTGCCAGGATGGTGTGTCTCAAATTAACAACTCAAAAGTTAGTAATTAGAAATAAGCATTACCTGAAGGCCAAGAAGGAAAAAAAGGCATCATTAGAACCATAGAGGGAACCAACTACAATAATTCTAACTAGTTGAGTGACACCAAAACTTTGAATCATGCACTTTCTCAGATTAGTGATGTGAAGAGGAAGATGAAGATCGAGGCTATGTATAATTACCTACCAACCATTTCACTAGAAACTTATGAGTCATTACCACTTTCTAGGGAAATTCCTTCAAAAGTAATTGTTAGTCTGACATTCATCTTTAGGGAACCCAGAGTTCTACCACTAGCTAAAGTAATAGCAATTTTTTCAAGTAAAGAGTCTAAGCAATATGTACCATAGACATTGCCAAATGAGAAATGGTCTCATGAACAAATGCCTATGAAAAGGGTAGACTATATTGCTAATGAACCCCATATTGACATTACCTCTTGAAACTATGTATTGGATGATAAATCCAAAGGTTATTATCCTTTTTGGGATAGGTATGAACATATGATAGATTAAGAAAAAGATAGGGAACAACAACTATCCCAGTTTGTAGGTTATACTCTTGTACAAACCAGGGATTCATGGCTCATGAGCTCTCTTCATTTAGAGAGCCACATAGAGAGAACTACCCTAAACTAACTCAAAGAATAGTGCAAGAGTTTTAGAATCAAAAAGAGGAGGTCATGAAGATTTTATGGACAAGTTGGCAAGCACTTAGCCAAAGGACATCAATGTGCGATACGAATGACAACATGACACACTAGCATCCCAGAGATGTGTTGGTGCCTTGTATGGTCCAAAAAGCAGGAATATCATAGAAAATAGCTAAATGACTACTTCTACTTAGATTGCTAAGAACTTCTAAAGCATAGGAAAATCACAAAATGTGATAGAACTGAAGCAAAGTAAAGAATAAATGATTAAGAGAATAAGAAGTATAAAAGGAAATTCTCACAACCACACAATTGATGAAGCCTCCCACACATGAATATATTCCTTCATGTGTAATATATGGAGAAAATATTGAGGTTGTATAGGGGTTTACTGAGTAGTCAAACCCTAGCTTTGGTGTTCCCACCTCCAAGGACAACCAAAAGATAGATAGAGTGAGAAGTAAGTAGATGTGATGTGATAAAAGAAATCCCTTCTCAAGGAGGAGGAATCATATCATGAAATAGAGATGTAGTAGATAGGGGATGTGTGAAATCCCAAGATGCTCAAAGGTCCAAGGCACAGTGTAGATATGCAAGGCTTAGGAAGCCAAGGAGGGTAGAAAAGAAAGCTACAAGAGCCAAGAGTGTGCTGCAAATTATTTTTGTGAGAGCTTCAAAGAGTTGTAAAGTGAGCTTGAAGCTGTTGTTATAGCAAGCAAGGAGAGATATGCAAGTAAGATAGGAGAATGTACAAGAAGGAGAAGAAGTAGAAGCTAGAAGCTGGAATAAAGCTAGAAGTGAAACTACTATAAAAAGTTGTATGAAGTTGTGCAAGCAAAAGATGGAGAGTAGCAGGATAGATCCAAATCTGGAGAGGAGTTAGAAGTAGGGGAATGGAGATAGAGAGCCAAATGAATTGAAAATATCACATTTAAAGAGAGGGGAGAATCAAAAAGAAGCTTCCTAGGTGGTTACAAGGAATCTTGAGCCATTACCACCGACCAAAGGAGGTGACAAGAGGAAAACATGCATGGAAACAACTATTTGAGCATTCAAATGTCACAAGACACTAGCGTAGTGTGCATATTTTTGTGTGGCATGCTAGTGTCCAAACATGTCACACTACAAAACAACATGAATGGGGAAAGCACAGGGTTCAATGCAAAGTTGGCACATGAGGGTATCTACTGAAAAGGGGTGCTGGAGCATCCTGAGAAGGGAAAAAGGCTAATACTGGGGCTAAAATGAGCCTACACAAGATGCTAGGGGAGTGGACACTAAAGTGGATGCAAGAATGTATGTCAGATTGCAAGGGTTGCAATTTTATGCCATTACATTTTTCCCCCACTTTAGCAGGCATATGAATCTACTCTAATATGCACACTAAAGGAAATCTACTATAAATAAATAATGTATCATATGTCAAAAGGATACTGTAAAGGAAGTAAATAGTTATTTATACCACAGAAGCATGCCCCAAAGCTAATGAACTAAAAAAAAATGCATTAGACAAGAAAGACATGCACTAGACAACAAGGTTAAAGGACAAAAAACTAAAGGATTTGAGTCAGCATAGTGAAAGAGACCTTGATGTAAAAGGTTGTCTCAGTACTATGTGTTGTCCCCAAATTAAGAACATAGCATACTTATAAAAATTAAAAAATGAAGAGAGGAAGGTCATATACTCAAGATGAAGAAGATGTATATATTTGATTTAGTATATGCAAAAGAGAAGAGAAGAGAGAAAATATTTTAAGGGGGAGAAGCTAGAAAGGAATGAGAATTCCAAGAGAGATGGCTCCACAAGTCCTTGAATCCAAAGAGAGCTTGAACAAAGTGCATTGAAGGCCTACACACCAATGATGGTCAAATCCCATAGGATGAAAGAATCTCACAAACTTGCAGACCTACAAGGAGGCAACTCCCAAGATCTCTCACATGAAGGAAGCCCTATGAATTATGTGCCTTACAGGCTTGTAGACCTACAAGAAGGTATCCCTAAGATCTCTCACATGAAGGAAACCTAGAGAAAAAGTTCCTTACAAGCCTGCAGACCTACAAGGAGGCATCCCCCAAGATCTTTCACATGGAAGAAACAAAGATGAAAGAACCTTATAGGCCCACAATCCTACAAGGAGGTGTCCCCCAAGATCTATCACATGGAGGAAACCCAAAAAAGGGTACTCCATAGAGTCAAAAAGCGGCTTCATGGGCACACTTACAAAGCAACATGTTTACCTATAGATAAAGCATGTTTGAAAACAAAGTGGCCACATATGTAGTCAATCAGACAATCATGTAGATCGTCAACAAATTGGAAGGATTTCAAAGGGCTCCTTCAAAAACCCTTCAAAATAAAAGGGATCTACTCAAGGGATGCATTGTTTGAAGAGTGAGGTCTAGTCAGGTTGCCCCCAAGCTAAACACTAATGAATTCATTTGAGAGAAAAGCTTTCAAAGGGGCTCCCTCGGAAACCCTTCATAACACAAAGGGGTCCACTCAAGGGACGCTTCAATTGAAAGATAGAGAGCAGAGAGGGAGTTCTTTAAGGAGGACACACATCTCCAAAATAAGTTATCACTACCCCCAACATATAGGGGAGGAGAACCATGCAAGATACTTAGAACATATAGGACAGAGGTAGACCTCAATATCACTTGTTAGGAAAAGAAGAGGTAGGTGCATCAATAAATAAATGAGTGATGGCACCTGAATCATGATTTATTTATTTTTTATCCTTCAAGTTCTTACATTCACTAGTGCAATGGCCAAGCACTTAATGCTATGCACAAAAAAAAAAAAATCTTTATCATGTTTGTGAGAACTAATGGGAGGAGGAAGAGTAATCAATGGGGCTTTTATATGTCTCAACAAGATATGCTCTTGCTCAGATAAGGAATGAGGAACAGGAAGTAAACCTTTCTCTTGTGGAGCAAAGTTTGACTGCTCATAAGAAGAAGACACAATGATAGAAGACAATGGAGGAGGATCTCCACAGAGAGCATTACAATTTGCATTCACATTACCTAGCGATACAAAAGAGTAATCATATTTGATAGAGGGTATGGGTGATGTTATTGGAAGGTCTAAGTGGATCAGGTCAACTTTACATTACCCAATATAGGGTTTTGTAAAGTCTAAAGAACCCCAATCAGATCACCAAGACATGCATTTTCTTGAGAGGTAAAAGGAGAAGACTTAAAATTTCTTGCTTCAAAAGGATCTTCTTTAGGGACATCTATCTCAAGAGTATCCTTTGTATTAGATACTACTAGAGTAAACATAGACACATTGGAAGACACTGAATGGATAAGAGTAGGCACAACTGAAACCTGACCAAAACTTCCATAGTTCGCATAAGTGTATAACATCAGGGTCAATCTTGACTGTGACTACTTGATTATTATAGATGAACTTAATAGATTTATGTAAGGTATATGGGATTTCACCCATAGCATGAGTCCACAATCTACCAAGAAGAAGGTTATAAGGTAATTTTTTTGACATAACATATAACAAGTCCTAACCTCAAAGGAAAGAATATCATGCCTAGGGTTTGTCAACTGACATTATTGAACCCATGAATGTCAACAAAATAAGCATTAAGAGTAGATGAATCAATATTAATCTTAGGAAATAGATCGATGCTACATACATTGAGTGCCAAACCAATGTTAGCAAGAGTACCGTATAAACGTCAATATTATTAATGTTAACTATAATCATCAAAGGATCTGATTTCTTTTTTACTTTCAAAGGTGGGGGTTCTTGTGGATAGAATGTAATATTCAAAAAATTCGCATGAATATAAGCTATCAATGCATCAACATCTTCTAGCCTAATAGAAAAAGGAAAGAGGAACTTTTGCTAGGGGGTATGTGCAAGATCATCATGGAAAAATAGGCCCTTAAGTGGCAAAAAATTCAAAAAAAATAGAGTTAGGCAACTTGACGTAAAAATTTGAATAAGTTATATCTATATTATTTCAAAAATATGTAAGAATAGAATCTATAGCAAATTGAATGTAGTTTCTAAACTACTAGGTTTATTTAAAACAAAAAAATCTATATGGTGAAAATTTTAAATTTCAATGCAATAGTACTTAAATTTCGTGGAAAAAATAAGTAGGTGTCTATCTGACCACCCTAACCATAATAAAATGATAATATTTTTTTATAATATTTTAGATATAAGTAGAGGACTCGTGTCCCAATGTGATGCATATTTTTTTATAATTTTTTTCCAAGTAAACAATTAATTATGATTTTTATTACAAATTTTAAAAATATAAAAACGTGTATGTCTGACCACCTAACTTTGTCAAAACTTCATAAAATTCAATTTTATTTTTTTTAATCCTATAGTATGTGAAGCATAGAATGTGATGCATGTTTTGGATTCAAAAATGTGATACCATTTGAAAGCTATAGGATGTTTTTCAATCAACCTATCAATTAAGATTTTTAGTCATAATTCAAACACAAAATGAATAATAATTATTTATTAAATTCAAAGTAAAGCATAATTTATATTGGGGTATGTGTAGGATCATGATGGGCCAAAAAGTGGCTATATAATGGGTATTTGTAGGGTATGTAGGCACTCTTTTTACCCAAAATTGATGAACGTAAAAGTGTTTTAAAGGATATTCTCATCTTTCCACCAATATAAATTATGTTTTATTTTGAATTTAATAAATAATTAATATTCATTTTCTATTTAAATTATGACTAAAGTCCTAATTGATAGGCTGATTGAAAACATCTATAGCTTTCAAATGGTGTCACATTTTGGAATCCAAAAATGCATCAAATTCTATGCTTCACATACTATAGGATTAAAGAAAGAAAAACTGAATTTCATGAATTTTGACCAAGTTAAGGTGGTCATACATACAAGTTTTTATATTTTCTAAAAGTTGTAATAAAATATTCATAACTAGTTATTTACTTGGAAAAAAATTACAAAAAATATGCATCACATTTGGGCATGCGTTCTCTACTTATGTCTAAAATATTATAAAAAAATATTATCATTTTATTGTGGTTAGGGTGGTCAGACAGACACCTACTTCTTATTTTTACCCTAAAATTTAAGTACTACTACATTGAAATTTCAAATTTTCACCAAATAGATTTTTTTTTTCAAAATAAACCTAGTAGTTTAGAAACTACATTCAATTTGCTATAGATTCTATTCATACATATTTTTTAAATAATATAGATAACTTATTCAAATTTTTACGTCAAGTTTCCTAACTCTAATTTTTCTAAAATTTTTGCCACTGAAGGGCCTATTTTTTCCATCATGATCATGCACATACCCATTGGTGGAAAGTTGAGAATCTTCTTTAAAGACCCTTTTCATTTCATCAATTTTGGGTAAAAAATGTTGTTAGCCACATACCCTACAAATACCCATCATATCACCACTTTTTTTCCCATCATGATTATGCACATACCTAAGGCTTCCTGAAGCATACCTTGATAAACTAGAGCAGACTAAAGCAAGTCCCATAGTGAGATCTTAGTTGGAGTAACTAGGATTTGCTTGACAAGATCATAATCACCAGGTGCTTTATTCATGGGTTTGGGAGCTCAAAGAAGGCTTGGTTGTTTATTCATACTATTCTTAGAAGTATGGGCTACCACTCTGGAAGAGGGGGCCATTGAAAGTTCAAGAGATTCATTATAAAATGAAATGGCATTAATAGAACAAATCCTTTTAGGAGAAGGACTAGTTGGAGTCACATAAATGCTAGGTTTCTTAAGCCTTTGAGGGGAATCAAAGACATAGATTACATTTACAGACTCGTCACAACTAGTAGAATAATTATTTGAAGATAATTCTCAATATCAATCCAAACAATATCAAATGTGGAAAGATATTCATCATTTACTAATGCAACATCTCTAGAATAGAGTGCATTAGAACAAAGATGAGATTCACCATTCACCAATGCAACGTCTCTAGAAGAGAGTGCATTGGAATAAAGGGTAGATACATCATTCAAACATGCATCATCTCTAGAAGAGGGTGCATTAGAATGAAGAGAAGGTAGCATAATGGTAATAAAGGTATCGATGATTTCATCTTCTTGCAACAAAATATCCTCTAAAGCAAGAGGACTTTAGTGAGAAGGATCAAAGATATCAAGAGACATGGGTAAAGCCAACACACCATCACATGCATTGAATGGAAAATCATTAATATTTTGAAAAAAATTAGATAATGAACTAATAAAAGAAGATATTAAATTCATTTAGGGGTGATAGAACTAAGAAAAACCAAAAATCTAGATTTTTAGATATTTTTCTATATTTTCTAGGTTCTAGTAATTTGTATTTTCAGAGGTCTTTGAAATAAAATTTGAGGTCATAGCTTGCGTTGGTCCCTAAAATTTGATAACAAATGGCATAGTATTTCAAGGATTGAACTAGCTCTCTTGGAGACCTTTCCAAAGGTGCAAATGGTTTTGAATTACGAGCACTGAGTCAAAAGTTATGACCCTACCAAGTAGGGGTAAATAAATTCCTAGTTTTTAAGAAAAAATACCCTCTTCACATCAGGTTCACCAAAATTTAGAGAAGGTGGATTTGTGGCTCACGAGTTATCTTCATTCAGAGAACCTCATGGAGTGAACTATCCTAAACTACCTCAAGGAACAACATGAGAGTTTTAGAATAAAAAAGAGCAAGTCATGAAGATTTTTTGGACAAGCTAGCAAGCTCTTAGCTAAAGGACATTAGTGTGGGATACAAATGACAATATGGTACACTGGTGTCTCGTACAAAACAAAAAGTGAGAATATCACAGAAAATAGATATGTGACTCCTACTCTAATTGTTGATAAATTCTAAAGAATAGGAAAATAATGAAATTTGGTAGAAATGAAGCAAAGTAAAGAATAAATGATGAAGATAATAAGAGGTAGAAAAGGAAATGCTCACAACCATGCAAGTGATGAATCCTCCAGCACATGAATATCTTTAATACCTGCATGCGTAATATCTAGAGAAAGTGTTGGAGCTATATAGGGGTTTGCCTCAATCAAACCCCCATTTTGGTGTTCCCACCTTGATGGACAACCAAAAGATAGAGAGAGTGAGAAGTAAGAAAATGTGATTTGATAAAAGAAAATCCCAATCGAGGAGGAGAACCCGTATCACAAACTTTAGGTGATAAAAGCAATCTCTACTAGAGGAGGAGAACCCATATCACAACGTAGAAATGTAGTAGATAGGGGATGTTTGAAATCCCAAGATGCTCAAAGGTGCAAGGCACAATGTAAATATACAAGGCTTAGGAATCCAAGGAGGGAAGAAAAGAAATATACAAGAGACAAGAGTTTGATGTAAAGGATTGTTGTGAGAGCTTGAAGGTGTTGTTGTAGCAAGCAAGGAGAGCTATGCAAGTAAGATAGGATAATGTCCAAGAAGGAGAAGAAGTAGAAGCTAGAAGCTAGAATGAAGCTAGAAGTGAAGCTACTATAACAATTTGTATGAAGTTGTTCAAGAAAAATCTAGAGAGTGGAAGGCTAGAGCCAAAGCTGGAGAGAAGTTAGAAGTAGAGGGATGGAGCTATAGATCCAAATGAATTGAAAAGATCACATTTAAGGAGAGAGGAGAAGAAAAAAGAAGCTTCTCGAGTGGTTACAAGGCATCTCAAGCCATTACCACCAACAAAAGGAAGTGACAAGTGGAAAACATGCACATAAATAGTTGTTTGAGTGTTGAAATGTCACAAGACACTAGTGTGGCACACTGACATCTGTGTAGTGCACTAGTTTCTGGACACATCACGCTACAAAACAACACAAATGAGGAAAACACAAGGTTCGATACAGGGGCTAAAATGAGCCTACACAAAAAGGGGTGTTGGAGCATCCTGAGAAGAGAAAAAGGTTGATATAGGCGCTAAAATGAGCCTACACAGGATACTAAGGGAGTGGACACTAAAGTGGATGCAATAATGTATGTGAAATTATGAGGGGTGCAATTTTACGTCATTACAAATCCTTTAAGGTATGTGTCTGAGATTGAATCCAAAGGATACTCTCCACTTGACTATTTGAATAGTCACTTCATGTAATCAAAAGGATATTGACATCCTAGAGAAATGAATAAAAGTTATGTGTTTATCAAAAGAAGAATGTGCTTAATATTATGTGGATTTCCTGTGTACATGTGAATGTTTAATTTTATGTTTTCCTTAACATAATCAATAACATAATTTAGTATAACATTGATAAAACATTCAGATAGAAAATAATCACATAAGTATGGTGAGAACACGAACTAATCCCAGTGGAAGTCAGGAGGTTGGACAAGGAACCGATAGGGTAGAGGCTAGGCTTAACCAAATCTTGGCAAGGGTGGCTAACCTTGAACAAGAAAGAGCTAAGGATAGGGTAGAAAAGGAAGTACCCATTAATGATCATGAGGGGGAAAATTATTCCCATGGGCATAATGAAAACCATAATCATGAGAAGGAAAAATTACCCATGCCATCGGTGGAAAGGAATAAGAAGCTTATAGCTTCCAAAATTTCAAGGGAAATGAAGAAGATAATTCCAACCTTGGTTTGATGGTAGTGCTAGACGTGATGAAGTTGAGGTGTGGCTTGTTCAAATGGAAAACTACTTTGAAATACAAAACTATGATGAAGTTACTAAAGCTACATGGGGTGCATATTAATTAGCAGGGGAAGCCTCTAATTGGTGGATGAACAAGAAGTTGGAACTTAATATCAACTCATGGGAACTAACATGGGGAGAATTTGTGGAAATTTTCCAAAAAAATGGTTACCACAACTTTACTATGACTAAAAACTTTTAGATTTCCAAGGTTTGAGGTGAGGTAACATCACAGTCAATGAATATTGGGAGAAGTTCACTTGACTTCTGTGCTATGTTCCCATATATCATAAGGATGAGCATTTTTGTATTAGGAAATTTATAATGGGACTCAATAGTCAAATTGGAGGAGAAGTGGATATGCATGGTCCAACAACAATGGATCTTGTATATCAGAAGGAAATTAAGCAAGAGAAAAATCTTAGGGCTAATTCCACTCGTCAAGAAAGAAAGGAGCAAAAGAAGGATATGGAAGTTCCTAACAAGATAGTTCCTAAGATGGAGGAATATGTGAAAAATTCTGCAAGGCCTAAGGGTAAAATATTTTTCCATAATGGAAAAGAGATTAGGAGAGAGCAGAAAAGGAATTATTCTAGCATGAGTAATACCAATAAGGCTAGTGATAATACCAATAAGTCTAGAGAAACCATAGGGAAAAGAGAACCACCTTCAGGATGTGTTATATGCAAAGGCGATCACTATGCTAATGAGCGTCCCAATAAAACTTATGGATTGTGACCATATGGTAATCCATTACATATTCAACAAGCAATGTTTCAACATAAGATACATGTAGCAGTGGACGATCATCAGGACGAGTACCTAGTAACTCCAATCAAAATGCCAAGTATTTTTTTTAGCTTTCCTACTTCTATTATTATTGATACAATTGCAACTGATAATTTCATTTCACCTAGAATAACTAAACAATTATCTAGAAAAGCAAGACACATGGCAATGTCTTGGAATGTAGAGTATACTAACCAGCCAAGAGAAAAGATGGATCAATGTCAATTTGAGGCTAGGATAGAACTGCCTATTTTTTCTATAGAAGTTTACCTTTATGTTTCACCTCTAGCATCATATGATGCTATCCTAGGTATGAATTGGTTGTGGAAACATAGGGCTATAGTAGATTTCCATGCTAAGACTATAGAATTCCTAGATGATTATAGAAATCAAGTTGATTTCCAAGGGATACCTAGGGAGGCTAAGGTTCAAAAAATTACAACAATGCAACTTATAAGAGCTAAGAAAAAGGGGTGTAAACTCTTCACCATAAATATTGAATTTAATAAATAATTATTATTCATTTTCTATTTTAATTATGACTAAAGTTCTTATTGATAGGTTGATCGAAAAACATCTATAGCTTTCAAACGATATGACATTTTTTGAATCCAAAATATGTGTCACATTCTATGCTTCACATACTATAGGATTTAAAAATATATATATGAATTTGATGAATTTTTGAACAATTTAAGGTGTTCAGGCATACGAGTTTTTATATATTTTTTAAGTTGTAATAAAAAATTCATAATTAATTATTTACTTGGAAAAAAATTACAAAAAAATATGCATCACATTAGGACATGAGTCCTCTACTTATATATAAAATCTTATAAAAATATTATCATTTTATTGTGGTTAGGATGGTTAGAAAAACACCTACTTATTTTTTCCCTGAAATTTAAGTACTACTGCATTGAAATTTCAAATTTTTACCAAATAGATTTTAAAAAATAAAAATAAACTTAGTAGTTTAGAAACTACATTCAATTTGCTAAAGATTCTATTCTTAAGTTTTTTGAAATAATATAGATAACTTATTCAATTTTTTACATCAAGTTGCCTAACTTTGATTTTTTTTTTTGCCACTAAAGGGCCTGGTTTTTCCATGATGATCCTACACATACTCATAGAGATGATTCAGAGTTCTATAGTTTATAGTAACTACAAGATGGTCAAATAGATGAAATTGGAAAATCAAATATGGAGAAGTATCCAATATTAAGGAAATTTTTGGATGTGTTTCCAGAGGAGTTACCAAGTTTACCTCCGAAAAGAATATTTGACTTCTCTATAGATATAGTTTTAGGGTTAGAACCTATTTCTAAGATACACTATAGTATGAAAGCCACTGAACTTATGGAACTTAAGACGCAACTGGATGAATTATTATTGAAAGGACTTATAAGGCCAAGTGTATCACCTTGGGGAGCACTAGTCATCTTTATTAAAAAGAAGGATAGTACATTGTGTTTGTGCCTCAACTATTGTATTCTTAATAAAGCTATGGTTAAAAAAAAATATTTGTTGCCATGTGTTAATGACCTTTTTTATCAAATGAGGGGTGTTTTCGTATTCTCTAAAATAGATCTGTCGTGTAGATATCACCAATTGAGGGTTAAGGATGAAGATATCCTTAATACTACATTCAGAACTAGATATGGTCACTATGAGTTCACTATTTTACCTTTTGGTTTAACAAATGCACCTACAACATTCATGAACTTGATGAATAGTGTGTTGACGAATTACCTTGAAATTTTTATACTGTTTTTTCTAGATAATATTTTTATTTATTCTAGAAATGAAGAAAATTGCAAGCATTTAGAAATGGTCCTGCAATGGTTGAGAGAGCATAGGTTGTATGCTAAAATTTCCAAGTACCCATTCTTCCAAAAGAGGGTACATTATTTAAGTCATTTGATTTCGGAAAATGGAATTTCTGTAGATTCAACTAAGATTAAAGTGGTAATTGAGTGGCCTATACCTAAGAATGTTTCAGAGGTAAGAATTTTTATGGGTTTGGCAAGGTATTGTAGGAAGTTTGTTGCAAAATTTTCTAAGATTTCTTTCCTAATTAGTTCTTTACAAAAGAAAGGAAATAAGTTTTTTATGGACTGAGAAGTGTCAAGAGGCTTTTGACCTACTCAAGGAGAAATTAACCACCGCACCGATCTTAAAAGTACCAGATCTTGAAGGTAACTTTACAGTTATCACAGATGCATGTGGAGAAGGGTTAGGAGGTGTGTTGATGCAAGATGGGAAAGTAATTTCCTATGAATCTAGAAAGTTGAAACCATATGAGATGAATTATGCATCACATAATTTAGAATTGGTAGTTATAGTTCATATAGATTGAAAATGTGGAGGCACTTTTTGCTAGGAAAACCCTTTGAGTTGAAAACTGACCATAATGGGTTAAAGTACCTTTTTACTCAACCTAATCTAAATTCTTGGAAAAGAAGATGGTTAGATTTAATAGATGACTATGATTTGAATATCAATTATATTAAGGGAAAATAAAATCAAGTTGTTGATGCATTAAGTTGAACATGACACATTGCTTCTATAGTAACAATCCAAACTGATTTCAAGGGGAAAGTACTCCAAATGTGCAAGGAGGATGAGTATTACTTGCAAGTGAAGCAAGCCCTCATGGATAATCCATAGGATTCTAGTTATGAAGGTTTTCAATTTGAACCTAATGGAATACTTAGATATAAGGGTAGGATGTATGTACCTGATGTAAAGGAAATAAGAAAGCTAGTATGGAAGGAAATACATAAAGCACCATATTCTAGACATCCTAGAGTGACAAAAATGATGGTTGATGTAAAACCATTATACTTTTGAAGGGAATGAAAGGAGATATCACTAATTTTCTGGCTAGGTATCTTGAGTGTCAAAGGGTGAAAGTTGAGCATCATCATATTGTAGGCTTCTTATACCCACACGATATACCAAAGAGCAAGTGGAATTTCATAAGTATGGACTTTGTTCAAGGATTTCCTAAGTCCAGGAATTAAAAAAATGCCATTCTAGTGGTAGTAGATTTAAGCTAACAAAGATATCACATTTTATACTAGAGAACCTAACTAATGGAGCACCTTTCATAGTGAGGAAATTTGTGTAGGAAGTGTTTAGATTGCATGGAATTCCTAAAAAAAAAAATCATATAGGGATGCACAAGCCGCTTCTAGGTTTTGGAAAACCTTGTTTTCTACACTAGGGACTTAGTTGAATATTAGCTCGACATATCATCTAAAAAAAGATGGGAAAACAGAAAGGGTAAACCAAGTATTGGAAGACCTACTTAGGATGTATTGCATGGATCAGCAATACAAGTGAGAGGATTACTTACCCTTGGTTGAATTTTCTTACAATAACTCTTATCATTCTATGATAAAGATGGCTCTATTTGAAGCTTTGTATAGTCAAAAGTGTCGAACTCCTATAAGTTGGGATAAACTTGAGGATCTAGTAAGCCTTAGGCTACAAATGTTGGTAGAAATGGATGAATAAGTCAAGGTTGTTAAGCAAAGGTTAGCTAAAGCTAATGATTGATAGAAAAGCTACATTGATGCTAAGAGAGTGCCCCATAATTTTTCCTTAGGTGACAAAGTATTGTTGAGAGTGAAACCTCACAAGAGTTCCATTAAATTTGGAAAGTCTTCTAAGTTATCCCCATGCTACTTTGGACCTTTTGAGGCTCTAGAGGAAGTGGATCCAATAGCCTATCAGATCATGTTACCACTAGCTCTTTCCAAAATGCATAATGTCTTCCATGTGTCCTACCGTAAAAAGTATATACCAAGGGATAATCATTTAATTGATTGGACTATGATGCAGGAGCATCTTGGCTAAATCATGTTTCCATCATGAATCTTTTTGAAAATTGATCAAATTTGGTATCTTTACATTGTAATAAGGTAAAATGAGTAATTTTGCACATTTATGGGTCACTACAAGGTCATTTGAGTCATTGTTTATTGTTTTGTGTCAAATTGCAAAAAAAAAGATGAAAAGTTGTCATTCAATAGATGGAAAAATTGCAAAGATGTAAGGTTGAATTTGGAAGATGAAAGGTCAAGTGGGATCAAACTATTGGAAAGTAGTTTGGAAATCAAAATACAAGTTTGAATGCCTTTAAAAAGGCCTTGTATGCATTTTATAACTTGTGGGTGATTGAAGTGTTGGTATGTGGTGACTAATCATGCTATACTGTATAGCCCATGGTGTACTATACACCCCGACATGTATTTTCTTCCTACTTTTTTGCATCATCACCGAAAAAGGAAAAAATCAATGAAAAAAAGAAAAATTCAATTTTGTAGAACCCAAAATCTGGAAGCTTCTAAGCTTGTTAAAGGGGGTTCGGTTGGGTATTACAGTATGATGAAAAACATGATTATTCACAAGATTGTAATAGGGTTTTACACTGGATAATAAAAGTATTGGATGGCTACGGTTTGGTGGATGTAGCAGATTGGGTGAACCACGTTAATTCTCTATGTTATGATTTATTCTGTGTGTGTTTTAGTTTCTTTGTTTATTAATTAAATCTGCATTTAATTGTTAGATATTTTCCATTTCTAACCCTAACATAAAGTTTTGAGAATAGAATGATAAAAGGCAATATTTTTATGCATGTTCTTAAAAAATTCATTATGGTCAGCCATTATACAACCCTATACAAGAAAGATTTCATAGCTAGTTGATTGTAAGTGAAAGCAGGATCAACCACCTTCCATTTCTAATTTGTTTCATGCAGATTGGTGAAGATTTGAAGAAGATATTGCAAATTTTGTCAAAACTATCAAAACCCTGATTAGGATAAATAGTAGCATGTAATTTTTATGTTTCTCTCATTTCATCTAGTGAAATTTTCTATTATTTGGTGGAAACAAGATTGGTAGCATTTTTTTTTCATATTCTTGAAATTTTAGACCAATTGATTAAGATTGATGTGCGGAAAAATTGAAGTTTCAAACTATAAATCTATGTCTCAGGATACAAACAAAGTAGTTATGAAGAATATGTTCTAGGGTTTGATAAAATAATTCTTAAAGGGAAACTTTGGGTATGTGCAAAATTGTGGTGGGCCAAAAAGTGGCAATATTATGGGTATTTGTAGGGTATGTGGCTGACAACTTTTTTTTTTACCCAAAATTGATGAAACAAAAAGGGTTTCTAGAGGAGATTCTCAGCTTTCCAGCAATATAAATTATGCTTTAATTTTAATTTAATAAATAATTATTATTCATTTTCTATTAGAATTATGACTAAAGTCCTAATCGATAGGCTGATTGAAAAACATCTATAACTTTCAAACGGTATCACATTTTTTGAATCTAAAAAATGTGTCACATTCTATGCTTCACATACTATAGGATTAAAAAAATAACAATTAAATTTCATGAATTTTTGACCAAGTTAATATGGTCAGACATATGAGTTTTCATATTTTTTAAAAGTTGTAATAAAAAATTCATAATTAATTATTTATTTGGAAAAAAATTACAAAAAAATATGTACCACATCCAAACATGAGTCCTTTACTTATATATAAAGTCTTATAAAAAAATATTATCATTTTATTATGGTTAGGGTGGTCAAACAGACACCTACTTCTTCTTTTTTCCCTTAAATTTAAGTACTACTACATTGAAATTTAAAATTTTCACCAAATAAATTTTATTTATTTTTAAATAAACCTAGTATTTTAGAAACTACATTAAATTTTCCACAAATTCTATTTTTACATATTTTTGAAATAATATAGATAACTTATTCAATTTTTTACATCAAGTTGCCTAACACTGAGTTTTTCTAAATTTTTTGCCACTTAAGGGCCTATTTTTTCCATCAATTATTGATTCTCCATGTTCCATATTTCTAATGTGTTGGATAGGAGTATATAAACCTAGAACATGGAGAATCAATAAGCCCTACTTTTATAAAACCTAATTAGGCCTATTCTGGTAGCAGTGTAATCCTGATTTGATCATGTCTTTCCAAAATAACATATAATGAATTTTTGATATGATTAGGACCCCTTAATGGGTGTCCAAAGGGTTCATTATAGTCTAGATTTTGGGTTTGTTATTAGAGTTAAGTTTGACATTTTGTAAGTGCATGGCTATAAGGAATTTGACACTCAATGTATGAATGGTTGATATGTGAAGAAGCAGGGTTTGGTTTTTGCTTGTTTTGGTTAAATTAAGGTTCCTTAAGGATACAAAAGATGACATAGGTCTTGTTTTGGGTTAGAGTTGTGAGAAACTTAGTTGTGCCTTTGTAGAAGTCATGGCTTTGAGTATATTTCTTGTGAACTTGAAGGAATAGAAGGGATTGAGTCCCTAATTGAGAAGTATGTATTCATGAGAGTGATTTTCTTCCTCTAGCATTGCATCAGTTTGGTATCAGAGCTAGAAGGATTTGGGGAAAGAGAGTTGGTTTTGTTGTTCTATGGTTTTGTGTTGTGGTTGTGTGTAGGTTGAGAAGATAACCTAGTTGCTACCAAGAGAAGGAAAAGAAGGTTAAGAGAAAGTGAAGCAAGGAGATACTTTCTTAGAGACCATCTAAAAGATGGAGATATTCAGAAGACATTTGTAGGAAGAGAAAGAAAGGAAAAGGAGAAAGAGGCAAGAGAAATTCAACAAAGAGGTAGCTAAGTTGAAGCAAGAAATGAGAAGATTAGAAAAATAATTCAAGATTGCATGATGAAGATGGAATAGGTGATTAAGCAGATGACAAGTTGGCATTTGACAGTAAAAAGGAAAGTGGTATGGCCCATTCAAAAGATAGTCAAAAGAAGAAGGAAAATGAAGATAAAAGAAGAGTTTCAAGATGGAAAAGAAGAATTCAAGGATGAAGACAAATGTATTGCAACCATTTCCAAGCATGAAGATGAAGGAGAAATAGAGATGAAGAACCTAATTTTATAGGATGAAGATACTGAGTTAGTGTCAAGATTGGATGAAGAAATGATCAAGGATGCATTGGTCTTGGAGATTTGAAAAGAGTTGAAGAAATATGGAGGTATTGTGGTTGAAACAATGTATTATTTCTTTGTAATGCTAATATTTTGTACAAGGAACAAATTGAAGACCAAAGGACAAAGGGAGAAACAAGATACTGAGATGCACCAAAGTAGAATGAATCTAATTTTAGTTGGCAAGCAAGATAGGAAGTTGATTTGCATGGAAAAGTTCAAGCCTAAGGTGAAAATGAAGATGATTTAGAGTAGTTCCAAGGTCAATTAGAGGTAGAGCATGCAAAGGATGAAGATTTACATCAAGTCCAAGAGGGCATGGAAATTTTCTTGGCTAGGAGAATGATGCAGGAGCATCTTTTCTACATCATGTTTCCATCATGCAAATTCTTGAAAATTAATCAAATTTGGTATCTTTACCTTGTAATAAGGTTAAATGATTCATTTTACACATTTATGGGTCATTACAAGGTCTTTTGAGTCATTTTTTATTGTTTTGTGCCATATTACAAAAAAAATGGAAAAATTACAAAGATGTAAAGCTGCATTTGGAAGATGAAAGGTCAAGTGGGATCAAATTGTTGGAAAGTAGTTAGGAAATAAAAAAAAAAAATTAATGCCTCTGAAAAGGCCTTGTATGCATTTTTTAACTCATGGGTGATTGAATTTTTGGGAATAGAATGATAAAAGCCACTGTTTTTCTATATTTTCTTCATCAATTCATTGTGTTCAGCAATTGTATGGCCCTATATAGCCAAGAGTTCAATGCTAAGTTATTGTAAGTGAAATTAGGATCAATCACCTTCCATTTCAAATTTGTTTCTTGTAGATTGGTGAAGATTGGAAGAAGATATTGCAAATTTTGTCAAAATTGTCAAGACCCTAATTAGGGTAAATAGTAGCATGTAATTTTTATGTTTCTCTCGTTTCATCTAGTGAAATTTGCTCATATTTGGTGGAAAAAATCTTGGTAGCATTTGTTTTCATATTCTTGAAGTTTTAGACCAAATGACTAAGATTGATGTGTGGAAAAATTGAAGTTTCAAACTGTAAATTTGTGTCTTAGTCCAAAAATAGAGCAGTTAGGAAGAATATGTTATGGCATTTGATAAAATAATGCTTAAAGGGTACTTTTAATGTATTTATAAGTAAGGGAAATTCTAATAAGGTCTATCTAATGTGTTGGCTAGGATTATCTGAACCTAGAACATGGAGAATCAATAAGCCATACTTGTATTAGACCTAATTAGGCCTATTTTGGCAGTGGTACAACCCTGATTTGATCATGTCTTTCCAAAAAAACATATACTAAATATTTGATATGATTTAGAACCCCTTAATGGGTGTCCAAAGGGTTCATTATAGTCTAGAGTTTGGGTTTGTGATTAGAGTTAAGTTTGAAATTTTGTAAGTGCATGGTTGTAAGGAAGTTGACACTCAATGTATGAATGGTTGATATGTGAAGAAGCAGGCTTTGGTTTTTGTTTGTTTTGGTTAAATTAAGGTTCCTTAAGGATACAAAAGACAATAGAGGTATTGTTTCGGGTTAGAGTTGTGAGAAACTCATTTGTTCCTTTGTAGAAGTCATGGTTTTGAGTAGATTTCTTGTAAAATTGAAGGAAAAAGAAGGGATTGAATCCCTAATTGAGAATTTTGTATTCATGAGAGTGATTTTCTTCCTCTAGCATTGCATCAAACTACTTTACAGGTACATGACCCCAGAGTAGTAACACTCAATCTCGTCAAGTTTCTAGGAACACATAAGCTACACTTACGTAATAGAGAGTTCTTGTAGTGCAAAAAATAGTGGGATGAGTATGTAGAAGACACAACTACTTGGGAGGACTATGCAGAAATTCAGCAAAAAATTCTTGATATTCTTAATGCTTTTGAGAATATGTGAACAATGTGTTATTAGTAGTTATGTTTTAATAATACCTTAGGCCATCAAGGTTGATGATTCATAAGGGGAGGAGCATGTTACACCAAAAATGTAGAGTCACTATTTACTATTACTGCGTAGGGTAAATATAGATGTAATGTGAATTTTGGAGATGAATAAATTATGCTTGTGCCTTGTTATCAATATGAATGTTATCACATTTGATGATTTTCTTATTTGAATGTTACCTCAATTGATTTTATTCATGGTGAATTAATGCATATATGTGAATTAAAGGTTATTTTTATCAAATGTATTCTAACTTTGGAGATGTTAATGCATACCACATTTTGTTATGAACAATTGACTATTGTGTGCATGTGTTAGTGGATGCAGGTATTTTTTCCATTCCTCCAGATGGAGGGTAAGTATCACTTAGGAGAAGATCTTGGTCAAGAAATTGATAAAAGAACTATCTAAGCATATACACACACCACATTAGAATAATTGAGCCGATTCAGTTTGTGGCTTATAGGTAAGTCATTCCTAGTCGTAAGTCTGCATTTGAGAGTCTTGTTTACTTTTGTATGCATTGAGTGATTATTATCTATTTGAGGTTTTGAGATCTTTCTTGTGATATTACGATCATTTGTACAAGTGGGATGTATTTGGAAGTATGTTTATATGTATACACATATGTGTAACTGGGATCTAACGACACATATATGCATATGTATAGAAATACCACATGTACACACTTATCAATATGATGGTAAATGTGAATTCCTATATGTGAAACAAATGTGAACATATATATATATGTATAGTATATACATGTATCCATGTGTATATATATTGATACATGTGTATGTTGGCGAATTGACACACTCATACAGATGCACTGATATAGATATATGTATGTGCATGCATGTACATAGAGGTATATACATTTATACATATATATCTGCATATATTGTTATAATGTGTTTATTATATACAATATTTCTTGTGCTCTTATATTGATATACATATTGAATGTATGCTTACATTACAGACTTACAATATATATACAAATATACATACATATATATATATATGTATGTAAATATATATATTAATGGATATATATAAATATATATGTATATACACATATATATATATAAATAAATGTAAGGTATTTAAGTACATATATATATGTATATAATATATATTATATATGTCAATTGAAACCGACTATCTCTTATTTATTAAAGATGATTCATAAGGCTAACTTATAGTTGATATAGACTAAAGAGTAAAGGTTGATATTGACCATGTCTTTGGAAGCCAATTTAATAGCTATCGGCTACCAGTGGAAATCGATTATCCTTGTGAATAACACACAATATATGGTGTGGCTTTGCATTTGATATCTATTGGTTGAAGAATCTTTGACTTGGTCGATGTATTAAAT
The DNA here is from genome assembly GCA_007258455.2 of Sequoia sempervirens. Lineage (NCBI taxonomy): Eukaryota > Viridiplantae > Streptophyta > Pinopsida > Cupressales > Cupressaceae > Sequoia > Sequoia sempervirens. The sequence goes on from VDFB02373365.1 coordinate 346,225,320, forward strand.
GAGGCCATGCTTGACTATGTCTAACGTATTAAGTTGCTATGTTGATTCATACACCATTTGGAACATTTAGAAACTGCTATCATGTTATGGATGTTGAATGAGTTTGATGGCACCAATTATAAAGGAAGAAGAATAGGAGATGGCATCACCTTTGATTTTATTTTCTTGTAGATATCTTCTCATAGAAACCATTCAAATTTTCCATGTGCATATTGATTAAGTCTTTGAATTGTTGTCATTGAAACTAGTCAATCTGTAGGAGTTTTTGCTGAGTTTGTGCTTAATTGATCGAAACCTTATTATTGAGTTGATTTGCATGGATTTTTTTTTTCTAATCGCATGCCTAAATTGTAGGATTTGTGGTATCTTTTTTTCTCTATAAATAGTTGAACCAATTCATTGTGAGGGATGCATTACTTTCAAGAGATTATACATCTTTTACAATTCCAATTTTCTACATTATAACTAGCAATACTTTGCTTCTAGCATTGAGAGAGAGATAAGAAGAGAATTCTTATAGTTTGTGAGGAGAATATATTTTGAGAGTAAGCTATCAAATTGAGAGGTGGAGATTATAGTGACATTTCTTGAGAAGTTGTATGTAAAGCTAGATGTTGTTGGAGAAGGTTGTATTGCTATCTTATTTTGGAGAAGCAATAATACGCATGATGATCCCTTCTTTTTTATTTTACTTTGAATGAAGTGTCTTGCTTGCATGGTTGAGATGTCTTTTCCAATATATGCTTTAGTGAATGTAGATTATTTTGAAAATAAAGTTGAAGCTTCTTTTTTTTTCTTTTTTTTTTATGTACTCCATAGTTGGAGATGGGTGTTATCATAGGTATTATATACTAGGAATAATTGAACATGAAAAGAACATATGGTGCATTTAGCTAAGTTATTGATTTTTCTAGGAAAGCTTATGCATACTCCTAGGAGAGATAATCTAGTATAGGAGGGAATTGTTTACTTACTTGTATGTAGGGTTATCCAAGTATTTAGGTTATTTTTGGAATGAAGGACTAATCATTGAATGAAAATACATATATTGTGAACTTACTAGTTAAGAAGGTTTATTCATAGTAGACTCATATGGTTGTAGGTTATATAGGATGATGGGCTATCCATTGAAGCAAATACCTATGATTAGCTTAAGATAGCCTTAAGTCAAATCGGCCTTGAGTAGTGTATGTGATAGATGACATCATTTAAAGTGCTAAATGAGAACATTTTTGCTAAAGTAGTGTGTATGTACTAGACTCCACTCTAGATTGTGTGACTACTAAGACTAACACTATCAGTTCACCATGATCTAGTATTACATGCTAGATAGAGATTGTAGGTTACAAGTTCTAGTTATGTCTAGGATACAACACTATGATCATTTGGTTATCGTTATCGGTTACTCTACCAATCTCTGCATCAAAGGGAAGAGCCATCTATCAAATGATAGATATGTGGGGGACCACATTATGAGTTTGTGGTTGGTAGAAAAACACCTAAGTGATGGTTCTCCTCCATAACAGGTGATATAATAACCAATATTTGAAAGGAAGGATCCTGGACCATCTTAAAGCTATGTGTTCTAAAGTTGTTTGAGCTATGTATGTAAATGTATGTTTCTTACATTGATGTAATATATGAAATGGAAAGGAATTCATTTTGTAATATGTTATACATCTTGATTGGAAATTATCAATAAAGAAAAGAATTTTTTTTATTTCATTGGCATTCTTACTTAGTTTATTTACTCATTTGGTTTAAATTAGAAATTTTTACTTTATAGAAGGGTTTGTATCATTACACATCTTACTTATTTTTGTTCTATTTTACTTACATTTATAGGTCATTTTGTAGGTCATTGCATCGAATTAGGGTTTAATATTGCATCTTGCATTTCATTTATCTTTCCAACTCATTACTTGGTGTTGAACCCCTTATTAGATTATATTAAGCCCCTAGAACAACCCTCTTGCAAGATCTCTCTCTTTTGCATTGAGATCTCAAGGGTTTTCTCTTGAGTTAAGGTTAGTGAAAATTGTCCTTTCTAGGTCCTAAACCCTAAGAGAGGAAGCAAAAAAAATTTCCACCTTTCATCTATCTTCTTCCTCTTGGTCACATTCTCTTGACTAATTTCCTATTCAAACTTCTTTTTTTTCCCTAGTTACCCATGTCCTTCTCTTGCTCCTTGTTGCACTTTATATTGAAATTTAATTTCAAATTCCCACCCTAATTGGATTGACCTACATCAAAACAATTCTTTGATTTCTATCTTTCAACTCCCACCTCATATAGTGCAACCTCCTTATTCATGAACTTATTTATTTTAGTCTGAAACTGCTACCTTCCCTTCCATCGTTGGTGACTACTCTCTTGGATTCTCCTTGCACAAAATCTACTTTATTTTAGTGCACTCCTCACCCCATTTCCTATGCACAATCCCCACTTAATTTCTTCACCACCTCTCACAATTTTTTTGTTGGCCCTTAATTTTTTTCCTTCCACCATAGTTATTAGTGCAACCCCCTTTCCAAACTTGTGCATAGTCTTGCTATTCCTTGTTTCCTTCCTAATGCCTGACTATTCAAGTAGCATATATGTTTGTGAGAGAAATGCTCAGGTATGTGAGGTGTTTCCAACCAAGCCTAGATAAATTTACATGTAGCATATGAAGACTTTAAAATTTATTTTCACAAGTAAGATGGCATGCTAATCCTTTGTGTTGAATCATCTTTTAATCTGAAATTATCATTTAAACATGGTCCCCATGTATCCCCTCATCATTATTTTAAATTTTAATGAATGGCATTGCCAGCATTTTGTACAACCTTTGGTTTTTCTTTCCTAAAATATCCTTTTCATTCAATGGCTCTACATGTTTCAAAATAGTTTTCCAACATTTTTCAATAAAATGTTGAAGACAATAAAATAACTTATTTTCTATTTTAAACTATTTTAAACTATTTATGAAAACCAAAGGAAAAGAGAAATGTCATAGCCTTCCACATGTAAATCCATTCTTCCATCACTTTGCAACATAGAGGCAATGATGAAACCTTTCAAAAATCCTCTTTTGACAATTATTTGGAGGTCCTAGAAAATATTACCAATGTGAACATTGTAGACACATGAAAAATTTCATTAAAATCATCCTCTTATTCAATTTTTTCCAATCATGAAGTGGATACAAATATTATATTATTATTATTCTTCATTATGTCACAATATCAATTTCCTTGTTTTTTCCATAATTTTTTATATATTTAATCCATTTAATAATATTATAATTTTAATATTCTGTATTACATCCTTCTTTTAACCTTTTCCACACCTGCTTTATCACATATTTATCTTATTGCACTTCTTCTATTCCACTCATCTCATGCATGTGGGATATACTTTTCCAAGTCAATATTTTATCCCACATTCATTTGGTAATCTAGATTGACCCCGAGGACACCTATTTAAACATAGCCCCCTCTCATCTTTGATCCATCTATGATCTTTTAATTTTCATTATCTTTGCATCCACCTTTTGTACTTGTTGTTTTGTACTATTTTTGATATCTATTTGCTCATAGAATATTTGCATTCATAACTAGTATTTTGATTCTCTCTCATTTTGGCTTCATTTTAACATCTATCACATCCGTCAATCATAACCTCTTGTGCGTGCTTTCGAGAGCACCTATTTCTCAACACAAGATTGTGACTGTAGGAAGACAATGGAGTAAATCCATGTTAGCATGCATGTGCGTTTAGATTAAATATTTGTTTTTGCATGTGTTTGTTTTGTTTCTTGTAGGTAACTTCATTGAGGGTGTTGGAAATCTGAATCTTAATTCAATATTAAGATTACAGACCTGTTTTCCACCATCTACATAATGGTGAACCAAACGTGAATACAAAATATGTAGCAATCACCATGCAATGCCTGATCAAGATTTTATTTAGATTTTATTTAATTTAAACCTAAATTTAATTTAAATTTAGATTGGTTTAGATTTTAAAATAAATTTTAGATTTAGTTTTGTTTAATTTAGATTTAATTTAGTGTAGATTTATCTAATTTAGATTTATATTTCTAATTTAGTTAGATTTAAGTTTCTAATCTAGTTTAGAATTAAATTTTGTATTTATCTAGATTTAAATTTATAATTTAGCTAGATTTAAGTTTCTAATTTAGTCTAGATTTAAATTTTTAATTTACCTAGCTTTAAATTTCTAATTTAGGTATATTTAACTTTCTAATTTAGTTAGATTTAAGCTTCTAATTTAGTTTAGAATTAAATTTTTAATTTAGTTAGATTTAAATTTCTAATTTAGTTATATTTTGTTCCTATAATTAATTATTTAATTACACTTTAGCATAAGTTTACTTAGGCATTATTTTAATTCCTAGGTTTATTATTATTATCTTTATCTTGTTGAGCTGTCTTTTTGCTCAAAATAGGATTAGGGTTGTGCATGTCTTGATTTTTTGCATGATTGCCTTTTGAAGGCTTTTGTATTATTTGTAAGACAATTTCTTTCAATATCATAATGTTGATTTTCACTTGCACAATTTTGCTCTGAGAGTTTACAGAACTTCTCTATTTTTTGTTCTGAATATCTTTGCATGTGATAGGTGATTGCTTGTAGGTGATTCTTGGGGACTGTGAAGTTGGTTTTTCAACTTCTACATGGTATCAGAGCTCCAGACCTATTGCTACATGTTCGTGCTTTGAAGATATTTTCTTATAGCATATTTTTTTGTGTAAGGGATTGAAGCCATTTTTCATTTTTTCTTCAGAAATACAGCTTCCACTTAGTTGTAGGAAAAACAATTTCTGGGTTTTGTAGCAAGGGTCGAAATTTGAACTAGGTATCTTTTAGATTTTTGATATCTTGTACAGATTTGGAGAAATATGATGTTAAAAAATTGGCACGCGTCATTTTTCTCTTGGTTGAAGGTTTAAAAAATTAATTTTTTCATCTTCTGCTTGCTGGATTAAAAAACAATTTATGGGTTTTGTTCTTAGCTTCAAAATATTTTTGGGTTTCTATTTTTGTCCACTCATTGTGAACATATTTTGCAGAAATTAAATTAGAAGTAAACTTTTTTGCTAGAAAACCCATTTCCTACAGGCTAAATTTTTTTTTTTTGAAAAATTTATAACTTTTGGCCATGGCGTCGGATTTTCTCAAATGAGATATCATCGGAAAACTGATTTCAACCTCTACACAGATTGGAGGTTACTTTTTAATCATGGAGGCATATGTGAACATTGGTTTGTGCATGCACTCAATTTTGTTTTCATGCACTAGGTTTACATTTTCTCCATAGTTTATGCATGTTTTGCATTCTCTCCTTTTACAATCATTGAGTATTGTAATAAATGAATTGAGATAAAGTTCCATAAGGGGGGTTTCTTTGCATAATAATCTGATTAGAGTGTGCATGCACTTTGATCTCATCTTGTTTTGATGACAACTCGCATGGATTATATCTGGTTTCTTGTTGTTTCTTTTGGCCTCTTTCTTGCTTAACTAGACACATCTTTGGTTCGCATTGGTTCACACTTTAGATTGGGAGTTTATGGTTATTGATCCGCATTGGTTCAAATCCTTCTCAGTTTGAGGGCCATGTTTTTATGGTTAATGTTCCAAAATTTTGATGGTACTCGTCTTATGGGGCAGTTTTAGTTTGAGTTTGGCATTGGCATCGAGAGACACAACTTCCAGATTTTGTTATCATTATGGGCTCATTTTCATCTACTATTGCTTATAGATTCCAAGGTTGTTCTAGTATGTGAGTTTCCATTGTTCCTTGGCATTGGGTCTGTTGTCGCATTATTATGATTCCATTTTGGTTTCTTGTAGACAGAAGTATCTTTCCTTACTTGTCGTATTTAGAGTTCAAGTGTTGCTTCATCAAAGTTCTTCCAATGATTCTTTGCATCAGTTCATCTCTTTAAAGGGGGGTTTTCCTCTTTCTCTTTGCATTGATCAAGCCTTTGTTGCCAGGACCCATCTCATATCATTTGCATAATAATCTACTTCTCCCTAAGTTGCACTTATGGGGGGGTGTTGGTGTAATTATTTTATTACACCTTGCATAACTTTACTTAGGCATTATTTTAATTCCTAGGTTTATTATTATTATCTTTATCTTGTTGAGTTGTCTTTTTGCTCAAAATAGGATTAGGGTTGTGCATGTCTTGCCTTTTTGCGTGATTACCTTTTTGAAGGCTTTTTTATTATTTGTAAGACAATTTCTTTCAATATCATAATGCTGATTTTCGCTTGCACAATTTTGGTTTGAGAGTTTACAAAACTTCTCTATTTTTTGTTCTAAATATCTTTGCATATGATAGGCGATTGCTTGCAGGTGATTCTTGGGGACTGTGAAGTTCATTTTTCAAATTCTACAGATTTAAGCTTCTAATTTAGTTTAGATTTAAATTCCTAATTTAGTTAGATTTAAATTTCTAGTTTAGTTAGATTTAAATTTCTAATTTAGTTTAGATTTAAGTTTATTAATTCAGTTTAGATTTAAGTTTCTTAATTTAGTTTAGATTTAAGTTTCTTAATTTATTTTAGTTTTAATTTTTTAATTTAGGCTAATTAGATTTTTAGAATAGATTAATTTTGTTTATTAATTAGCTAGATTAAATGCTATTTTTCTTTTTAGTCTAGTTTTAATCTTGAGGCTAATATTTTGTTGATTTGGTTCTTTACAGGCTCACATGTCAGAGACTTGGAAAATCAACAAACATAAACTCTCGTTTGTCAAAGAACGGTTACTAAAACTACTAATTAGTATGTTGCGGGTTTGATTGTTAAAGAATCTAATCTTGAAACATTATGCCTTATTTTTCATATTAGATCACATTTGGATTTGTTGGTTTAAAATTGAACTCAAGTGTTTGTCTCATCATAAGCAAGGTTTAAAATTAACAAGTGTTTTCCATATCTTGTGGTTTTCTTTTTTGTCATTGAATATGTATGCTCTTCTCTCGTGTCAATCTACAATCTTAAAAATCAAAAGCATTCCTTTGACATTTTGTATAACAATCACACATTTGGATTTGGAATTAAAATAAACCTCATGCAAGTGTGACGAAAAGGTGTTGTGTATGCTCTCTCCTTGTGCTTCATACAATCTAGGAGATCAAAAACAACATACTTGTCTTGATTTTGTTACCTTTTGATGGGCATGCCTCAAAAGAGGGAATGACTCCAACCAATTTTTTTTTTGGGCTGGTATATAAATGGATAAGACTAAATTTTCAAGTCCTCATGGTATGTAGGCCTTAGCTATGCAGCGTCACTAGAAAGAGGGTACCTACCATAAAATGTATAAGAGCCCCTATTAGAGTGATTAAAGCCTTAATTGGCTTCTTGGACACTCGCATGGTGCCATGTCTCTGAGTATTCACTAAGAAAATTTATTTTAGTGACCAAAATTCGTTTCACTTGCTTGCATAGGAATGGTCATTTTTAAGCCACCCCAAATTTTCACCATTCATGTGTAGAGGTAGAAATTCCTCTTTTGGGGAATGAGAGTTGGTGTGCTCGAGAAGTGTGTGTTGTGGAGGGGAGCCAACACCACCAAATCTCTAGCGATTTGCCTCATTTGGTTGGTTGGAGAAATCCAAGTGGGGATCTAGCAATTGTTATCTCTTGAGAAGCCTAGGTTGTGAAAAGTGTTTTCAAAGTGTTTATCATTTCACATCAAGATCAAACTCAAACACATTCTATCTACTTTTGTCTTGCATTTATGTTTTAAAAAAATATCAACCAAAAATCACACCTAGTAATTTGCAACATCGCAAAATCACAAACCCAAAATGGAAAAAATTAAAACATCCAAAATGAACCTATCATTCAAATCTCTTTGGGGTATCATCCTTTAGTTCAAATATTTCTAGCCTTACATTCCACATAATCCTTGCATGCTCTCCACCCTTTCATATCCATTTTTGGTCTAATAAACCTTTAGCATTGCACTTAGGTTACTCTTCCTAGGTCTTGAAATCAAACCTTTGGCTACTAGTCACTTGAATCACTTGAGGTTCATCATCCTTGAGTTAGGGAAAATGTCATTATCCTTGAATAGGGAAAACCTCTTGGATTTCATCACCTCCTACATGTCCTCTCTTGATAATTTTTCCTTATGTCTATCCATCATAGCACAAGTAAAGCCTCACATCATAACCAGCTTTGAACCTAGAGTTGCTTCAGGCTCTTGTATTCTTATCATATCAAGATTATCATATCATACTATTCTCATATCTCATCTTAGAGTCATATCCTAATCTTAGGTCTCATATATTATCATTTCTTGGATTGAAGATTAGAACAATCACCCATGAACCCTAGAACAAGAGTAAAAATGTTTCAAGAAGGGAACCCTTGGGGAAAATACTTTGATGGGGAAGATTGCATTAGTATTGTAACTAGTGAAATAAATGACACTGATAATGAATAAATAACCCAATCCCATATAAATGAAGCACTTAATGATCATAGATTCACTAAACTACTTAAAGAGGTAGTCAAAATTAATCCAAAACAATACTTCAAGGCCCTTGTTGATGATGGAATCAAACTACCTCTTGATTTTGACATATCCTTATGATGAATGACCAACCTAAATCTAGTGAATCTAAGCATCCCAAAATAAACAAGGATGATAGAATCAAAGATCACATACACTTTTATTTACAACCTTGTTACAAGAGATCTTCAAAGACGTCAAAGCCTATACCTACAAACAATCCTATTTTGGATGAACTTAGAGCACTAAGACAAAAATTAGATACTCTCAAGAATAGTAAACATCATCCCACAAGTTCTTGATTGAAGATATATGTCCTTATCCTTTCGATCCAAGCATACCAATGCTACCTTTTGCTAGTCACTGGAACATACTGAGGCTTGTTAAATATAAGGGAAAAGGAGATCCTAAAGACCACTTAAGATAGTTTTGTGCTGCTACCTTGGAATTTGCAGTCAATGAGACATACCTTATGAGGTTATTCCCTCATAGTCTAGGAGGAGAATCTATAGAATGGTTTTCATGCTTACCCCCAACCATCAAATCTTTTGGAGAACTGGCTGATAAATTTGTCTCTAATTATAGTTTTATCTATGAACTTAAAGTGACCATGACAAACCTTTTTAACACCAAAAAAAAAACAAGGAGAAACCCTCATTTAACAAAATGATTACCTTATACAATTCTAGATAAAGAATTGGTTATCTCTTTTGTCAAAATTTGAACAAGGAAATTAGAAGGGAACTTCACCTCAAATGATTGGATTCCTTTGATGAAGCCATATAAATGGGATTTTGAATTGAACAAACCCTCATTGATTATGGAACTATTAAACTTAATAATGAAAAAGATAAAAAAAATTAGGTTCAAGTAATAAGACAATTTTTTTGGTAAAGAACAAGAATGTAGTTAATAATGGATTTGTTGATGCGAACAGAACTAAACCATAATCACCTATTTAGAACCTTAAAGGTTCATCTTCAAATAAAGGAAAAGAAAAAAAAAGCTTCCCTAAATGAAATTTTACACCATTGGGACAATCACTTGAATCTATATTAAAAGAACTCCTTGAAAATAATCTTATAATGTTACCTGAGATGAAAGAATATAATCCATAATTCAAACCCCCATGGTGGAATGAGGATCAATTTTATGACTATCACAGACACAAAGGACATAAGACTAAAAGTTGCGATAAACTTGAACATCTAATACAAGACATTATTCATGAGAGTAACACAACAGTTGATGGACATAATCCTAGTAACTCTAATTGCAAGATGTTTAAGAAACTTTTCCCTAAGCATGACAACGATAAAGGAAAGCCCCTTGAACCTGGTGATGGCGTAAACTATACTACTACCAAGTATGACTATATCATAAATAACATAAGTGAGGTTGATAATTATGTAAACACTTTCGTTATAAAAGGAAAAGAAACTGATTGCAATGTTACTACCCATAGAGGAAAAGTTACCCTTAGGGGTCCTAATTCAAAACACATTGCACCAACTTTGTGATACAACCTCATAGAGAATTTAGGTAAAACTCCTACACAAATTTCTATACTTGAGTTGTTAAGCATGAGCATGAAGCTATCCTAGATAAAGTACTCGCTACTACTACAATGCCTACAGACCTACATGTAGATCAATTCCAAGCTATAGTGGAACACATCACCTCTCCTCACACTCTCAATTTTACTAAGAACATTTTTTCATCCATCTGACAACCACATAATGTAACTTTACACATTGAATTCATTATCCATAATGTCAAGATCAAGTGAGTTCTGATAGATGTCTAGAAGGTCTTAATATTTGTACTCATAAATTGATCACAAAATTAGGGTTCTCTAAAAATAAAATTGATCCAAAGAAAAATATTACCATAAAGGCATATGATGAAAAGGAATGCTTGTATAAAGGATCAGTTCCTCTACCAATTAGTATTGGGCTTGTGGTAAAGGATGTGGTTTTCCAAGTTCTTGATCTCCCTCTAACCTATATTATCCTCCTTGGAAGACCTTGGATTCATGCAATACAAGCGGTACCTTCTACATACCATAAATGCATTAAATTCCCACACAATGGTGTTGAAATCACAATACAAGGAGATCTAGACCCTTTTATGTATTGCCATAATCTAAGCCCTAAAATTGAAATCACAATTCCTAACAATTGTGAAGTTCCTCCTCAAGCATATTCTGATCTTGAGTTCTTAAAAGAATCCACTTCATTTTGCACACCATCAAACCCCAAGGTCCAAATCCATGATATGGGATGTGGAGAATATTGTATGGATAATTTACTAGAAAAAGACATTGCTAATGTCATTAAGAAGGGTTAGACTTCCAACAATGATGTCAAGATAGATGTAGAAGGAATGCAAAACATTTTGGGATCCTAATGATACACCTACCTTTTCCATATTTGCTTACACTCAAGCTTTTCATATCTATGATAACCCCTTGTTTGACTAGGACATTTATGATAACCCACTCTTTGATCAAGACCCTATTGAGGATATCAAATCATCATCCTTCCATCCCACCTACCCTGTGCTAGGATTTCTATCTTCTATTGTCACCTCTATTAAGCCATCTTTCCAAGTCATTAAGGATGTGTAAGCTTCCTTTGATGTTAGTAGTACTAAAAAGGATAGTCCCAAAGACTTCATTGTTGACATCACCACTCCCATCATCTACCAAACATTCCTGTCAGTTTGCCTACTTCATCCATCTCACTCATGTCCACTTGCATCATAGACATGGATCAACAAGTCATATCTCAAGAAAAGAATAAAGGAAAATATCCAATGACCGAGTTATCTTTAAAAAAAGAGGTCAAAAATTAAAAGATATAATGCAAAGAAAAGAAGATCAAGAAAAGTCCTCTAGCCAAAATAAAAAGCTATTGGAAAAATCAAAAACAAATGAAGATCAAGACAAGTCCCCTAGCCAAAATAAAAATCTATCATACAAATAAAAAATTAAAGACAAAAGTAAAAAAAAATGATCTCCAAGTATGCCTCTCCATCAAAAATTACTGGAGGCATCTATCAACTAAAAAGGTCAAAAAAAGAGCTTTTTGATCCAAGGTCTCCATCAATGTCACTCTCATTCATACCATATATTCTATTTGACCCCTCCATGTTCACATATCTATCATACCACACCATTGGTGATGTCTTTCAATGTATCTTTGATGATGACCCCTTCACGTACACTAGCTCATCGGTCACCCAAGATCCTTTTCATCTAAAACTTGATGGTCTACATAGTGTGCACATTAGGGATCATACAATAGCCTCTTTCATTTTTCACATCTATCTTCATTCATACTTTTCACTCGCACTCCTCATCCCAATCGAGTCTTTTCATCTAGCATGGTCATCCACACAAGATCAGGGCATTGTCAAGGCAGTCTATAGATCTAACACTTATCATTTCTATACCCAGCTTTAGAGAGAGGATAAAACCTTAAAAATACAAAAAAAAAGGAAAAAGTCCTAAAAAATACAAAAAAATGGAAAAAAATCGTAAGAAAATACAAAAAGTGGAAAAATGTCTTTAAAAAATACAAAAAAGAAGAAAAAAATATAAAAAGTAAAGAGAAATCAATTTTCTCAATGTGAAAACCACTTCAGTGGTGCCTTGAGCAAGTACCATGGTGAAAACCAAAAAATCAACACCATGTGTAGATTATTTGCTCCTCTTTCCTTTGGAGCTCCACTTAATCTTTTCCATCCCATTTCCATTCACCCTCCACTTCATGATATCCTTTTCACACTCACCTTGGTTTGTGTATTGTTCGGCATTCCCCTCACTTGCTCACTTCACCATGCGTACTAGGTTGGTCCTATCCCTCACTAGGGCATTTCCTCAACCTTAGTTGTGGGTTAGGATACTCAACATCTCGTAATAAAAGAAGCTATCCTCTTTGTATAGCTGATCTCTCTTCTAATTCATCTCATTCCGTCGTAAAACTCTAAAAAGTCAAAACAAAACAAATACTCCAAAAATCCAAAACAAATATTCTAAAACTCCAAAAATCAAAATTTTAAAATCCAAAAAAATCAAAATCAAAATCCAAAAAATCAAATATTCCAAAACCTAAAAATATTAAATATTCCAAAATCCAAAAGTCAAAATTCCTAAGATCCAAAAATCAAATATTCATAAAAATCTAAAAGCTAAATATTATAAAATCCAAAAAAAAAACTCCAAAAAATAATGACACTTTCAAATTACCACACAACTTTGAACTTCAACAAAATCAAAATGCACCATGACTGACAATCAAGCATACATTGCAACATACGCATCAATCCCCCTTTCAAATCCAAAAAATGCATAAACTATGACAAGAATCAAATCTACATGGAAGCATGATGCTTGTTTGTTTGTCGATCTTTGATTATTTTATGATTTTATCTTTGGTGTCATGTCTTTTAGCTTCTTGGGGATGTCTTGAACTAGAGAGGAGAGGATCAGGCATGATCACTTGTTTTTTGTTTGTGGACTATTTATCATCCACAGGATGACTCGTATTAGGACATGGTTGACCATCAAGGACCTATGAGTCTAGTATGCATGAGAGCATTTCTTATCTAATTGTTTCTTTTGTGCAATAAGTATTTAGGTCATCTAAGGTCCTTATACCTAGATGCTTATACTTCATTGCTAAATCAAAATTCAAACAATAATTAAGTCATCTAGAAGTTCATGTTATCCAGATGCTTATACTAATTTATGACATAATAAGCTTGATGATGAATAACCACTAAAAAAGCACAAGAATTCTCATTGCCTTACATTATCCCTCTCATCAATCATTTCTTTCATTGTCTTTCCCCTTCATTTTCTCTTCATCATTTTGTTCATCTTCCTTGTCATGGATAAATCATTCAATTGCTTTTTCCAATTGATATATGTCTCTTGAATCAAATATCAAATCAATAAACTTGCTTCTTGAAATTTCAAAACGCCCTAATCAATCAATCAATTAATCATTGTATTAAATTGTTTTGCGCTAGCATAAATCTCAATCAAATTAATCAGCTCAATTAGCTCATCAACCTGACTATATTGATCATTTTCATTAATTGTTTAGTTATGCCCATGAACTATGCATTTTCATCAAATGTACATCACCACTTAAACACTTGCACAATATCAATCATCTAATCATTTTCCCATAATCTACCAAGAGATAAATATTCATATAATCCATTTGATCAATCTCTCGAGGGGGCATATCATATTCATCATCATCCTTACCAGGATATCTCTCTAGCATGTATCAGTTGATCAATTATTCTTTGAAACAATGTGACAGGATGCATTGTCTCAAAGAGGGGGAAAATGTAGACACATAATTTTTTATATTAAATTCATCCTCTTATTTGAATTTTTCCAATCATTAAGTGGATACAAATATTATTGTAACGCCCCACCATGCAACCCTAGGGAAAGTTGCAAATTACTAAACAACCGAACTATTTTTTTTTTTGAATAAGAACAATAATCATATTAGTTAGAACATATACATACAAGTTCACTTACTATTGCCACCAATTCCCCTAAGGTTGCAAGACTGTGGTACTTAAACCAAACTTGGAACATGGATTAAAACCATAACATAAAATTTCTTAACAAATAAAGTTCACATACATTCCATTCATAACAAGTTTACATCCAAGAATATGAAATACCACATGATTCCACAATATAATTTACAACATGATTACAATACTCATTCCCTGAATGAGGTAAATCCAACAAGTATGATTACATATTACAAATTCCACCTCGATAACATATGAGGGGTAACAAAATACAATAAGAACTGAAAGAATGAAGCGTGAGAAGACACTGCATTCCACGAGCTCTCCACTGGATATCACGATCACACGATCAAGAAGAAGAACCAATGAATTTAAGAAGCATGCCACCCAACTGCGTGGAATCCAAAAGGTTCCACTCCCTCCGTGCTAGGAGATAGTAACAAGGAATTCCTACACAAGACCATCTACCACTAGACATAGGCTACACAAAACTGATACGAAATAAATACAAGTACCACATCACATGAAATTGAAAGGTCATACGTACAACTCACTATACGACTCTCACAACACCAACATTGGTTACATTGCTTCCAGACAAAGAATAGATCAAGAGCGTGACAAATATCAAGTACAAACTATTGACTTAGGAAGAGTGTCATCACATAGTTTGTCAAGGGATATCCTCTAGGAATCTTCCTAGGCCCCGGCCCCCACTCCACGGGTTATCCTGGTAGCCTCTACCAAAATCCCGGCACCCATGCTTACTCATGCAGAACCAAATACCTCTCGTGAAGACGAGATAGATGATCTTGCCATTCTAGGCCTTCCCGTCTCATCCCAAGTCTACAACAAGCCCTTGGGTCCATGAGCGAGGCATACTTAAACTTGTTTAATGTTTGATGCATCCTAAGCTTCTAAAAGTTTATTTAGTTATCACTGAATTAACCAACTTACAAAGGGTTATCCTAGCACCCCTTTGTGTGCCGGTGCCCATTGCAAGCCACTCTCCTAAGACAATACACACTGTAATAACCACAATAAGGATCCAGATAAATACAACCTCTCCATTCAAGGAGGTAACAAACAAGAACTCACTCCAACACTGGAGGAAATAAGGTTAAGACCCTCTCCAAACACTGGAGGCAACAAGGTTAAACCCTCTCCAAACACTGGAGGCAACAAGGTCACAAAATCCACTCCAAACACTAGAGGAAGACAACATAACAAAACCACTCCATCCAAGGAGGCACATATTACAAAACCTTCTCCTATTCCCAAGGAGGCACAAAACATTCTCGTACGTGAAAACCGGGTGAAACGACATGGTGTAACCATACACATTTTCCACAACACATCAAAAGTGACTCATGTACATCAACCCACACCAGTAAATGAACTCCTATCTGGAAGACTTTCAAAACATCCACACTAATACCACAACATCAAAGACGAACAATTTACCACTGAGAACATTTCGGACAATGAAATGAGCTACTATTCGGATTTCCTAAATCCAATCAAATATAGTATTCATGACTTGCATTTATCCAATCAAATGAGCCTATCTCTTTTCACGACATAGAAATATTCAAAGAACAGATCATTTACTCTAAATTACACAACCATATTCTAAAATCTAGACATTTCAATAAATAACATCATTGAATTGAAATCAATCCAATTAATAACTCTACATCTCACAATCATATAACGTAATTAAATCCACTTGATCTATAAAGAATTTGGATTAAATAAATTACTCTTTATTTCGACCTGGCAATAAATCAACAACTCAATCTCATATGATTCATTAAATCATTCGTTACTTCTAAGTTTCTCATTTGTATTCTATATTTAGAACATTTTGATAAGTAGATGTTTAGATCAAATAAATCCGTCTTTCTTTCAATTTGCATTAATAAATCAACTAAATCTTCAACTAAAACTCATCTCTACTTGAATACGAATACATTCCAACAAATATACTTAATAGTGCATACTTGATGTATATCCTGTGATATACTAAATACTTAAATCACACTGTTGACATTTAAGAATCTATATCAATAATTTATATTTCGTTTCCCAACCTCATATCTTATTAAAAATCAATCTTTAAAATAAAAGCATCATTTAATCAGATATCTTGTAAGTTACTCTTAACATGTCATAAAGATAACATCAGAATAAGATAACATCATATCAACATATAGCTTCCACATCGTTTAACAAACACGATCGTAAGTAATCAAGTTCGAAAGTCAAAGCATGTTCAGACACAATCATCACATCATAGTATAACATGTGCATCACTAAACAGTTCATGATCAAATAATCACTAAATTTCACAGTCACATCATAAGCATAATCAGGCATGCAAAGAACACTGTCGATCCAAATATTCACAATGGAGGGGTATTACAATTATAGTATTATTATTCTTCATTATGTCATAATATTAATTTCCTTATGTTTACCATAATTTTCATATATTAAATCCATTTAATAATATTATAATTTTAATATT
The DNA here is from genome assembly GCA_007258455.2 of Sequoia sempervirens. Lineage (NCBI taxonomy): Eukaryota > Viridiplantae > Streptophyta > Pinopsida > Cupressales > Cupressaceae > Sequoia > Sequoia sempervirens. The sequence goes on from VDFB02373365.1 coordinate 346,241,960, forward strand.
CTCCATTACATCCTTCTTTTAACCTTTTCCACACCCGCTTTATCACATATTTATCTTATTACACTTCTTCTATTCCACTCATCTCATGCATGTCGGATATACTTTTCCAAGTCAATCTTTTATCCCACATTCATTCAGTAATTTGGATTCAGCCCAAGGATTCCTATTTAAACATATCCCCCTCTCATTTTTGATCCATTTAGGATCTTTGCATCCACTTTTTTTACTTTTTTTGCACTCTTTTTTATATAGATATTTTTCCATAGAATATTTGCATTCATCACTAGTATTTTGAATCTCTCTCATTTAGGCTTCATTTGAACATCCCTCACATCCATCAATCATAACCTCTTGTGTGTGCTTCTGAGAGCACCTATTTCTCAACACAAGATTGTGATTGTAGGAAGACAATGGAGTAAATCCCAATTAGCATGCATGTGTGCTTAGATTAAATATTCATTTTTGCATGTGTGTATTTTGTTTCTTGCAGGTAACATCATTGAGGATGTTTGAAATCTAAATCTTAATTCAAGGTATGTGCAGGATCATGATGGGCCAAAAAGTGGCAATATGTAAGTGATATGATGGCCCATGTGGCTAATGACTTTTTTTACCCAAAATTGATGAAATGAAAAGGGTTTTTAAAGGATATTCTTAGCTTTCCACCAATATAAATTATTCTTTACTTTGAATTTAATAAATAATTATTATTCATTTTCTATTAGAATTACGACTAAAGTCCTAATCGATAGGCTGATTGAAAAACATCAATAACTTTCAAACGGTATCACATTTTTTGAATCCAAAACATGTGTCACATTTTATGCTTCACATACTATAGGATTAAAAAATAAAATTGAATTTCATGAAGTTTTGACCAAGTTAAGATGGTCAGACATACAAGTTTTTATATTTTTTAAAAGTTGTAATAAAAAAATCATAATTAATTATTCACTTGGAATTTTTTTTTTTTAAATATGCATCACATTATGACATGAGTCCTATACTTATATCTAAAATCTTATAAAAAAATATTATCATTTCATTGTGGTTAGGGTGGTCAGACAGACAGCTATTTCTTATCTTTTCCCTGAAATTTAAGTACTATTGCATTGAAATTTCAAATTTTCACCAAATAGATTTTACTTTTATTAAAATCAACCTAGTAGTTTAGAAACTACATTCAATTTGCTACAGATTCTATTCTTACATATTTTTCAAATAATATAGATAACTTATTCAAATTTTTACATTAAGTTGCCTAACTCTGATTTTTCTAAATTTTTTGCCACTTAAGGGCCTGTTTTTTCCATGATCCTGCACATACCCTTCAATCATATTACAAACCCATTTTCCTCCATCTACAAGTGTGTTTAGATGTGATTGGAAATTTTCACATTGAATGTCTTGTCCCCTTCTAAAGTTACATCTATGGTTTCCTATAGTGGAGAACCAAAACAAACCAAAACTAAAAATTAAACTGTAATGGAGTTGAGTAGTTGCACTACTCTTCCAAGTTGGCATCAACCTACAACAAACTCCTTCACTATCCACATTCTCAAAATCAATCTTTCTTCTATTTATTCTAGCATTGTGTTGGAATACACACCACGTCCCTCTAGAAGCACAACATCTTCCTCCTTTTCCCTCTAATCATGTACTCATGTCCACCAAAGCCTGATCTCCACTGTCAAATATTTTCCACATAGTTCCTATCCTCATGTGTGGGTTCAAACCCACCTCTAACCATCCAACTCCACCAAAAATTCCCTACAACACCTTCTAGAATTTCTACACATAACCATGTAACATCCACAACATGCTCTTGCTCTCTATCCATCTCTCCTACTACTACATCCAAAAATGAAATAACATCACAAGGATGATTTACCTCGTCTTCATTCGTAGATGAAACTTTTTGATCTTCTCCTTTTGCTGCAACATCAAGCTTCAACATCCACTCTTCCTCAATCACCAAAAATGTGCTAACAAATCTTCTTCACCATTTGTTACAACCTCTTCACTGCTCACCTCCTTCTTTCTTCCTTTTCCTCCATGCCTTCCTCATGGAATGCCTCTACTGCAACTTCTTTGATAGGGGCTACCTCTTCCTTTTTCCACCTAGGGCTTCTATCCTCTCTTTTCTTCTTGCTCCTTTTTACCACTTTCCTCTAACCTTTCCCAATATTCTTTTCTACATTCTCTATTTGTGCCTTGTTCTTTCCCACTTTTTCACAAACCATTTGTTCAATCTTCTCAAACATTTCATCCTCCACTTTCTCCCAATACTACTCCCAAAATAGTATTCACACAGGTCTCCTCACGAGCCAACCCATCTTGCTTGTTGCAATCTCACCTCATGTAATCTTCCATCACTCTCAATCTACAAAATAAGTTTCTTCATGGTTTCAAGATCCTCGATACTCAAGACTCATCTACTTGCAACAACCTTCTTGATCTCTCCACAACCACTTCACACACTTTCCTCAAGGTGCGAACTACCACACAGTCAGCAATATGTTCACACTTCCACCCGTAAGTCCTGGTGGATCCTCTCCATCTTAGAATTACCTACCCTAATAACAATGGATGCAAGGTTGAACCTCCTTACTGAAAAACACTCTCACAATTTGAAATTTAATTCATAACACAACAAATACTTGACAATACAAAAATTACATTTTATTCAGCCCAACATAAAACTATTTTATTACAAAACATCAATTTTGGCTCTTAATAGCCTATCTCACTCTTGACACCAACTAGATCTTTCTTTGTTTTAGGACAATTACATTCATTCTCCTTTTTCCCTTAATGTTGGCACTCTCTACTCCATGATAACCACCCAATCCTCTTTGTCTATTACTTAGTCTTTGGTCAAATTATGTTCAAACACACTTATCTATCTTCTTCCATGTGGTCCCATTCTTGTCTAATTTCCTATTCAATTTTATTTTTTTCCTTAGTTACACATAGCCTTCTCTTGCTCCACATTGCACTTTATATTGTAATTTAGTTTCAAATTCCCAGCCTAATTAGCTTGGTCTACATCAAAACAATTATTTTATTTGTATTTTTCAATTCCCACCTCATATAGTGCAACCTCCTTATTTGTGCACTTATTTTAGTTTAGTCTAAAACTTCTACCTTCTCCATAGCTAGAGACTACTCTCTTGTCTTCTTGTGAAAACTCCGCCTTCTTTTAGTGCAATTCTCACCCCATTTCTTGTGCACAATCCCCCACTTAATTTCTTCGTTGCCTCTCATGAATTTTTTTGTCCCTTAAGTCTATTTTCTACTACCATAGTTATTGGTGCAATCCCCTTTCCAAACTTTTCCAAAATCTCTTACTATCCCATTTTTCCTTTCCAATGCCTGACTATTCGAGTAATAGATGTTTGTGAGAGAAATGCTCGGGTATGTGAGGCATTGTCAACCAAGCCTAGCTAAATTTGCATATAACATATGAAGCTTTTAAAATTTCTTTTCATGGGTAAGATGGCAAGCTAATCCTTTGTGTCAAATCATCTTTTAATATGATATTATCCTATAAACATGGCACCCATGCAACCCCTCATCAATATTATAAGTTTTAAAGAATTTCATTTCCAGCATGTTGTGCAACCTTTGGTCTTTCTTTCTTGATGTATTCTTCTCATTCAATGGCTCTACATGTTTCAAAATAGTTTTCCAAGGGTGATCCTACAATATTGGTTTACAATTTATGGCCAAACTAGACACTGAATTGATTTTTTCTAACTAAATCTTGACTTTTGGGCGCCTATAGTGGCTAAACCACAAGGAATTTGAAGATGATACAAACTAGTGATTTGTGAAATTTTGTCTGTAGATTCTAAATATATATATTTTAAAATTTTTGGAATCAGATTGCACTTACTTTTCCATCTATTTTGAAAACTAGTTTTTTTCAGTAAACACCATTTTTAAGGAGTGATGCTCATCTTATACAACATAACTTCTTTTCCATGAAGGATAAAATTATATTTTTTCCAAATTTAGATTTGTAACTACGATATCTAGTGCTTCTAATTGGTTTCATACGATATCAAATTTTGAAGTCAAACAGTTACAATTCAGACATAGGTGGACCATATACAACATAACTTTTTTTGTATGTATCAAAATTTTTATTTTTTTTAGTTGGATCAAGGACTTCAGTATCTAGTCCACTCATATTTTTAATTTTTTTTAATAATCTACTATTTTTCTACATGTGTAGAACAGAGAGTTTAATTTTTTGTGAAAAACCTATGTTTAATCAAACTAAAAAAATAAATACATAATAAAACCAAAACATATTAAAATTATATTCGTTAGATAGCTTGTTCCAAGGACTACCATCATCCAGCTGGGTTTGTGAAGTCTCCTCCATTTTCATCCTCAACTCAAGCTTCAAATGGAAAAATTATGTATTTTTTTGGTGCCAGAGGGAGAGAAGGTGGGGAAAGGGGGGTTTGAGCGAAACCACCTTGGAGGTTTGTTCGAACTAGGGTTCACTCAAGCTAGCATTCAAGTGAACCCCCTTTCCACAAAGCTTTTCTTTTGGTTTTTTCCTGGGAATGGTGGGACCCAGCATTTAATGGGTTCACTCAAAGGGGGGTTCTAGTGAATCCCCTTTTGGTTCGCTTGAACCAAATGTTCGTTTAAACCCCAAAAACCAAAATTTTTTGCATGGGGGCTTTTTTTGCAACTTTTCCTTCCTCACTTGAATTGTAAACCAGTTTTGTAGGTTTACCACCAACATTTTACAATAAAATTTTGAAGACAATAAAATAACTTATTTTTCATTTTAAACTCTTTTATATTATTTATGAAAACCAAAGGAAAAGATAAATTTTGTAACATTACAAATGTAAATGCATTCTTCCATCACTTTGTGACATAGCGGCAACAATGAAACCCCACAAAAATCCCCATTTGTTGATTATTTGGAACTCTTTAAAAATCTTATGAGTGTGAGTATGTTTAGATGTGACTAGAAATTTTCTCATTGAATTTATTTTCCCCTCCTAAAGTCACATTTGCGGTTTCTTGGAACGGAGAACTAAAAAAACCAAAACTGAAATTATAGTGTGAATCTGTTTGGTTGATGTAGATAGCCCATTTGCTCGCCCGAATGCTCCTATATTAGGTTCATTTCCAATCATCTCTAATATTTTACTTGAAGAGCTATTAAAGATCTATTAATCACTTAAAATTCAATATTTTACTATAGACATTATGCTATTCAAATGTATATTGTTTGTATTCATTGCAAATATTATTTTTTTATCTATGTTGAGGAATTAATAATACTGAAAATATGGACAAAGTTTTAGTCATGTGTATTGTAGTCACCTTTTTATCTCAAGCTAGATTGAATTGTCAGTTTTTTCCTTCTTGGACCTTGATCTTAAGCTAAGCATTAATGCTTCCACATTTAACTATGTTTTAAAATTTTGCTAATAAATGTGGGAATGTTGCCTTCTAACCTAATAGATATAAATATTAGTAATCTAGTTTTATCACATGCATATAGATAGTATAAGGTTAAAATTTTAATCTATATGTGTATGTGTGTTATGAAGTCATTAAAACCGAGTAAGTAGATAAATTATATCATAAAAAATATAGAAACTCCTTATTAGTGTTATTAAATCTTGTTTTTAGACAATCGAAATCTTCTTTTCATGGCTTACAATTATTAGTCAAATTTTGCTTCAAACTTCTCTTTATGTATTGCAAATATCTTCAAACAAATTTTAGGTTTTGTTCCCCAACTCACCAGCTTTCCATAGCTTTTTGATTCTTTAAATTTCGTCAAAAAATGAAAAAATTATCATTGTTTTATTAGAACTATGTTAAAATGATTTTTAAATTGAATATGTTGCAAATTTAATTTTTATGGTTAAATATGCAAGGTAGTTAAATTAGTCATTATTGTATGAGAATGTGAATAGTATGCACTTACATTAGGCATTGCATGGAAATGGGAATAGTAATGCATGAAATATTTGAATTGATGAAAGATGAACTAATTTGATCTTCTGCACAAAAGGGTTAATGAGTGCTTATTTATTTACTGTGGTATTTATGTCTATTACTATCTTTTAGGAGTGTTTGTGGAATGTTATTGTTGGATTAATTAGGATAATCACTTGATAATTAAGTATTCATTAATTAATTATTAAGTCCCTTATTACTTTATTTCACTTAACCTAAACTTAGGAGTTATTTTTTTATTATTAAATTGGATTAAATATAAGAAAAGTTGTCTCATTGCATGAGATTAGAACACTTGTCACTATCTAGTCAAATCCTCATCTAGGGTTAGATTTTACATGCACTTTTATAATTCTTGCACATTCATTTGCAATAATTATCCAAGTTATTTGTATCAATTTGCAATTCTTAGGTTATTAAGCACAATCTTGCTTTTGATCTTCTCTATTGTGATAGGTAATTTTGCTTGCAAGTGTTTCATGGGAGCTATGGATTGAATCATCAATTCTAACATGGTATTAGAGCTCTAGATCTATAGCCCCCTCTTTAATTTCTAAATAAATCAAGCCTTGAGAAATTTTTTGGTGTTTCTTGGAGTAAAATTGACCTCACCATCATGATCAAAAGGCTGAAGAAATAAATTTTGACATAAAATTCAACTACTTTTGGATCAAGAGTGGAAAAAGGAAAAAAAAAAAAGTTTTGGAGGTTGTATATCCCCCAAAACCTTTTTTCTACAGTGATCTTTTCCAAAAAAACAAGGCATCACTACCCATTCAAAAGGTCATGTTGCCCATTGGAACTACATTATGCTCATGAAGAAGTGCTTTCTAGCATTGCTACTGGACTTCACTGCTAACACCACCCTTTTAGCAGTCAATAGCCAGTCCTCCATAGAACCAATAGCTCTTCCCAACACCCAATTTTTAGCACCCTGGTCTTCCATATGACTAGGGGCTTATTGTTTTAAAGCCCATAGTGGTCTCTAAGGGAAAAATTGGGTAATTTGGAGCAATTTTGGTAAATTAGATATTGTTAGAATTGTGAAACAAGCACAAAACCATGAGCCATAGGATCAAACAACAAAAAGTACACCTTCCACATAAGAGATCCACAAACAATAATTACTATATTCATCAACAAGGAAAAGTTATAGAAGAAGCTTTCAAGAAGATATGAAAGCTCCAAATATTCTTTGTGAAGTAATAACAAAGAGGGTTGAATTCTTATAAGAGAAAAACCCTAAATGAGAAAGGATAAGATCATGAAAAGTGTCAACATCACATGAGATGAGACATAATGATATAATATTAACTCAACTAATAAACCATTCCTAAGTTTAGCTAAAGTGTGCGAGAATAAATTAGACTAGTAATCAATTAAAGATTAATTAATTATTAGCTAATGTATGATAACTCTAACACCCCCCTTAAGATAAACTTAGGGAGTAGCTAAAAACCCTAAAAATAATGCAAGATGGGTCTTGACAAACAAGGCCAAATAAGGTAGCTATGTACAAAAAAATGATCTTTATAATGTGGAGAAATAGAGAAAACCTCATGGGAAAAACTCTACTCCAAAAAGAGATGAAAGCTAAGTGAAGGACTAAAGAAGCCTCCAAATAAGACAAAAAAAAGTCCCAAAAGATAGGAACAAAGGAACATCTAGAAGCATGAAGAAGTTGCAAACACTATTGAAGAACGATTGTTGAAATGCTAAAAGAAGAACCTTTGATGAAACATATGATGATTAGGATCAAGAAGACATGGATCTGTATGAATTCCCCAAATGACACTACTTGAATCCAATGGAAAAAAAAGGAAAGCACATGGAACTTGAAGATACAAATGGAAAGGGTACCAAAAGTCTGAAGAACTATTCATGAGAAAATTGAAGCTCACCTCAAAAAATAGGAATGTAAAAGTGTCATATGGTAAGTGCTCCATCTCAACGAAATGCATGGGTAACTGACCACTACATCTACCTAGTACATAGGAACAAATATTATATGCATAGCTCACTCCAATGTGAAACTAATGAAGCATTAGCACCAACAATAAAAACCCCCTGATAATGTTGAAAAGGGAGAGGTGTGATAGGTACACTAAAACTGAATGTCTGAAAGTAGTGCATGAAGAGGAACCAAGAACATCTAAAGGTGTAGTCATGAAAGTACAAGTAGATATAAAGGATGTGAAAAAAAAAGTCACATACAAATGAGAAAGGTATGAAGGAAAAACAAAGGAAAACATCAACCCCTATGGCACTTTATATCATAGTGCAAGTACAACAAGGCACAAAGTGATGTGCAAGATCCCATAATGCATATACACCTATTGTGGCACTTTATTTAGTGTGTTTACAAAAGCATAAATACATGCAATGTGAGCCCATAAGGTCCAAAAAATGAAAAAAGATCAAAATAAAATGCTCTTACAGAAAGAGAGGAAACTGGTAGCACCATCATGTACTTTAAAAAAAAATGGCACCCAAAAATGTGTCTGAATGTAGAAGATATGGCCTGTCAAAGTCTCCAAAACAAGAACTAAACAACTACAACATTGACAAAATATAATTCTTAAAAGAAAATTCAAAATTGGAAAATACCTACACCACTACGAAGAGCACGAAATTCTACTCCCTTTCAACAAAAAATGCGCTGAAAAAGGCCCACTGTATGGCTAAAATATGGCCTCTAGAATATTGGGTACAAAATTGAAAAGCCTAACAAAGAGGGGCTGAGTGGGAAAAAAAGAAAGCTCCTCCAAATTTTTCAAAAACACCTCCAAATATAGTGATCTTTGGAAAAAATCTCCAACTATAGTGCTTTATTTTGTAAGAAAAATGCAAAATTTGACTATTTTTTAAAGCTAAAAAATAAAAAATTATTACATTTTTTAAATTAAAAAAATATAAAAATTTGATTTTTTTCTCTTTTCTTTATTTTTAAAAGTAAAAAAACATTAAAAAACTATATATATATATATATATATTTTAAAACATATATAAAAAACATTTAAAAATATATATATATATATAAAAAAACATTTTTTAAAAAAAATATTTAAAAATATTGGCGGGTGCCACCCCGGGCATGGGGCCTGAGGGGGCCATCACCCTACCAATAGCAGGGGCGGTGTCCCCAACAATACCTACTTCTATAGGGGGATTTGGGCCCAAGGAGCCACTACCTACCATCATGGCAGGTCGACGGTTCCTTTGGGAACTGCCCAAAATTTTAAAAATAACTTTTTTTTATAAAAATCTTTTGAAAAAACCTATGCACCTTTTGCAAAAGTTTAAATTTTTTAATTTGATTTAGGAAAAATATGAAATTATTTTTTTAATCTTTACCTCGATCTGCATGTTGGGAAGGTCGTACGGCCTTCCTGGCAAATTTTTTTTGCCTCAGATGCCAACTTTGCGAAATTTAACAATTTAAAAAGCAATCTTAAGGTTTTTGGGCCTTCTAAGCACGATGTTGATGTCCATTTCAGCCATGGTAGTAGGTGTTATCTCCAGTGGTACCTGCCACTACAGGGGGCGAGGCCCTCAGGCCCCACACCTAGGGGTCGCGCCTACCCCAATAGTTTTAAATATTTTTTTTTTAAATGTTTTTTTATATATGTATTTTTAAAAAAAAATTATATAAGTTTTTTAATGCTTTTTACTTTTAAAATAAGAAAAGAAAAAACCTTTTTTTATATTTTTTCTTAATTTAAAAAAATGTAATAGTTTTTTGGCATTTTTTAGCTTTCAAAAATAGTCAAATTTTGCAAATTTTTTGCAAAATAAAGCACTATAGTTGGGTAATTTTTTCCAGCATCACTATAATATTTGGTAGGCCTCTATTTCTGGAGGTGTTTTTGAAAAATATGGAGGAGTTTTCTTCTTTTCCCAATCAGCCCCTCTCCGTTGGGCTTTTCAGTTTTGCACCTAATATTCCAGAGGTCGTATCTCAACCATATGGTGGGATTTTTTAGTGTAATTTTTTTTAAACAAGGCAGAATTTTGTGCTCTTTATAGTCGTGTAGGTATTTTCTAGTTTTGGCTTCTAGATTTTTTTCAGAATTCTATTTTCTCAGTGTTGTAGCTATCTAGTTCTCATTTTGGAGACTTTGACGGGCCATATCTTCTACATCCGGACACAATTTTGAGTACCATTTTTTTTTAAAGTGTTTTTTTTCATTTACTCCATGGTACTACTAGCTTCCTCTTTTTATATAAGATAATTTTATTACCAGGTGTTGTCCTTTTTTGGACCTTATGGGCTTACATTGTATGTATTTATAATTTCGTAAACGCACTGAATAAAGTGCCACATTAGGTGTATATGTATTATGGGATCTTGCACATCACTTTTGTGCCTTGTTGTACTTGCACTATGATATAAAGTGCCATGGGGGTTGATGTTTTCCTTTTTTTCCTTCATACCTTTCTCATGCGTATGTGGCTTTTGTTTTGACATCCTTTATATCTACTTGTACTTTCATGACTACACCTTTAGATGTTCTTGGTTCCTCTTCATGCACTACTTTCAGGAATTTAGTTTGAATGTACTTATCATGCCTCTCCCTTTTTAGTATAATGGGGGGGTTTCTACTATTGGTGTTAATGCTTCCTTGGTTTCACATTGGAGTGAGCTATGTATACAGTATTTTTTCCTATGTACTAGGTGGATGTAGTGGTTAGTTACCCATGCATTTTGGTGAGATGGAGCACTTACCATATAGACACTCTTGCATTCCTATTTATGGAGGCGACCTTCCATTTTCACTTGATCAGCTCTTAATACTATTGGTACTTGTGTCATTTATATCTTTGAGTTCCAAATGTTTTTCCTTAGTTTTTCATCGGATTTGAGTAGTGTCCTTGGGGGCACTCATACAAATTCTTGTCTTCTTGATCCTAATCATCATATGTTTTAGAGGAGCTTCATCTTTCGACATTACAATAGTTATTCTTCGATAGTGTTTACAGCTTCTTCATGCTTCAGTGGTGTTCTACATGTTCTTCTTTTTTTAGGACTTTTTTAGTTGGAGTCTACTCAGCCCTTCGCACCTTGATTTGGAGGCTTTTCAGTCCTTCAGTCATCTTTGATCTCTTTTTGGAGTAGATTTTTTCCCATGAGGTTTTGTTTATTTCTCCACATTATAGATATCTTATGTTTGTACATGGGTTCCTTATTTGGCCTTGTGTTTCAGGACCCATCTTGCATTCTTTTTTAGGGTCTTAAGCTACTCCCTAAGTTCATCTTAAGCAAGGGTGTTAGAGTTATCATACATTAGCTAATAATTAATTAATCTTTAATTTATTATTAGTCTAATTTATTTTCACACACTTTAGCTAAACTTAGGAATTCTTTATTAGTTGAATTAATATTAGATCATTATGTCTCATCTCATGTGATGTTGACACTTGTCATGCTTCGATACCATGTTAGAATTGTGAAACAAGCACAAAACCATGAGCCATAGGATCAAACAATAAACAAGTACACCTTCCACACAAGAAATCTACAAATAAGAATTGTTGTATTCATCAACAAGGAAATGTTACAGAAGAAGCTTTCAAGAAGATATGAAAGCTCCAAATATTCTCTGTGAAGTAATTACAAAGAGGGTTGAATGCTTATAAGAGCAAAGCCCTAAATGAGAAAGGATCATATCATGACAAGTGTCAACATCACATAAGATGAGACATAATGATCTAATATTAACTCAACTAATAAAGCATTCCTAAATTTAGCTAAAGTGTGTGAGAATAAATTAGACTAATAATCAATTAAAGATTAATTAATTATTAGCTAATGTATGATAACTCTAATAGGTATAATTGAGCATACGATATCCAATTTTTTCAAATTTTATATCATTGGAAAGGTGGTTTTGAGCACAATCTAGTGGTGTAAGTATATTTTTGATATTTTTCTCCTAATTTATTTTACATTCCTCTAAAGTCAAACCTAGCTATTTTCACTTTGAAGGGCATAAATTTTATCTTAGTTATTGATTTTCCATGATTCAAGTAGCATGGAAAAGCTTATTTAGTCCTCTACATAGATATCAGGCCTTATTTTTAGGAAACTAACTAGTTATTTCTTATTTCAATCAAATTTTAGATCTTCCTTTATTGTTTATTTTCTTGGAAATCATATGAAATAGGTCACATTCTTTAGATTCAAAAAGGGAAAATTTCTACATTGAGGGGGACTATACTATTGCATCAATTCATTATTGTATTTTTTTCATCATGGATCCATCACACATTGCTTCACTTACTCCATACAACTATTATAGTTGGAAATCCCAAATTGAGATACATCTAAAGAAAGCAGGGTAATATAGAGTTACTATGGGTGCAAAACTTGAACCTGTAGGTGCTACTGAGAAGAGAAATTGGTTTAACAAAGGTGATGAATCTTTTGGTACATTATTCATGCCTTTGTATCTTGATTTTTTCATTCATGTTCAATCTTGCATCACACCCAATTAGACCTGGACTCAATTAGAGTCCTTTTTTGGGAAGTAAGATACTATGAGAGGATTTTAGTTGGAGAATGAGCTTATCGACTTGGATCCTCGATATTTTGATAGCATTCAAGACTTCTTCATCAAACTCAAGTCTCTCAGATTATAGTTGAAACATTGTGGTATTGAGAAGGATGAAACTATGTTGATTCTTTCTATACTTGCCAAGCTTTCTCTTGATTATTCAGTTTTTGTTTCTACCTTCTATGCCATGAAATATTCACTTGGTGTTAGGTTCACTATGCTTTCATTTGATTATTTTTCTACATCACTCACTCAGGAGCAAGGAAATTTAGTACAAATGGGCTCATTGAAATCTTCAACATCAAATACTTTTATTGCATCGCCAAGCACTATGATCAAAAGGTTTCTAATGGTAAATGAAAGAAACAAAACAAAAGGATTCCAAGTACAATGATCAAGCCAAGGAGTCAAAATCACATGATACCTTATATTTTTCTACTTCTTCTAAGAGGGATTCATCCTAGAAGGATTGGCCAAAATATGCATATTGCACAAAGATAGGAAATGATGAGCATCAATGTTATGCAAAGTAGATTGATGAGTTGAAGAAAATTATACATAAGAACAATATTCAGTTACCTTCATCCTCTTCTTCCACTACATCACCTTCACATTCATGGTTAGTCAAATGACGTGGAGAAGACAAGATGAAAGGCCATGCTCTCTTTGCAACCACCAATCTTTCATCCAGCAGATGACTTCTTGATTCAAGAGCCTCACATCACATGGTTGCATCTTCAGGTATGTTATCTTTGTGTGAGCCCTACACATTGCCATATATTTTGATGAGGAGAAACAATTATATGAGTGTTACTGAGAAAGGATCCATATATGTTGATGATGGCACATTACACAACATACTGTGTGTCCCTTCATTGTCTTCTAATCTCCTTTCCATCTATCAGATTACATAGACTGGAGCAGGTAATGCCATAGATTTCACACCTAATTTAGTGCTTATTAGAGATCTACACACTAGATATATTCTTACAGTTGGGGCCATAGATCATGCCTCTTGATTATATGCCTTCTCACATTTTTCTCTAGATGAGAAAGCACTATCATTGAATGGTCCTCACTCTCAAACATCTAGAGTGGACTAGATACTAAGGAGAGATTCAGTTATTTCAACCTATGTGTACTTTCCTTGTCATGTCCCTTTTTCTAAATTTTCCATAAATAGCAACTTACTAATAAGTAAGTTGACAATCCCAAAATAGTAAATCAGGACCAATTGATAGTATGGGAAGTAATAATAAATTTTGTGACTTGATTGAGATTAGAATATTATTTAAACACCAAAAGATATTTAATTTAAATATCTTCCCTCATTTTGGAAAATGGAGATTCAGAAGCTTCACGTGGAGTGTTTGTTGGCTTTTAGTGGTAATTGGTTGTTTTGGTAAAGTTTGCAACTCATGGGGAGTTGTGGAAGTTAGGAGACACTTGGAAAAATGGAAGTTTATTTTCCTTGGTAGTGGTATTTTGTCACCTAATTTGTGTTTCAAAATTGGTTTCATATATTATTGGTTTTGGCTCCAAGTTTTATTATTCTTGTTCGCATATTTGACAAAGTTTTGACTTGTTTCTTTAGAGCTTGGTAAACCTATGAAGACCAACCTTTAGGTTTGATAAAATATGGAGATTTGAGGTTGTATTGGAGCTCAAAGAATTCAATTATTTCAATAGTTTTTAGAGTTTTTTCCAAAAAAAAATTGTGGAGCTTTTTGAAGTTTTCCTTGTTGCATGTTATTGAATTTCATTGTAGGAGTCCTTTTTAATCTATTTCAGAGGTTTAAATCAAATTGAAGAAGCTAGATATTTCTAGTTTGGTATCAGGAGTTTTGCAAGTGTGGTTTGGATGTAGTTTTGTGTGCTTTTTCAAGCATAGTTTTTCTATTTTATGTTGTAAAAAATTTGAGATAAAGTTAAAAAATTATTATTATATTATAGATTCAATAATCATTCCTATTTACTATTATTTTTATTTTATGATAATATATATTTAGTTAGGTGAAGTTGTGAGAAGATCGGGTAGCATTATTTTGGCATAGTTTGATGATATGTGTGAAGAGAATTGGTGTGCGAAGCTAAATTTTGGTTTGATGATTAAAATATGATTCTTATACCTATTTTATGCTGAAATATATTATAAAATCCATTCATTTGGTTTTCCATAAATTTTCTTTTTCTTTGGTGTTCTTTCAATGAATTTTGGAGCAAATAGGGTAGTGTAGTTTCAACATAGTTTGTGGGTTTGTTGAGATTTTTGGAGAAAAGAGTAGAATATTTTTCTGATATTTTAGATCAGATATAATACTTTATTTTTTATTTCTGAATATCAGAAAAATATTTCTAATGGTTATCCTTGGAAGCTTCATGAATTTGTTGTCCTATTTATGCAAGACTAGTTGAGTAGTATTGGCGATTTTGGGTGATATTGGCATAATATTTGTAAATCTAATTTTAGATCTAAATTTATTCATTTATTTTTGGTTGAGGAAATTACATCCATTTTCCACCTTGGTTCATGAGAATTGTGCTGAGATTCTTCCTCCTACACCTCCTACATCTTCTAAAGAGTTTAGTTCTTTTTAGTAGAATGTTCATAGTCTTTTAGTTTCAACTTTGGGGGATGACTAATTTCCATACATTGTAGATTTATTCATTGAGTCACACATTACTGATATTGGGGACACACTTAAGGATATTCACTTCCTCTTCAATCATATATATGACCCACTAGTCATCACATCAGTATTTCATTTGGAGGTTGTTCTATATGCATCTCCATAGTTCTTTGGATTAGCTTCATTTGATTCGAACATGTGGACCCTTGATCATTCTTCCATGGCATCCATCATGAGATTGTTTCTTTTGAGTGATTTTCTTCTTCATGCACTATTGGATGTGTTCCTTCCTAAGGCGAGGAATATAATGTTTTCCATTATTGGACCATCTTCAAAATCCTTCAAGCATTCTTTTATGGAAAAGGATCTCTTACCTTGTGGGGAAATTCACTGTCTCATCATTTATCTCCTATGGGGGATCTTGATTTTACTTATGTGTATGAAGCAAAACTTGGGGTGACATTTTGAGGACCCTACTTTTCTTTGTCAAATGTATGATTTCATTTTCTTTTACTTTTTTTTGGAGAGGGGTATTTTCCCATGAGGTTCTCTCCTTTTCTCTAACTATAAGATATTTCAATTGTTTGTTCATGGGTAAGTCATTAGGCCTTCTATCTAAGACCCATTATGTGTTCATTTAGCTTCCTTTATTAGTTTTTTAGTTTCTCCTTAAGTTGATCTTATGGGGGTGTCAAGGAGTAATCAGGATAATCACTTGATAATTAATTAATTATTAAGTCCCTTATTGCTTTAGTTCACTTAAGCTAAACTTAGGAGTTGTTTTTAATATTATTTTGGATTAAATATAGGACAAGTTGTCTCATTGCGTGAGATTAGAACACTTGTCACTATCTATTCAAATCTTCATCTAGGGTTAGCTTTTGCATGCTTTTATAAAGCTTGCACATTCATTTGTAATAATTATCTAGGTTATTTACATTAATACAATTCTTTGGTTTTTTAGCACAATCTTTCTTTTGATCTTATCTATTGTGATAGGTAATTGCTTGCAGGTATTTCATGGGAGATATGGGTTGAATGATCAATTCTAATAGTTACCTTCTTAGATGGGTGTCAAATGTAGGTTATCAAGGAACATAGACTACTTTATCTAGTTTTACTTTTATTTAGCTATCACTAGTATAGAAACAACAATAAACTATTGAAAAAACTATTAAAAACTACTTATAAATGACTACAATTGGTCACATGACCACTTGTAGTTTATTTCTAGTCATATATAACGTGACCAAATTGATGACTAAACTATTTTTAGTCATTTATTGGTTGTTTTGATTTATTGATTTGGTAGTATATTTAGTCATTGATTTAGTCATTCATTGTTGTGATCTAGTCACTTATTTAGTCACATTTTTTCCATTCATATATTTAGTTATTGATTTAGACATTCATTGTTGTAATCTAGTCACTTATTTAGTTATTGATTTAGTCATTTATTGTTGTAATCTAGTCACTTATTTAGTCATTTTTTTTAGTCACTGATGTATTTAGTCATTGATTGTTGTTAACTAGTCACTTATTTAGTCATTTTTACTCACTGATTTTTGTGCATTAGTAGTTTATTTAGTCATTAATTTTAATCATCATTTTGATCAATTTGGTAGTAAATTTAGACATTTTTATTCACTGATTTAACTAGTCATATATCTAGCCATATTTATTCATTGTTCACTGATTTATGTCAATTGGTAGTATATTTAGTCAATTTAATTATTAATTGATTTCAATTAGTAGTATATTTAGTCATTTTAATTGACTAAAATTTGAGAATTTAAGCATAAAACAAAAAAATACAAATCAATCATCAATTGTGCATAATAGGAAAACCATTCAGAAGGAAAAATTGGTGAAATTTGTTAATAAAAGAAATGTGTTCTAGTTACAACTTACAAATAGAGTATTACAATTGTTATTTTTATTCACAAGACTATAAATATGAGTTACAATATTGCAAAGAAACGACTGCAAGAAAGAGACTTCTCCAAAAGACTTTTACAATGATGGAAACATATGCTTAAAGCCCTTCAATGCGAGAACATTTCCCTTTCATCTCTTAAAACTTCTACAATGTGGGAAATCTTCCTGGAGCAAGTTTTAACATGTAGAATCCAAGGAGAGTTTTGATCTTGTCCCATATATGAAGCTCTCTCCTTCAATGTAGTCAACAATAACCTAGCTAGAATATTTACTCTTTTATATGCAACTTGCCATCTGATATATTGATTTAAATAACAAGGAAAGATCAAACTAGAGAAAACAAGATAGAATTCATTAATTCACTTCAAAAAACAATTGAAACTAGAATTTGGCAACCAATTATAACTTCATTCTATTGATCTTCAAAAATATTTTACAACTTATGTTTCAAAAAAAATTCTTGACTGACATGTCAAAAGTGTCTTGTTAGTTACCCACTTTTAACATAAATAAAAAATTCTTAATTACCGTTTTTTACATAGCATTACATAAAACTTTAAAAGTAATGAAAGATGAGAAGTGAAGAGAATTTATCAAAAGTTGAAATCCACAACACTCGCAAGATAGGAAAGTTCGTTAGTCATCATAAGGTACCCATGATCATTTAGATCTAGCAAGTTCATCTCTCCATGATTAGTATATCCATCACAAGGCTTGGTACTTCACTACAAGGGCTATTCTAATAGGGGAGATAGATATGTCTACTCCCATTGGTACACTGTGTAATCATGAGGCCATTTGTTCTCCTATATTTTTTGTGTGTTGGCCAAGTGACTCTTTCATCTACTATCTAATAACCCTTTGGTATCAGTGATGAATTTTGAGTACCCAACATCCAGTGCAATTATTCCATCCAAGGTTAAACTGAGGTGGTGAATATTTATGTCACCATTCTTCTATATATTAGTGAGGCAGTTGGGAACAATTTTTCTAAACTCATCTTTCCAATCCTTGGAGCCTTTCAATTGATCATCACACCTCTGTATCTTAGGCACAAACCACTACTTTAGCATGTGAAATTAATCCATTCTTGCCTTGATCTTTTGTTCTTCTATAGACATGTATTGAAATTCATCTATGACTATTTAGACCATTTTCTTAGTAGGCTTTAAAGCCACAGGGCCTCAACACTCATTTGTAAAATTCTACACAAAGTCATTAAGGTGTGATGTGCAGGTTGTCATTTCTTGAATAAGTGGTCCAATATAGATACATGGGCCTTTATTTGATCAATTTATTGTGACAAGGAGACATAACATTCATACACATTTTCCATTTTTTCCATAATTAGTTTAACCCTATGGTCCAAGATCTTTTCCAATACCATGAGGATTTATCTCTTTACTTTGTCCTTTGTTTCTTTATCACTCTTTTTCAACTTCTCAATTTCTTGTTTTAGCACATTAACTTGTTCAACAATGATTTCACCTATATCAGTCTGGATGTTAGGGGGCTGGTATACCATTAATTATGTGCTTTGGGAAGGACCTGCTCCCTTCAACTATTGTTTCAATTTCACATTTTCTATGAATAACCTATTCACTTCATCATTCAGATTAGTCTTTTTCTCTCATATTCTGCCAATCTAAGATCCATAGCTTTAACTGCATCCCTAGTAAAAATTATTGAGTGCATTTTCATAGTAGTTACCTCCAATTTTGATGTGTCTTGAAGTGTCTTTACCATGGAAGTCCCTCTCATTTTTTTTACAACATCAAGCAATCTTGGTTTTTCTTTTCTTTTTGGGTTGTCCAAAGGGCTAGGATTTCAAGTTTTGGATTGTAACCTGTGCCACTCATTCCCTCATCTGAATTGAATTTAGAAACCTACATGGGATCTTCTTGGCTTCTTACTTGATCCAACAATAATATATTTTTTAACTCCATCCCAAGAATAATTAGTATATTACTTTCTAAAACCAATTTTCTTGCTTCTTGGGGGATAACAATAATTTCATTAATCCTAAGTTCTTTAAGAGTTTGGGAAACAATCTAGTCATGTTGTGACTCCTCAATGCTTGGATCTTATTAATTTGGAGTCTCTCCTCAATTTTTTTCATTTTCATCTTAAACCAAAAATCCTTAAACTTGGGAGTTTGAATAAATTCATCATCTTCAGTAAATCTAAGGGCATCAATCACCCTTTCATCATCATGCACTTCTTGATCATTATTCCCATGTACATCAACTCTTTCTTTTGGTTTTTGTGCATCATTTGCAAGCTTAGGTGATGCATGATCAACTTCATCATCTTTAAAATTCAAAATTACATTACCTCTTTAGTATCCCCTACTCCTTCACTTATTTCATATCCCACTAAGGGGGCCACTCCATGTGTCTTATACCTTTTAGGACTTGGTTGCTCAAGGGATGCTTTTGATTGCATTGTGGTAGTGTCTGGTAGGGGCTCTTTGATTACAATGCCACTTTTTTTTATGGGAATCTTGGAGGGTTTCAAAGACTAACCCTCAAGTTTATTCTTTGGTTCAACATATAATTTGTCAAAGTTGTTAAGTATTATATTCATCCTTCTAATAGGATCCTTTTCTCCAATCTAGAATCCTTGGAATATAGTGTCCCTTTTCTTCTTCTCCTCCTCAAGCCTCTTTATGATTTCCCACTTCCTCTTCCTCTAAAAAACTTCATCAGGTGTAAAGCAATTTCTTATTACATCTTCTTTGTAATCCATTACATGGGTAATCCTAGCTTTAGTGAGAAGTGTGCTTTATAAAAGTAATATGCCCTTCAAGATCAAAGACCCTTTCTCCTTGTTACTTAAATGAATACCACATCTTCAAATAGTTATTCAATTCTTCAAGAGTGTCAGACCCTACGGATAGTGCCTCACATTTAGTTAGGTCAGGAAAGAATGCCCCCTTTTTTTTCTTTTCATAACATCCTAATCCATCCATAAAATTTTCCACATAAATTATAAAAATGCAATTTGAATAGAAACAAATTTAGGTGAAAAATGTTGGTCTTGAGTACACCACTAAACCATTATTATTGTTTGGTCTACTAAGAAGAACCAGTCACCAAAATTGTGAGTGTGTCCTTGCTCTGGCTTCAATGCTAAAGGTCTTAATACTTGCATGATTTTATTAGGAAATCTTGGTGAAATATGATCAAGAGCATCCATGACCTTTACTACAAAATCATCATGAAATATTACATAATCACTATTTTTACATCTACTATCCTAAATATAACACCAGTTTTGTACAAGCAACCTATTCCCTTCATCGTTAGTCATTTCCAGAAACATTATTTTAGTCCATCTATTTTTTTTTTGGTACAATATTAAATGACAAAGTAGAGTGTATTTCCTGAAAGTGATGGGAGCTAATCTTACTTTCAAAAATCCCTCATGTAGCACTTTCTCAATTTCAGCAACAAAGTCATACTCAATGTTGACTTCAAGATTTTGTATCCTCATTGCTAGCATCATGAGATATGTTTCCATCATCTCTTGATCATCTATTCCAAGCACTTGGCACAAAGAAAAATAAGTTCTTTTGAAATATACTCAAAAGTATTCTATGGAAAATGGCTCATTTTGGGAGGGGGGTAGGTATCCTCCTATTGTTTACACCCTTTTTCATGTGTAAACGAAAATGAAGTTCATAACTCATGTAGGTTTTTCTCAATCTCCTATAATCCTCTTCACTTCTATCCAAGTCAATCTTAGTGATAACTTGCTTGTTTAACATAAAACACTCTATAATTTCTTCTTTAGTTAGCACCACTAATGGTGAACCATCTGGCATTCTTATAGTCTTGGTAGCTAGGTGATAATATTGTGCCAATACTTTAATAAACTCAACATCTACGAAGACATTTGGAACTATCAATTTGGCCAAATCTAAGGTCCAAGGATTTGAAACTGGAGTCTTCTCAACCCTTTTCTCATAGAAGTACCAAAATAAATCCCACCCTAAGATAGGGCTAATTGGGTCTCTACATCCATGGTTTGTATCTTTAAACACCTTTTTGGATCCTTTATGTATAGAATTAGGTAACACATTTAAAATGGGTTGTTGTAGGGACCTCTTCTTTCATTTAAAAATTGTGGGCTCTTCCTTTTTACTCCCAAGTTGACTTCTTTTTGTGGCATGATGAAGAATTTACTCCTACTTGATTTTTTTAGGTGTCTACTTGTAGAAGAAAATTTAGTTCTTATCCACTTGTTACAGAGGGTTTCTATGAATTTTCCCAACAAAATAATAGCTACAAAGTTTTCCCACTCAAGAACTCCCTTACCTCTAGTATGTTGAGCTTTTTGAATGATTGCCAAAATTTCGTTGAGTCCCAAGTAAAATTTTCTATCGAGCTCTATCACCTCACTATTAATGTTAATTCATGTAAAATATTTTAGAATCTACCCATATTTCAAGTTTGAATACATTTCATTGATCTTGGGAAATTGAATAGTGTAATCATTTAATGCTTGACAACTTGTACTACAGTATCACTTTGCAATTTAAAGACCATTGCGAGGTAGTGTTAGTAGTACCACCACCCCACGCACAGCCCTTTGGACTCCCATGGGATGGTGGGTTAATTCTAGTGGTTGAGTGACTATTCACCATCATACCACTCTATCATATCAAGACCACTACAAGGTAGTGGTAGTAATACCACCACCTCACGCACACCCCTTTGGACTCCTGCAGGATGACAAGTTAATTTAAGTGATTGAGTGACTGTTCACCTCCATACCACTCTGTCATATCAAGACCACTATAGACGATAATAGTACCACCACCCCGTGCATACCCCTTTGGACTCCTGTAGGACAGTGGGTTAATTCTAGTGATTGAGTGATTGTTCATCACCATACCACAATGTCACTATTTACCCCTTACGGGGCTGTGGCTTACTTTAGTTGTTAACATGTTCTCACTACCACCCCACAATATTCATATTTGGCTGCCACGGTATTGTGGTAGGCATCTATACATTGACCTATATGTTCCCCCATCATGTGCATACCTCTATTGACTACTACGGTAGTGCAGTATTAGATTTTATTATGAACACAATATTTTAGATATCATTTTATTGAAAATATTGAACAATTTTATAATTTTACAATCTCTTAGTTTTAGTTTTCAATGCCAGTTAGACCTAAGAGATCATTTCTCTTTTTTGTAATGGGGAGGCTTAGTTCCCCTAATGTTAAGATATCTATTTGTATTATTAAATCATAGATGTTCATTATATGTTTGCATCTAGAAAGCATATAGGACATACAAGAAACTATATTCTAACTAAATAAAATTAATTAAAAAATTTCAACCAAAGTAAGAAAACTAAGAAGAATGATTGAGCCTAAATTTAAATGCACTTCAAATTAGTAATGAACATCTCAGGTTTTGTATACAATGTACCAACAAAATAATGATGATTACATTCAAAAGTGTATCAGTAAAACAATAGTGAATAAGCATACCTATACTTAAATCTTTATTACATTCAATAATAAATTACACCATACATATAACCAAAGTTTAGGTGACAAGATAACTTTGTAAGGTGACAAAACATCATAATAATCATCTGCATTGCTAGCGAGATCAAAATCTCGATCATTCGTGTTTGCATCTGCTTGATTTTCTTCCTCATCCTCATATGTGACATGCAATGCATTCTCTCTCTCAATCTCTTCATTGGTAATCAAAATTTCTTCTTCAAACACTCCATTATTATCTCCATCCACTTCTTCGAATGTTTCTTGTAAATTAACATATTTTCCATCAGGCATTATATCAACTTCCATGGATTTTTCATTTTGAACAAGACTCTGTTTGAATGACATACAACCATCTTGGGCTTCTTACATCATCAATTAGATATGATTGGTTAATTTGAAGAGGGGAAAAATATGGCTGATCTTCTCTAATAAAAATTGTCTTCTATTTGTGTGTACAAATCCATACTCATCAAACCATACTATAGATGGTTGGATCCACTTACATTTTAATAATATAGACCTATTTTCATCATAGTCCACTAGAATAATTTTTTGGACGAATCCAACATAAAATTTATTCTCAGTTTTGTGATGATATTCAACACTAACGACACAATCACAATTTATCTTTCCTTTTTCTTTTTCTTCCACTCTTAAATGACTACCATAGGCCCACATTCCATTGAACCATGTAGCCCATAAATGTGGAGATTGTAAAATCTCACTTCATCCATTGTTATTGTTGGAATATGTGCCTCAATCCTTACTAACATGAAACTCCTTGAAGGAAAAGTCAGTGTGACATCATGGATGTCTGGCCAACTAACTCTCCTGAAGCTCTTGAAATGTTCATATCACTGTGACAGGGTTGATGTCTTGCCGACAAGTCTATTGTTGTGACCTTGTGTGTTTGTTGTGACTTTTTGGCAAATGGAGACCTTTGGGCGATAGTGTGATCTTATCGGGCATCGGGGAGACTTGGCCGAAGGGTCTATTGTCGATTTGTGGTCTCACCGACTTGGAATGTCTCGATGATAGTATATGGTTTTATCGTTGAAACAAGGGTTTCGGTAAGATGTCCCCGCGAGTATAAAATGTCTTATTGATAATGTATAGATATCAAGGTAACATAAAGGTCGCAAGGAGATGTCTTAGAGATGAAGCTAGGTCACACCGACAGGAGTATTCACTTGGTGTCTTCGTGGTGACAAAAGACTTCGCTATGAAGTATTGGTGACTTGGATAAGTCATGCTGATAGTCTTTGGTAAGACATGGGGTGCTCAGAGAAAGGTCACAGTGAAAGACATGATTCTTTCCGACAGCATGTGACACTCGGGGTGACATGGGATGTTTGCTATGATATCTCGGCAAAAATGGTAGACCATTTGGTGGAAGCTTTGTCTTTCGGTATGACATCTCACCGAAACCGTGGGGTCTTGCCGATAGTAGTATGGCTTCAGAGTATCATGAAATAGTCGGTGGAAGGTCTTGGTGAGAGAGAAGTTTCTTGCCGATGGTAAAATGCTTCGTTGTGACTTTGGACTTCGGTATGTGGTCTCGCCGAAGAGCGATAGTATCACCGAATGGAAAACTCACACCGGCATCACTTAAAGACTTTGACATGAGGTCTTGGCGATCTGAAGAAGTCTTGTCGATGGAAAAGTAGGGATCAATATGACTTATGGCATTCGGTATGAGTCTTTCTAATGAGAAATATCTTGCCAACTGTTGGGGACTTAAGCTGATATCAATAGAGAATACTTTGTGGCATCGGGGAAACACTGTTAGTGTCTCACCGATATGCCAACAAATTTTGATCACCTTTGACCGTGTGACCATCCTATGTGGCATCCCACTGGACCAATCAGAGGAAGTGGATTTCAAATGGATGACGGTTGGTTTTTTGCATCAGTTGCAATGTTGGAGAAAAATTGCATGCAAGGAAAAATCTGAAAAGGCATGGAAACTTTCTTCGATGGGGCATTGGCAGATAAGGATCAACAAGAGGATAAAATCAAAATGTGATAAGAATTCTGTAATGAGTTTTTCGTGTGGTTGAGAGCATTTTCTATGAAAGATATTGAATAGTGTAACTACTGTGAAACACCAGAGAGTTGTATCTCTAATTGTATGTAATTTTGTTTGTTACTAAAATACAAAGAGATTCAGCTTGGTGCAATGGGTTTTTTCTCGATAGGGTTTTCCCACATAAACTTGGTGTTCATTTTTCTGTGTGTACTTGTTTTGTTTGTGAAAATATTTCATGTGTGTCTTAATTAGATTGTAATTTGAAAATTAAAAGCCCTGCATTGCATTCATCCCTATGAATTTTATGTTAGGAAAGTGTTTTCGCACCTCTGCTTTCCTTACAAGTGGTATCAAGGCCAGTTGTGTTATCCTTGTGATTGGGTTGGGTTTTTTTTGTTAAATATTTTTTAGTGGGAGTTTGGTAGAGGTCTGATAATTTAATTATAGATTAAGATGGCAAGTACATCTGGAAAGATGGAGATAGAGAAATTCAATGGTAGTAATTTGGAGTTGTGGAAACTCAAGATGGAAGATCTATTAGTTGATCATGATCTATGGGTTGTGTCTGGAACAATGCCTCAAGGCATGAAGCAAGAGGATTGGGATCTGGAAAATAGAAAATAAAAAGGTTTGATAGGGCTCTGTTTAGCAGATTTTGTTCTTCTGAATGTGCATGAAGAAAAGACTGCTTCTTCTTTGTGGAAAATATTAGCATCCATTTATCAAGGCAAGTCCTTGGTGAACAAGCTATTCTTGAGGAAGAAGTTGTACTCTTTGAGAATGCAGGAAGGAGGTCTGTTGTTGATCACTTAAATGCTTTCAACATGTTGATTGCTCTTAGTTGACATCTATTGGTGTGAAGATTGAAGATGAAGATCGTTGCATGTTGTTGTTATGTTCTCTGTCTGATTCTTGGGATCATTTGGTGATGGCTATAGGGAGTACAACATCCACATTCAAAATGGAAGATGTTGTTGCTTCTCTGTTATCAAAAGAAATGAGAAGAAAATCTTCTGAGATGGCAAAGGAGGCTCTGGCTGTCATAGGTAGACTAAAGGAGAAAGGCAAGAAGAAGGACAAGAAGTCCAAATTGAAATCAGAAGGGAGATCAAATTCTCGGCAAGAGTCCAAAGGTGAAGTGATAGAATTGTGGGCAACCTAGTCTATACTGAAGGATTGCTTGTAAGGAGGGATAAAAAGAAGAACTCTTCTAGAAATGAGTCTTCTTAGAGTGATCACAAATACCTTCATTAGAGCTTTTATTTCTATGGGCATGAGGCAAATTAATACAGTTGATTGATTAGACATCTCCACATGACATATCTTGAGGCCCGGTTTCACAGTATAGAAGAAGAATACAATGGTGGAAAGGTTGCGGAAAGTGATTCATCTTTGGAAATTATTGGTCGTGGAAGAGTCAGAATTCAATTCCCTGATGGAAGAGTGAAGGGAATCAAGGATGCGATGCATATACCAGGTCTGACTCATAATTTACTTTCTGTAAGTAAGTTGAATGATATTGGAGTGTAGGTCACGTTCTCTGGAAATGGCTACAAGATGACTAGAGGCTCTATGGTGTTGACTAGGGGTGATTGGTACTCTGTACAAGTTGGATGCACTGGCTGTCTAATGCAATAGTGTCTCTGAAAAGTCACTTAAGGCTACTCTGAAGAAAGAAGGAAAACATTCTGATGGAATTAAACTCAATAAAGGAGTTAAACTTCCAGTAGAGAAGACTATGCTCTGGCATCATAGGCTAGGACACATTGGTGAGAAAGGTTTAAAAACCTTGAAATATAAAAACCTGGTAGAAGGGCTTGAAGATTGTAACCTTGAGTTCGAATATTTTGAACATTGCATATATGGAAAGCAACACCGTGTTTCATTTTATTCCATTCCTCTGGAAAATATTCTAGTTTCTTGATTATATTCATTCGATGTGTTTGGTCTAGTGAATGTTCCTTCTTTGTCCTAAATCAAGATACTATGTGTAGTTTTATTGATGATTATTCAAAAAGAATTGTATTTGTATATTTTCTAAAAGAAAATCAAAAGTATTGGTCGGTTTAAAATTTAAAAACCTTGTTGAAAATTAGTAGAAAAATAAAATGTTTAAGGGCCGACAATGGTGGTGAGTTTGTTGAGATGAATTTGAAAGGTACTCTAAGTACCATGGGATTAAAAAGACATAAGACTACACCTTACATACACAACAAATTTGAGTTGTTGAAAGGTTCAACAGGACAATAATGGAAAGAGCACAAAGTATGCTGAGTAGTGTTGGCTTGGAGGAGAAAGTCTGGGCTGAAGCAGTTTCTACATGTTACTTGGTAAATCACTCTCCTAACTCTACTCTTGTTGAGAAGACACCCTTGGAAGCATGGTCTAGAAAGAAGCCCTCTTTGAGACATATTCGTGTTTTTGGCTGTGAGGCATATGCATATGTGCCATTTGAAAAAAGATTTAAATTGGAAAATAGAGTTGTAAAGTGTATTTTATTGGCTATAGTGTTGGCATAAAGGATACAATATTTGAAACCACGAGATAGAAGGTTTTGTACAGCAGAAGCGTCATCTTTCGTGAGCTAAAAACTTCTACATTGGATCTGCAGTCAGAGAAGAAATCAGAAAATGAAAAGGATGTAGCGGGAATTCCTCTGACACCAGATAAAGAGGAATTGAAAAATCAAAATGTACCTGATACTGAGGAGAGCTCAAGTAGTTCTAAAAGTTTTGAAGAAGATGAAGAACCACCTTAGCCTCGGCTGTGAGGAGGTCAACTCATGAAAGAAAGCAACCTAATAGGTATGGGTTTTCTTTAATTGATTCTACTTGTGCCTATGCTTTAATTTCTAGCACTGATGAACCTAGGACTGTGAAAGAAGCATTTAAAATGTCTGATGCAAACTCTTGGTTGGAAGCCATGAATGAAGAAATGGCATCATTAGACAAGAATGATACCTGGAGTTTGGTGCCATTTCCTAAAGGCAGGAAAGCTGTGGGCTGCAAATGGGTGTTTAAAAGGAAAATAGGTCTAGATGGTAGTGTGGAAAAATATAAAAAAGAAAGGCTTGGTTGCAAAAGGTTATTCCCAGGTAGAGAGGAATTGATTATGGAGAAATATTTTCTCTCATGTAGCTAAATAACATCTATTAGATTTCTTTTATCACTTGCACAACATATGACTTAGAAATTGAGCAGATGGATGTGAAGACAACATTTCTTCATGGTGATCTTGAAGAAGAAATTTATATGTCCTAGCCAAAGCATTTTGTGGAAAAAGGTAAAGAAAGATTGGTTTGCAAGTTGAAGAAATCTCTGTATGGTTTAAAACAGTCCCTAGAATGTGGTACTAGAAATTTGACACTTTTTTGTCATTGGGATTTGTAAGATCAAAATGTGATCATTGTGTATATTACAAAGTTGAAAGTGATCAAGTCCTTATTATTGCACTCTATGTTGATGATATGTTGTTCATAGGCAATAGTAAACTAATGATTCCTGATCTTAAGTCTCAGTTATCTGAAAAGTTTGAAATGAAAGATCTTGGTGCAGCAGGGTATATTCTAGAAATGGAAATAACCAGGGACAAGAAGAATAGAAAGCTTTGGGTCAGTCAGAGTAAGTATGTCAAGACTGTTTTGGAGAGATTTTGTATGACTGATTGCAAACAGTTAGTTGTTCTAGTTATGCAGGGAATGAAGCTATCTGTTGAGGATTGTCCAAAATCTTCTTTTGAGATGGAGGACATGACCAGTGTGCCTTATGCAAGTGTAGTTGGTAGCCTCATGTATGTTATGGTCTATACAAGGCCAGACATTTCCCAAGTAGTGGGAGTTCTTAGTCGGTTTATGGAAAATCCTGGAAGAACACATAGGGATGATGTGATGAGAGTGTTTAGGTATCTAAAGGGTACTTCAGACTATGCTTTGTGTTACCATAGAAACCTAGTTGAATCATAGAGGACTTTCAGTATTTGTGGTTATGTGGACTCTAATCGGGTAGGGGACATTGATAGTAGAAGATCCACCAGTGGATATATTTTCATGATGAACGGTGGTGCAGTGAGTTGGATGAGCAAGCGGCAAGTTGTAGTCGCTTTGTCCACAACAAAGGTAGAATACATTGCAGCAACACATGCCTATAAAGAAGCAATCTGGTTAAAAATTTTATGTTCTAACATTGGTTTTGATGCAGGAAAAAGTACTATTTACTGTGATAGTCAGAGTGCTATATGTTTGGCAAAGAATGCTACTTTCCATGTCAGGATGAAACATATAGATGTACAATATCACTTTGTATGAGATATGTTGGAGGATGGGAAGGTCTCTTTCGAGAAAGTGGATACTCTGGAGAATGTTGCAGATGCATTGACAAAGCCTGTGAGCACAGACAAGTTCAAGTGGTGTGTCAGTTCAATGGGCCTCTTGGCCCATGAATTTCAATAGTTTTATTATGTTCTGGAGGTGTCAATAAGATCTTCATCAAGTGGGAGCTTGTTGGAATATGTGCCTCAATCCTTACTGACATGAAACTCCTTGAAGGCAAAGTCAGTGTGACATCATGGATGTTTGGCCGACTAACTATCCTGAAGCTCCTGAAATCTTCATATCACTGTGATAGGGTTGATGTCTTGACGACAAATCTATCGTTGTGACCTTGTGTGTTCGTTGTGACCTTTTGGTGAATGGAAACCTTTGGGCAATAGTGTGATCTTATTGGGCATCAGGAAGACTTGGCTGAAGGGTCTATTGTCAGTATGTGGTCTCACCGACTTGGAATGTCTCGACGATAGTATATGGTTTTATCGATGAAACAAGGGTTTCGGTAAGATGCCCCCACGAGTATGAAATGTCTTACCGATAATGTATAGCTATCGGGGTAACATAAAGGTCGCGGGGAGATGTCTCAGTGATGAAGCTAGGTCACAACGATGGGAGTATTCACTTGGTGTCTTCGTAGTGACAAAAGACTTCATTGTGAAGTCTTGGTGACTTGGATAAGTCACGCCGATAGTCTTCGGTAAGACATGGGGCACTTGGAGAAAGGTCACGGAAAAAGACATGAGTCTTACCAACAGTATGTGACACTCAAGGTGACATGGGATGTTCGCTATGACATCTTGGCAAAAATGGTAGACCATTCGGTGGAAGCTTTGTCTTTCGGTATGACATCTCACTGAAACCGTGGGGTCTTGCTGATCGTAGTATGGCTTCAAAGTAACATGAAATAGTTGGTCGAAGGTCTTGGCAAGAGCAAAATGTCTTGCCGATTGTAAAATTCTTCATTGTGACTTTGGACTTAGGTATGTGGTCTCGCCGAAGAGCGATAGTCTCACCGAATGGAAAACTCATGTCGGCATCACTTGAAGACTTCAGCATGAGGTCTTGGTGATCTGCAAAAGTCTTGCTGATGGAAAAGTAGGGATCGATATGACTTATGGCATTTGGTATGAGTCTTGCCGATGAGAAATATCTTGCTGATTGTTGGGGACTTAAGCTGACATCGATAGAGAATACTTTGTGGCATCGAGGAGACACTGTTAGTGTCTCACCGATATGCCAAAAAAATTTGATCACCTTTGACCGTGTGACCATCCTATGTGGCATCCCGCTAGACCAATCAAAGGAAGCAGATTTCAAATGGATGACGGTTGGTTTTTTTGCATTAGTTGCAACACTAGAGAAAAACTGCATGCAACAAAAAATATGAAAAGGAATGGAAACTTTTTTCGATGGGGAATTGGTAGATAAGGATCAACAAGAGGATAAAATCAAAATGTGATAAGAATTCTATAATGAGTTTTTCATGTGGTTGAGAGCATTTTCTGTGAAACAAATTGAATAGTGAAACTACTGTGAAATACCAGAGAGTTATATCTTTGATTGTATGTAATTTTGTTTGTTACTGAAATACAAAGAGATTCAGCTTGGTGTGGTGGTTTTTTTCCTGATAGGGTTTTCCCACGTAAATCTAGTGTTCATTTGTTTGTGTGTATTTGTTTTGTTTGTGAAAATATTTCATGTGTGTCTTAATTAGATTGTAATTTGAAAATTAAAAGCCCTGCATTGCATTCTTCCCTGTGAATTTGACATTAGGAAAGTGTTTCCACACCTCTGCTTTCCTTATAGTTATATATTGACCTTCTTCTTTTGCATCACTAACTGCATAAGCAATCCATTCTTAAAATTTTGGAAAAGAATCACCTCCAATCAAACTAGCATGACATATGTTCCTTTGAAGTCAATGTTGCATCCAAGCTTGATTGTCTTCATATTTTCTACATAGAATATTAACTTACAAATAGTAAGATTGATAATATAATTGTGTAAATGTAATTGAGTAAATAAATTATTGTGTAAATTTTTTTTTACCTACACCACTTATCAAATGAAGATGTGTTTTGAAGAATATAGGCATGTATCACACTTCTTTCTTCATGTGATAGCTTGAAGTGACATGCATTGCCTTCTAATACTTCACTTGCAACTGTGTCTTCTTCATTATTGTCCCATACATGTTGATTGAGATGTTTAAAATCCTTCATATATTTTGTGTAAAATTCCATGTCCTCTTGCATTGAATATCCCTCAGACATGCTACCTTCCATAATTTCCCTAGAACGAACATTTTTTTTCAAAAACCTTCATATATCATTCTATAGGACAAATCCATCTTGTTATTATCAGGCCACAATGATTTAGATCATATTGTAGATGTATCAAAAGATGCATATAAATGTTAAATATTGTTGGTGGAAATTCCCATTCCAATAGACAAAGGACTTCAACGACCTCCTTCCTCAAACTATCAAAGTTTGAAGGATCTAATACATGTAAACTCATTCTCTTTAATATCAGGCCCAACCTTATAAATGCCAGACTTGGCCACTTTTCCAAACTTAATATATTTACCACAATAGGTAAAATATTCTCCATTATGACATGATAGTCATGGGTCTTGAGGCTTCTTAAGCTAGGGTATGTGCAAGATCATGATAGGCCAAAAAGTGGCAATATGTGGGTATATGGCTGACAACTTTTTTTTTCACCCAAAATTGATGAAACAAAAAGGGTTTTTAAAGGAAATTCTAAGCTTTCCAAAACTTTAAATTATGTTTTAATTTCAATTTAATAAGTAATTATTATTCATTTTCTATTCAAGTTATGACTGAAGTCCTGATTAATAGACTGATTGAAAAACATATATAGCTTTCAAACGATATCACATTTTTTAAATCCAAAATATGTGTCACATTCTATGCTTTGCATACTATAGAATTGAAAAAAGAAAAAATTAATTTCATGAAGTTTTCACCAAGTTAAGGTGGTCAAATATACGAGCTTTTTATATTTTTTAAAAGTTGTAATAAAAAATTCATAATTAATTATTTACATGGAAAAAAATTACAAAAAAATATACATCACATTGGGACATGAGTCCTCTACTTATCTCTAAAATCTTATTAAAAAATATTATCATTTTATTGTGGTTAGGGTGGTCGAACAAACACCTACTTCTTATTTTTTCCCTCAAATTTAAGTACTATTGCATTGAAATTTCAAATTTTCACCAAATAGATTTTTTTTTTTAAACAAACCTAATAGTTTAGAAACTACATTCAATTTCTATAGATTATATTATTACATATCTTGGAAATAACATAGATGACTTACTCAAATTTTTACATCAAGTTTCGTAACTCTGATTTTCTAATTTTTTTTGCCACTTAAGGGTCTGTTTTTTCCATGATAATCCTACACATACCCACCATTAATGTATTTTTGGCTTCTAATACTACTACTTACCTATATAGTGGGAAAGGGTATGTCCAGGATCATGATGGGCCAAAAAGTGGCAATATGATGGGTATTTGTAGGGTATGGGGTTGACGTTTTTTTTACCCAAAATTTATGAAATGAAAGGGTCTTTTGGGGAGATTCTTATCTTTCCACCAATATAAATTATGCTTTAATTTTTATTTAATAAATAGTTATTATTTATTTTCTATTTGAATTACAACTAAAATGTTGATTGAAAACATCTATAACTTTCAAGCGATTGTCACATTTTTAATCCAAAACATGCATCACATTCTATGCTTTGCAAACTATAGGATTAAAAAAGAAAAACTAAATTTCATGAAATTTTGCCCAAGTTAAGGTGGTCATGCATTATGAAATTTTTATATTTTTCAAAATTTGTAATAAAAATTTCATAATTAATTATTTACTTGGAATAAAATTACAAAAATATGCATCACACAAACATGAGTCTAATGGCTATATCCTTAAAGTATGGAAATTTATAGAATATGCACAACCCTTTTGCACTACTTTCATTACATGGATCATATCTACTACCAGTAATCCCATCATTTTCAATAAATGACATTCTTTTTTGTCCATTCTCAACAATGTAATTGCTTGTTATTAGCGATGGTGCTTCACGATTCTCTTCTTGACTATTGAACCATGTTTTTTGTTGACAATATGGATGATTCATTTTAAGGTAAGCATGGTGTCCATAATATTAAATACACTTAAGAAAAATCCTTTAGTGCCTCACAAAATCCTTAAAGTTGAAAGCAAGACATCCATGGTATACATGAGCACTGAGACCAAACAATGTGCCATATGCAAGAAGATTATGAATCGTAAACAATAAAGAAGCTTGTAAAGTGAATTTGATTGAATGACCATCCCTTAAAGATTGAATTGCTTCAATTCATTTCCAAAATTCCATTAGATCATCATATAATGGCTCATGTAAGCATCAATTGTATCTAAAGTCACACTTTCCTTTCTTGGTATAATCAATGATAGCATTAAGAAAAATGGTTTAGTTGCTAGCCATGGAGGCAAGAACTTATAATTTATTAAAAACATTGGCCAATTTGACCATTTAGTACTTTGATTTGAGAAAGGTTTCACCCCATCTAGAGCCAAACCTAGCCTTATAATATGATGATCTTGAGAGAAATTAGGCCATCTGCTATCAAATTCCATCCACATCTTACAATCAAGCACATGTTTTTTTCCATCAGTGCTCTTATTTTGGGCATGCCATTGCATAAGTTCAACAATGTTTCTTCTCCTATACATTTAGAGTAATCGTGGGATTACTGAAAAGTAGTGAAGAACCTTTCTAGCAACCACAACTAATTTCAACCCTTCTCTATACCTCGCTTCATGACATTTCAGACATTCACTCTCACTTGCAATATTCTTGTGAAATAATACACAACCATTCACACATCTGTGGATTTTTTTATACCCTAAGCCTAGCTTAGTGATTTCCTTTCTACATTGAATTCATTTAGTTAGAAATGTGGAGTTAGGTGGTAACAACAAACTTAATAATGCCAATAATTGATCTACACTCTCATTTATCCAACCAAACACCACTTGCAAGTTAAGAATTTTAAGGATTGTTGTCAAATGACTTAACCTACAATTAGCATACAAAGGCTTTGAAGCATCCTCCATCAACTTGACCCAATCATCAATTAGACACTCATTCAACATTCTATCAACTTCAAACCTTTGTCTAACATTGTTGCTTCTTCACCTATGTTTGGTGCCACTTCATCTGTGTTATTTTCCTCTTCATCTCTCACACTCTGCCATTCTATCATATCTTCATAATAATTGGCATTCCAAGGGCTTATACCACTATGCCCATATCTTATCATAAGTCAATAAATATAACTTCTTTTGTTCACCTTTCCACCAATATAGACATTAATTACATGGACATATATATTTGTCCATGTCACTCTCATAGGCTATTCTCTCATCAAATGCATGGTATTTAAATGATCAATGTTGATCCATCTATAATGTTCTACACAGCAACAACAAACTGTAGACTAAGAGACAAAAAATATTCTTTTAATTGAAAGGAATTTCCATAGTAATAGAGTTATAGAGAGAAAATAAAATAGAGTTCAACTTCTGAATAGTAAAAAATAGATTTTTATAGTTTATATTCAAATTGTTGATTACATTGCATTGCACATATTTCAATCTCAAAGCATTACTTCACATTGCATAACTAATAACTAGGAGCATCTACCAATTGCATTTTCTTGTCATGGCATTCCATGAGACCACATTTCTTTAAGGCATTTTTTCAAAAAGTTCACTTCCTTGTCTATGCTACCACATTTTTCATGCATGTCTACCAAATCATTTTATCAAATAGTTCACTACCTTGTTGCTATGGCTAAAATCCTAAAACAAGTTCTTCTAAGCATGCTAAAGATGCTTGGAAAAAATCTATCAAAGCATAATAGTAAGCAATAACATAGACAAGGTAGTGAATTGGTTGAAAAATGCCTCAAAGAAATGTGGTCCCATGGTGATGAAATTCCATGACAATCCATAAAAATTCACTTGTCATTTCATTCTTCATGGAATTCCATCACCATGATACCAAATTTCTTTGAGGAATTTTTTCCAAAGTTCATTGCCTTTTCTATGCTACCACATTTTTCATACATGTCTACCAAAGCATTTTATTAAATAGCTCACTACCTTGCTATTATGGTTAAAACCCTAAAATAGGGGATTTCAAAAAAGTTATGGATGCTTGGAAAAAATATATCAAAGCATAATAGTAAGCAATAAGCTATAGTCTCATGTTTTTTTGGCATGAAAATCAGCGTGATTTTATTTGCATTTATTTGTAGGTTTTAAATGCATTTTTTTGGCAATTTCTCTATTTGAAATAGGGAAAAATATTTGTGGTCAATTTTGTCCACTTTTTAAGTGTAGGATTCTCACGGTTAGTGAAAAAGGTAGTGTTCATGAAGGAATGGAAAAGATGCATAGAACCTATCAATTATACCCATACTATTCAATGGCATTGAACCATTTAGCAAACCATTTTTTCTTCACATGGCAGCATTTTCTTGTGGAACAATTGACTGAGATAGTTCTTGTTTCAACTGACCACCATCTCATGAAATCTTATTCATATTATAATTGTGCACGATCTTATCATAGTAAAGGTGACTATGACAAAACTGGCCACTACTACATGGCATCAATCAAGGAAAGCCATAGGCCACAAGATTTTGTGGGCAGGTTCAATTGAAGCTAGGAGATCTTAAGAGTTCTCTCAAATTTTGAAAATGTTTTGGAGGTCCACCCTAAGAACTATGAGAGCTTAAAAGTTGTAGGCCATATATATGCTTAGCAAGGGAAGGCAGAGGAGGCTTTAGAAATTTTAAGAAAGGAAACTCACATCGATCAACATGATGCCCATTCATTTATCAAGATGGGTGAGTTATTAATATTGTCAGGCCCTAGTGTAGCCTTAGATTCTCTTAAGATTCCAAAGTCTCTTCTGAAGAAGAGTAGAGAATAATTACCCATTCAATTATTAAACAACGTTGAGGTTCTTCATTTTGAGCATGATGAACTAGAGTTGGCTCAACAAAATTTTATGGAGGCATTAGGAAATGATTTTTTTCCTCTATATAAATCTTTGTGGTTAGTTTTGTGCATTTTTTACTTGTATGATTCTCATAGTTAGTGAAAAGGTAGTTTTCATGAAGGAATGGAAAAGATGTGTATAGCCTTTCAATTATACCTGTACTTTGCAATGGCATTGAATCATTTGGTAAACCATTTTTTCTTCACTATAGGGAAATATTTTCTTGTGGAATAGTTGACTAAGACAACTCTTGTTTCAACTAACCAACCTCTCATGAAATATCATTCATATTATAATCTTGCATGATCTTATCATAGCAAAGGTCATTATGAAACCATTGGTCACTACTACATGACATCATTCAAGGAAAGTCAAAGGTTGTAGGATTTTTTGGATAGGTTCAATTGAATCTCAAAGATCTTAAGAGTTCTCTCTCAAATTTTGAAAAGGTTTTGGAGGTCCACCCTTAGAACTGTGAGAGCTAAAAATATATAGGCCATATATATCCTCAACAAGGGCTAGTAGAGAAGGCTTTAAAAATTTTAAGAAAGGAAACTCACATAGATCCACCTAATGCCCATGCATTTATCAAGAAGGGTGAGTTATTAATATCATCAAACCCTAGTGCAGCCTTAGATTCTCTTAAGACATCAAAGTCTCTTTTGAAAAAGAGTAGAGAAGTACCAATTTAATTGTTAAACAACATTGGGGTTCTTCATTTTGACGGTGATGAACTAGAGTTGTCTCAACAAACTTTTATGGAGGCATTAGGAAATGATGTTCTGCGTGGGTGCATGATGATGGGTAGCAATTTTGTGGTCACTTTTAAAAAAAAATTGAAAACTTATAATGTGAGCACGTTATAGCATGCTCACATTATGGCTTGGTGTGTCGAGCCTAAGGCTCAACCACCACAATCCCATAACATGAGAATGTTATAACACACTCTAATTATGACATGTTAAAAGAAAATAAAAAGAGGTCGAATTCATTTTCATTTCTGATTGTGTTTTTCTTGTTGCCCACAGCCAAAAAACTTAGAATTTTGTGCTCGCATTCTAGGAGGATATTTTTTGCAAAAATCTTCATCAAAGGTTGTTGATTCATCACCAAGATGCCACCACATTGACAAGGAGGTAAAAGAGGTAAGGATTGTTTGTTTTATTTTTGAATTTGTTAGTTTTAGGTTGTATTTGATATTTATTTTTTGAATTTGTAGGATATGTTAATAAACTTGGAAACCCTCCTCAAAATCCATAGCAAGAACAAAATCCTCAACCACAACAACAACCTCCTCCACCAATCCCTCAATACCCTCCTGGAACTCAACAAAATTTAATGGGTGAAATTGAGGATTTAATCGGGAGGTTGAATGATCCAAATGGTTCAAATGTAGAAAGAATGACTGTAGAAACTTCACTACAAGATATGTTAAAAAATGTAGATTCAATCAGCAAAAAATTAATTGGTTGGAACGATAGGAGGCAGGTGGTTAGGGATTTTTACTAAGATAAATTATCATATAAAGAAGTAAAATATTTTAAAATTACAAAAGGTGATTTGTGTCCATTATTCACTAACCCATAGTCAAATGGAAATCTCTCCCTCAATGCGAAGAGGTTTCCTATTCATTGGTGCCACCACCAAGAGATTGAGAAATATTTTTGGGATAGGTGGTACATGGTTTTTGATGACCCACCATGCAACAATTGTGAAGTCTCACATCATTTCCTCAAGAAACTATACGCTGAGTTCATCTTGAACAAAATCCCAAATTATTTTGATTTGAGGGACTTCCAAGGGAGAGGTGGGGGGTTCAACACAAGATGGACCTATTGCACAGTGAAATCCTATGTGGCAAGTGATACAAACTCTCGCTAGGCCACCTTATGAGCACATCATCGTCCCTTATGTCGCGAAGGAGAGTATCGATGTAGAGACTCTACAGGCCATCAACTCTTTGACACAAAGTGTCATCCAACATGCTAGCCCTCTTGTATAGCGCCATCCAAGGGAGTCATCGACAGGTGGGATTTGATCCCATGTGTGTCAATCTTGTGGGGCGACTTGTTCATATGACCCCACTGACACTCAAGAGGCTATTGCATAGGATCTGTCTATAACTATGGAGATGGAGAGCACAACTGACATTTTGCATGATACATATGGCATTGATACTCACATAAAAGTTAGCATGTTCATTGAATTTAATTTATTAAATTTTGATTTTGAAATGCAAGATTAACTAATTTAGTTTTATTATTTTAATAAACTTGTAGGGTTACAGTGTTGATACTGGATACACCAGCCCTACACCTACTTATTTCTATAATACACCAATCGGCGGGGTATGTAACTATTAAATAATTATAAATTTATTACATGTTAATAAATTTTTTTTATGAATGGTATTTTAATATGTGATTTTGGATGTTGAATAGGTTAATATTGGAGGTTTTGAGGGAACACCTCCCGACACCAGTGGATTTAGTCAAACCTTCACGCATGTAATAGAATAAAGATTTTAACTAATAAATTGTACTTAATAGATTTATGTAGTTTATATTCATATAATTGATTACGTTGCATTTCACATCATTCAAACTCAAAGCATTTCTTCACATTACATTTAACTAATAACTAGATTTTGATAGATGACAAAATTTCAACTACAATATAGTTGTTTAGAAAGCCAACATAAGTAGTGATGCAATTACTTCATATACCATAAGTAATAAGTCTAGAAGCAGCTTCCAATTGCATTTGCTTGTCATGGCATTCCATGAGACCATATTTTAGTGAGGAATCTTTTCAAACAGTTCACTCCCTTGTCTATGCTCCAAACTAGGCACCCATTATGGCCAGCTCTCACATATTTGAAACTCACTTGCAACTCTTTTGGAGCAACTGTCCCAAATCTAGCTTTTAACACTGAATTAGGCCATAATTAGGCCTTTTTTTCAAATATATATCTCTCCAAACACACAACCAACACCTGAAACCTTCAAAAATTCAAAATATAGCCAAGAAAACCTTAGATTATTCAACTTTCAAGTCCCCTCTCGCTCATTTAGACCCCTTTTCATAAAACCCTCACTTTCCTTGCAATCAATTAGGGCTTATTGAAACTCTTATTCCATCACCTATAAAAATATTATAATCACTTTAATAAAGCTTATTTATTCCTTTACATTCTCATTCTATCCTCAAATAGTGCTTCCCCAAATATCTACATACACTTCCTTCACAAAATCACTTTATTTCACTAGTTTTCACCATCTTTCACCTAGGGTTTCTCACTCATTCACTTCTCTGACCCCTTACAACCCCTTAGATATTATAAAAACCATCCAATTCACCTACTCTCATAGTTTTTAGGGGATTCTATCCACTTCTAAGCCACTGTCCTCTTTTCACTCACTCTAGCCTTGTTTAGAAGGCACCAAAACTAGTTTTTCACTAGGGAAGCAAGGAGAACTCACACAAAAACTTCACCAAACCAATTAATTACCTTATAAACCTAATACTACTTTATACCAATCCATTCCACCAAGAAACAGTTGCTACAGAAAGATGGAATGGACCTTTTAGTTCATTTGGGCAATCAAACCCTTAGCCCCTATTTTTTGACCGCCTAGAGAAATCAAGCCACCAAAAGCTTGAAACTCAATATCAAATGATAAAATTAGTTTTAAATTGATTCAAACACCTAACTCCTTCAATTCACACACATTATAGATGCACTACCACCTACACGGAACCGTACACTGGCAGATGATGGAGGAAAACACATAAAATAGCAGTATAATAGTGATATTTTATTAGTTTTCTCCTTCAAAATGCCTCAACAACAACTAACAACGATGAACCACATATTTTAAAAAATTTCCCAATAATTTCAACTTCCTAAGAACCTAAGATTGCCTCTACAACTACCTTGACTCTTCATATTCCTCCACTTGTCATCTTTTTGCATTTTTACAACATTGATTGACAACTTTTGTTAAGATTTTGTAACTTTACAATATATGCCTAAAATGGATACCAAAGACCATTAAAAACTAAAAAATGGCTATTTAAGCCTTATTACATCATTAAAATACCTATACAACCTCAAAATCCTAAATTTTCCTCATGGAGGCATGGTCTTGTAAAGGTGCACCTGCACCACTTTTTCAAACAGCTCACCACCTTTTCTATGCTACCAAATTTTTCATACATGTCTACCAAAGTATTTTATCAAACAATTCATTTCCTCACTGATATGGCTAAAAGATTAAAAAAGGTGCTTTCCAACAAACTATGGATGGTTGGAAAAAATCTATCAAAGCATAATAGTAAGCAATAGCATAGACAAGGAAGTTAGTAGGTTGAAAAAATGCCTTGAAGAAATGTGGTCTCATGGTGATGGAATGTTGAGACCACATTTCTTCAAGGAATTTATTCAAATAGGTCACCACCTTTTCTATGATACCACATTTTCTAGACATGTGTACCAAATCATTTTATCAAACTACTCACTTCCTTGTTGCTATGGCTAAAACCCTAAAATAGGTGCTTTCCAACAAACTATGGATGCTTGGAAAAATTTCTATCAAAGCACAATGGTAAGCAATAATACCATAGAGAAGGAAATGAACTGTCTGAAAAAATTCTTGAAAGAAATGTGGTCTTATGGTGATAGAATTCCATGACGTGCATTTTTTTGTAATAGCATTCCATCACCATGAGACCCCATTTCTTTGAGGCATTTTCTCAAATAGTTAACTACCTTCTCTATGCCACCATAGTTATCGTACATGTCTACGAAAGCATTTTATCAAATGGTTCAACAACTTCCAACTATGGGTAAAAGCTTAAAAATACATGCTTTCAAACAAGATATGGAAAGGGAAAATAGTAAGCATGATAGGGGTATGTGTAGGATCATGATGGGCCAAAAAGTGGCAATATTATGGGTATTTGTAGGGTATGTGGCTAATGAATTTTTTCTTACCCAAAATTGATGAAATGAAAAGAGTTTTTAGAGGAGATTCTTAGCTTTCCACCAATATAAATTATGCTTTAATTTGAATTTAATAAATAATTATTATTAATTTTCTATTAGAATTATGACTAAAGTCCTAATCAATAGGCTGATTGAAAAACATCTATAACTTTCAAACGGTATCACATTTTTTGAATCCAAAACATGCATCACATTCTATCCTTCACATACTATAGGATTAAAAAAATAAAAAATAAATTTCATGAAGTTTTGACCAAGTTAAGGTGGTCAAACATATGAGTTTTTATATTTTTTAAAATTTGTAATAAAAAATTCATAATTAATTATTTACTTGGAAAAAAATTACAAAAAAATATGCATCACATCTAAACATGAGTCCTCTACTTATATATAAAATATTATAAAAAAATATTATCATTTTATTAT
Source organism: Sequoia sempervirens (assembly GCA_007258455.2). Taxonomy (NCBI): domain Eukaryota; kingdom Viridiplantae; phylum Streptophyta; class Pinopsida; order Cupressales; family Cupressaceae; genus Sequoia; species Sequoia sempervirens. Next base: position 346,283,521 of record VDFB02373365.1, read on the forward strand.
GGTTAGGGTGGTCAGACAGACACCTACTTCTTATTTTTTCCCTGAAATTTAAGTACTACTACATTGAAATTTCAAATTTTCACCAAGTAGAATTTATTTATTTTTAAATAAACCTAGTAGTTTAGAAACTAAATTCAATTTTCTATAGATTATTTTCTTACATATTTTTGAAATAATATAGATAACTTATTCAAATTTTTACGTCAAGTTGCCTAACACTGATTTTTCTAAATTTTTTGCCACTTAAGGGCCTATTTTTTCCATGATGATCTTGCACATACCCATAGTTAGAAATATATAGTTTAATAAATACTCAAAAAAAAATTCATTATCTCATTCATTAGAAGTCATGACGTGGATCGCTATTGAAGTTTTTGTGATTGAATAATTTTTTATTTTATTTCCAAATGTTGCAAGCCAAAACACCTCTAAATGATGAGGGCAATGGAGATCGGGGTTTCATTTTCTATAGAATCCTCAATGGCTTTGATAGGGGAGGTATGAGGAAAATTACTAAATTTCAATTTACATTCATTGTTATAGATGTTAGTGAAAAATAAAACCATTATTGATTTGTAGTTTAATTTCTATTTGGATGGTTTATAGAGGGCTTGAGCACACCTCAACATGGGCATGTGAATATTTCCCTCATGGAAAGTGATTATGAGATGGCAGTAAGTGATTATTTTGTTAAATATATCATTTTTTATAATGTAATTTCTATATATTAATGTCTTTACTTCTTATTGTAATAGTTAAAACTTCACCAAAAACTAAACACTAGGAGGAGTAGGAGGAGCACTCCTTGAGCGCAACACAAATGAGTGACATACCTAGTACCATCCTATCAACAAGAAAAGGGAAAGAATTTATTTCCAGAGCATGGAGAGCAATTACTTTTGATTCCAGATCCCTTTGTTGTATGCCTACATGGCAGTTTTGTACATATTTTGTATTGGATATGTTTGACATTGTAAGCCTATATGGCTATTTTGTGTACCTATATTTTTTACTTATATCAACATATATTGATGTATGTGTACATGGCTATTTGGTTAATACAGATCTTTTTTATGAATGGTTTCCATATTTGCATTATAAACTCATGGTTCAATAGATATGAGTTATGTGTATTCAAGTGTATACTTTACAACTTACGTGTATGCTTTGTGACTTACGTGTGTTCCAATGTATACTTTGTGACTTACATGTTTTCATGTGTATACCTTATATTCATACATATACTTTGTATTAATTTGTGTATATTATGTATTTGTGTGTATAGTTTAAGGATTATGTATTTTTGGGTACTTGTACTTCCCTTATTCACATGTACATGCATGACTTATTCACATGTACATATACTTATTAATTGGTTAGCCCTAGCATTGATCATTGTTGCCCTTCATGGTTTGTCTCGAATATTAATTGATTGATGATAAACAACTTTATGTCAAAGAAAAAAACATGTTTTCAATGGGTATTCCATGAAATGATTCATAAAAATATTTCAAAAAGTATCCTTGATATTACAAAAAGATATGTGATTATACACTTCAATTGTGCAGTCACCCTTTGGTTCTTTCAAAGAAAAATATGCCTATGCCAATATTACACTACACAAGTAAACTAGATTTTGTATTGTGGAGCTATATTAAGCTACCACTCTCAAGACCAATGTAACAATGATAGATAATAATGTTTGATACTACAAGAAGACATCAAAATGGCTAGTGTACTAAAAAAATTCTTATGATTTCTAAAGAATGTTGATAACTCTACTCAGTTGGATTCTTTTCTTAAAGTCACATAAATTGAACCCTAGCATCAATAGACTGTGTATATCAAGCTACCACAATTCAAGTTTCAAAAATGAATATTTATCATGCATGTTTTAAATGACATTCAATTTTATGGTGGTTTCATTGTTTATATGATGTTATGTGATATTCTAATCCTAATTCATGTTTCTAGGCTGCATATATATATATATATATAGTTTTTTACATTTTTTTCATACTAATGAGCGCAAAATGAACTGAACCCCTCTAAATTTTTTTGGATGAACTAGTGAACTAAACCCCCAAACCCGAACCTGAACCTCATACAACCTCAAACCCTCTTCTAGCACTCTTCATTTTTCCCGCACAAATGTAATTGACCACCAAATTATGCTACCCCCTGTGTTGGATATTGCTAATATGTGGTTTTCATTGATGTCAACATATTGGAATTAATGTCTTTAAGGCTATATATGTCGAGGATATTGAGAAAATTGTAATAAAATAAGTTGTAGGTTGTCAGTGATGCAATGAAGTTTAGTATAGCCATCATGCTATTGGCTAACTCAGTATATTGATGATAAGAGGTTGTAGATTAAAGGGTTTTTTGTTGAGTATATCTAGTTTATCCACGTAAATTTTTAGAGATCCACATGAAGATTTGATTTAGTTATGAGTATCTGTGTTCTAAAAATTGTTTTGTTGCTTTAGTTGGTGTTCCTGAAAGAAGATAATGTGATTCTAGTAATTTTAATTGTTGTGGATACTTCTATAGTGATTCATGATCCTCGTGGGTGTTTCTAGATTATGCTCTATCTATGTTGTACATCCGCATTGATCGTTGTGCTCGCGATTGGAAATTTTCTTCTTTGAGTTTATTTTTTTCATGATCATGCTGACAGGGTGATCGTAGATGTTTTGGATCTTCAAGGCATAATTTTTGAAGGTGGTTCATGTTTGAGGATGTTCTTTTGGGTCTTCACTATGTTTTGGCTAACATTGGTTGGTGCGCATTGAAAATTGTTTATGGATTGGGCCGACAGTTTCTAATCATTTTATATTTTGTTGAAGCCAACATGTAGATGATGTTATCCTTAGTTGTGGATATATATGAGTGATTGTAACTTATGGGTATGTGCAGGATCATCATGAAAAAAATAGGCCCTTAAGTGGCAAAAAATTTAGAAAAATTAGGATTAGACAACTTGACGTAAAAATTTGAATAAGTTATCTATATTATTTCAAAAATATGTAAGAATAGAATCCATAGAAAATTGAATGTAGTTTCTAAACTACTAGGTTTATTTAAAAATAAATAAAATCTATTTCATCAAAATTTGAAATTTCAATGCAGTAGTACTTAAATTTCAGGGAAAAAATAAGTAGGTGTTTGTCTGACCACCCTAACCATAATAAAATGATAATATTTTTAATAAGATTTTATATATAAGTAGAGGACTCATGTCTAGTTGTGATGCATATTTTTTTGTAATTTTTTTCCCAGTAAATAATTAATTATGATTTTTTTATTACAACTTTGAAAAAATATAAAAACTCGTATGTCTGACCACGTTAACTTGTCAAAACTTTATGAAATTTAATTTTTCTTTTTTTAATCCTATATTATGTAAAGGATAGAATGTGACGCATGTTTTGGATTCAAAAAATGTGATACCATTTGAAAATTATAGATGTTTTTCAATCAACCTATCGATTAGGACTTTAGTTGTAATTATAATAGAAAATTAATAATAATTATTTATTAAATTCAAATTAAAACATAATTTATATTGGTGGAAAGATGAA
>VDFB02373365.1:346287207-346346690 GCA_007258455.2 Sequoia sempervirens
GAATTTTCCATGACAATGAACTTTCCATGACAATGAATTTTCCTCCACCTGTAAGCATTCTCTTCCCATTATAGTGTCCCTCCACTCTCACCTTGGACGTGTAGGTAATCTGGCTAAAGAATCTGAGGAGAAAGATGGAACCAAAAGTTCTGATGGAGCTTTAGTGAGTATGATGAATTACATGATTAAAAGCCTCGATTCGGGGCGAGCACAAAATTAACTCAACGGGTACGACATTGTAAAAAGGAAGTATCTCTGTCCCAAGTCCTTCACATCGTTAGGAGTTTTGTAGTGTCATGTGTTGACCTTGTCCTGGCCTTTATTTGATTTAATTTATTTAATTTATGGTTAGTTGTTATTTAATTTAATTTTTATTCTTTTTGGAATTAATTAGTGTTATTTTGAGGTTATTTAATTATCGTGATTTTATAAGATTAATTAATGTCATTTTTATTTATTTGATTAATTATGATTTAGTAGGTATTGAATTTTAATTATATGTAATCAAAAGCTATTTAATTACTAAAAGCTTGTTTTAGTTGAATTTTAGAAAAATGTGGTGATAATTAGAAATTATCTTTTTAAAGCTAATTAAATCAGAAAAGCTGAAGATATTATCTTTTGGGGACATTTTGAGAATAGAATTAAGTCTAAATTTATTTATTTATTTATTTATTTTAGATAATGTGTGTGCTGTTAAAGCAGAAAAGATAACCAATGCATGGTTTGTTTTTTTTTGTGAAAAAGGAAATTAGGTGATTTATCTTTATTTATTAATTTTATTGTGAGAGAAAAAGGGGGGGTTATTTGCATGTAAGACATTACAATACAAAAACCACCCAAAAAAAAAAAAGAAGGAAAAATTAACCCAGTTTGACTCTTGCCACTATTGCACGCTTTCACAGTGGGCTTTATAGCTACCATTTGCGCGCACCCATCGGGGAATCTGCCTCTGCTCTTTGAAAAAAAATAGGGAGGGGAGTTTTCCATGGTGGTCTTTGCTGCTTCATTAACCATATCTATTTTTTTTTCTGCGCCTCTATGTGAAGTTGAGGAGAATGATAACCAAGGAGCCAGTGTATAATGAGATTTATCCACAATTATATGTCGGTGGGTGGCCATGTTTTGCATCAGATATTCCTCCAGGAGAGCCTGCAGTCATAGATTGCACATGCGAATTTCCTAAAAGCTCGTGTGTGGATAATATGAATCTTTCATATATGTGCATACCCACATGGGATACTCGCGCCCCTGGTCATCAAGACATTGATTTAGCTGTTCGCTGGGCTGCTGAACAACGGTCCAAGAACATGCATGTCCTAGTCCATTGTGCTTTCAGGGGATTCTTTTCGTCCTCTACATGGTGGGGGAGCTTCTTTTATGAGGGACACATTGAAGATTTTGAAAAGGGAAAAAGAGCTCTTGCGGAGGATTTGGATAGAGTAGAACCTATTATACGCTGAGTATAATAGAGATAATGGATGAGATATATTGCATTAGGAGCATGGAAAAAAAAATGCAGTCCTTAACAGAAGTTAGGAACTCGAGTCACCCAACAAAAAGGAGCTCTCCATAAGATCATTGACCCAAAAAAAAATGAAAAGGTGGAGATACGAAGATTTCAATCTCTACAAATTCCTCCATCGAATTTGAGGTACTCTCTATGATGCCAAGTAAGTATCAATTACCACAGTATAGGTAACGATAATATTGCAATAGAGAGAAGCATGATTTTTAATCTTTAATATTTCAGTGATGAATATGCTATTCTTTATAAAGGATTCCTATTACCTGAAAGAGTATATAAATAGTTTTTATAAATATTTTGATCATTATTCAAATAGCTTGTAAATTAAAATATGAGTTTTTCATAAGTTCTATCCTCTCAAAATTCTTTCCAATCACTTTCTATTCGTTTATTGTATGCTCATATGTCAATTTAGATTTGACATCATTTACTACACCAACTTTCTTATATCCTCCTTTTCTTTCTCCCCGTTGTTATGCTTGATAGACGTCCCTTCATTATTCTGGGTATCTGATACAGTTCTCATTAGTGTATTGCGAGCCTATTTTTCAGATTGTTTCATTTAGCATCACCAATATTCTCCACAAGAACATCGTACTTGTTTAAAATGATGGATGAACTTACCTCATTTCTGAATTCCCAATTTTGGCAAAAGGATTCGGCTTTATGCCTGCCAATTGCATTTGCTTGAAATTACTAAAGCCCCTTCAATGATTCCAGCTTGTGCATACCCTCCAATTATCGCATTCCATGAGGTTGAATTTCCTTGAGGAATTTTGTCAACAAATCATGTACCCAGCCTCTATCTCTGCATTTTTATTTCAAACATTTCTTTGAGGTATTCTGTCAAGCATGTCACATGTCTTGTCCCTGCCTCTGTATCTTTCATTTGGTTTTCACTCCTCCAAAATCTACCTCCTTGGTATTGACCTTTCACTTCTCCGATTTAGCTTTTAGCAGCCTGAAAAATAAGATTAATACAATGGTTTTAGAGTATGTTTACTAAAATGAAAATTACTAGATCCTAATAATGTGCACAATTAGGTTTTAATAGTATGACATCCTTTACCCTACGCAGTTAGATATATATAACAACATATTTAATGTGTATATAGATTTTATCTTGATTTTGAAAAATAATGCAAGGTTATTGTTAATGAATAGTTAAATAATCAATGTTATATATTTAGTTTGGACTGTTTTGTCAATATTTGAGAGTATTCACATTTATAATAAAATTTTCTCATCAATAGATAGTGTAAATAAATTTAGGGATTTATGGTTATTGATACTTAGCTGCCATTTATAACAATAGTTGGATTGGTTACTAGTTCAAATTTTTGAGTGCTTAATACAAAAGGAGACATTTTATGTTTAGTGTGAACGTGATTACATTATAGGTTGGTGAATATATTTTTATATATTTAAATATATACGAATATACTTTACATGTGGTTGTGACGTGAATATGTTTATATGTGTACTACTATTTATATATCGCAAAAGATTAATAATCATTTAGGGATTTTTTTTCATTTATAGAAATGTTACAGTATGTAATAGTGTATGCCTGATAAATAGATATTCAAGTCATTGAAATGATAGATAATGGTTCAAAACGAAGATAGGGTACACAACGAAATGAGGGAAGTAGATTTAATCATATTTAGATAGTTGAGAGATTTATTTAAAAGAATGACTTAGAGGAACTCTAGAATGTTATTTAATAAAGAATTTAAATTGGATTTTCTTATTGGATGGGTATTATTAAATGAATATTTAAATGGTTGAAAGCAATTGGTTTGGGTAAATTTTAAGAGAATTGATCTATTTTATACCTTAATAATTGAGAGTTAGGGAAGTTAATATTGCTAAGGGGTGAAAGTTTTGGGATTAATTAGTTATAAGTATTTAAGAGGGTTACCTTGTAATTTAAATAATTGGATTATTGCTACTATAGATATTATCAAGTAGAACTAATTGGAGTAAATAATCTTTGGAATTGAACTTAAGATTGAGTAATTAGACTCGAGGGAAGTATAAATGCTTTGTTAAGATTATAGAAATGTTGTCATTAATGTCATAGGGTATATATTATAGATTTGGTCATTCAAGTTGTAGTACCCCTCCATTCTCATCATGACTAATGCTTGGATTGTATTCATACTTACCCAGAGAATTGAATGATTGATTTTGATCAACTTACATTTAGATAAATGAGAAGGCCAATGCAAGTAAATGAATTTAGACAATTTCTTGAATGATTATTTTTCCTTGCGTTCTTTTTACCATTGATTCATAAGTCCTTGATAGGGATAGTTACTTTTAAAACTCTTGTGAGTATGATTGACTTGATTGTCGAGAGGTTTGGTCTTCCAATTGTGAATGCAAGTCGTTAATGGCTACTGTTGTTATGCCTTGTGACCTTTCTTTTGCAAGTATGAATAAATATATTTGAGTAGGTTATTTTTATTTTGTTTTTTGCAAGAATATGCTTATCTTGTTCTTCAGTCTTCGGCTTCACCTAAGTGGGTGGCAGCCACCTTATAAACTGTCTGGGGTGATGGACCCTAGAAAGGGTTGCATACCCACTCTTCTCTAGTATGTAATTTTTGTATGGGTCACATAATGCTTATGAATAGAGGTTTGAGTTTAGCGTGTATTTGTGGTGTTGTGTTACTTTTGTTTTGGGGTAGATTCCTCCTTGAATGTCTTATGAGTGAACCCTTGGTTGGTCAGTCAATGAGTTGGAGTAGCTCAAGTTGTCGAACTACGGTGCCTCTGCGAATTATATACGTAGGCAAGGCCATCAAGTGATGAGCTCCCGAGGCATTAGGTTGGGCCCCTAGGACTGTTATTCTGAGTCTTTTTTGAGACTTGTCATTTATTTTCAGTAACGTAAAAGCTATCCATTGATTTATATAGCTTCTCTTAGTGATCACGTGCTAACTATATTTGTTCTGAAGTGTGTGCCAAGTCTTGTAGACCTTGCAGGTATAGGCATTGGGAGCAAGAACTTGTTGATAAAATAGGATGTAAGAGGTATGTTAAGCTGACCTAAGTAAGTAGACTCTATTGCCAAGTTAGTAAATCACTTCTATCTTTTCTTGTAGCTTGTGTGATCATTGAGTATAGCTATAAGTAGTGAATAGTGTTGTTGTTATCTTTGTTTCGTTGTTAGTCATTTGTGATGTAACCTTGTGTGCCCCAGAGAACTAAGTGTCCTAGTGTAATGTAATGTGTTATGTGTTTATGGTTAATGTTCTTGTATGTTCAATTGTAATGTTAAAAAATAAAAAATAAAAAAAATTATTTGCTTTGTCTGTGTTCTCTGGGTTGCATGACGGGCGTTACACCCATGTTGTTCCCCAATTTCAACATACTCTTTTGTCCTTTCAAATTTGATGTTATTCCAATATCCTTGGCATTGATACTGGCCAACACACTGGCCAGATGTTCACATCGTCTCTCTAAGTTCACTAAATTTTTTATTTATCCTCCTTTTCTCTAGCATGTAAACTTTTTGTTTATTTCTTTCCACTCCCAACCTCATGCAAAGAATTGCCTCTAACCATCAGACTAGTCTTATTTTTAAATTTTATTTTCATGCAAAAGCCAGTCATCTCTAGTTGCTTATTTTTGGATTGGATGTTCTCTTTTGCATGTTTTATGATACAATTTAATTTATTCAATTTAATCTAATTTTACTTATAATTTTTCTAATTGATATTTATTTTCTTTTCATAAATAATATTCATATAGCTTTAGGTTTTTGAAACTATATAGATAAACTTAATAACAAATAATATTATTATATTAATATATTTATTATATTTTTAATATATATATAAACAAAGATTATCAAAAAAATTCAAAATATCATCTTTTTAATTTTTTCAATAAAATTAACTTTTGAAAACAAATAAACATAATGCACATTGGAATAATTATATTTAGAATTTTTTAATTACTAAATTATATTTTGGGTATGTGAAGCATCATCATGGAAAAAACAGGTCCTTAATTGGCAAAAAATTCATAAAAATTAGAGTTAGGAAACTTGACATAAAAATTTGAATAAGTTCTCTATATTATTTCAAAAATATGTAAGAATAGAATCTGTAGCAAATTGAATGTAGTTTCTAAACTGCTAGGTTTATTTTAAAAAGAAAAAAAATTATTTGGTGAATATTTGAAATTTCAATACAGTAGAACTTAAATTTTAGAGAAAAAATAAGAAGTAGGCATCTGTCTGACCACCCTAACCACAATAAAATGATAATATTTTTTTTATAAGATTTTAGATATAAGTAGAAGACTCATCTGGGTATGTGGAAGATCATCATGGGAAAAATAGGCCCTTAAGTGGCAAAAAATTTAAAAAAATCAATGTTAGGCAACTTGACGTAAAAATTTGAATAAGTTATCTATATTATTTCAAAAATATGTAAGAACATAATATATAAAAAATTGAAAGTAGTTTCTAAACTACTTGGTTTATTTGAAACTAAATAAATTCTATTTGGTGAAAATTTGAAATTTCAATGGAGTAGTACTTAAATTTTAGGGAAAAAATAAGAAGTAGGTGTCTGTCTGACCACCCTAAACATAATAAAATGATAATATTTTTTTATAAGATTTTATATATAAGTAGAGGACTCATGTCTAGATGTGAGTCATATTTTTTGTAATTTTTTTCCAAGTAAATAATTAATTATGAATTTTTTATTACAACTTTTTAAAAATATAAAAAACTTGTATGTCTGACCACCTTAACTTGGTCAAACTTCATGAAATTTATTTTTTATTTTTTTAATCCTATAGTATGTGAAGCATAAAATGTGACACGTGTCTCATATTCAAAAAATGTTATACCGTTTGAAAGTTATCAATGTTTTTCAATCAGCCTATCGATTAGGACTTTAGTCGTAATTCTAATAGAAAATGAATAATAATTATTTATTAAATTCAAATTAAAGCATAATTTATATTGGTGGAAGGTTGAAAATATCCTCTAAAAACCCTTTTCGTTTCATCAATTTTGGGTAAAAAGAAAGTCTCCAGCCATATACCCTACAAATACCCATAATATTGCCACTTTTGGCCCATCATGATCCTACACATACCCATCTCCAGATGTGATGCATATTTTTTGTAATTTTTTTTCCAAGTAAATAATTAATTATGATTTTTTATTACAACTTTTAAAAATATAAAAACTCGTATGTCCCGACCACCTTAACTTGGTAAAAACTTCATGAAATTCATTTTTTTTAATCCTATAGTATGTGAAGCATAGAATGTGACACATATTTTAGATTCAAAAAATTTGATACTATTTGAAAGCTATAAATGTTTTTCAATCAACCTATCAATCAAAACTTTAGTCATAATTCAAATAGAAAATGAATAATAATGATTTATTAAATTCAAAGTAAAACATAATTTATATTGCTGGAAAGCTAAGAATCTCCTTAAAAAACCCTTTTTGTTTCATCTATTTTGGGTTAAAAAAAAGTGATCAGCCACATAGCCTACAAATACCCATCATATTGCCACTTTTTGGCCAATTATGATCCTGCACATACCCTTTTAGGTTTACTATCATATTCTAATACATATTAACTATTTTTCTTCATTTTCAACCAAACACAAGGCTCACAATTTATAGAATATTCTTGGCCAAACTATATGCAAAATATGAAGCATATAAATCTACATGGTGTGTGCAATATTTCCATCATACTCATTGATGTCAATCAACTAAACACCTCTATCTCGACCATGTTCTCACTTTTGACATGTACCTCCACTCATTTGCACTTAAATTTTCATTAATAGTGTTAGCCCATACACCATAATCAAGGCACATAGAAATTAAGCTCATAATCATATCATGATAACTATTTAAATTTCATTTATGTGCATCCTGATTTACCATCAATTTGAATTTGAATTTCAAGCATTAAAAATAACATTTAATTTAAATCATATGTATCCACAACCAAAACATGTCCTAGCAATATTGTTAATCAGTTCAATTTATTTATCAATTATGTTTATGAAAAAATGAGATGTGACAAAGAGCGAGAGGGGGTAGTGAGGGAGAGGGGGAGAGATATCAAGAGAGAGATAGAGATAGAGATATAGAGTAGGAGAGATGGAGTGAATAAGAGAGAGAGCATGAAAGTCATGTTGCATCACAAAATAATTATACACATTATGAACACATAAAGGCATCTAGATTTATATATGAATATATAGACAAGTTTACATAGACAAAGATATATGTATATATATATATATATATATATATATATATATATATATATATATATATAGCCTATTGAGATTTTTACTGTGTAGAATTAGGGAGAATGGAAATCAAATTTTCCATGACTAATATGCAAGTTTCAAGTCAAATTTAAGGTGATAGGTGTTAGAAACTTGTCTGTGGGGGGTAACACTACCTCTATATTGAATCACTTCATAATTGTATTTTCAGAATTATTAGTGAATTGAAACTGTTTATATATATATATATATATATATTTATTTATTTATTTATTTATTTATTTATTAGTGCATTGAAACTGTTTATATATATATATATATATAGTATGAAAAATAGTAGAATTCACAAATAGAATTCATAGAAGGAAAAATTTAGATTTGACTAAGTTCAACGTTCAGCTCCAAACATGGTGCATTCCCAGAAAAAAAAATTATAGGGTCAAATAGGTGCAAAATGGTCATGAGGTTGTGCCAAGGTTATTTTTCGTCACGTTTTTTTGTTTGTGGAATTGATTTGAGGCTTTATGTAGGTTATAAATGAATTTTTTTACTCCCAAAATGATGCCTAGTGCATTCTTCATGACTAGACGGAAATTTCCAAGATCTTCAAAGCATTTCAACTGCCCAACAATGGGAAAAATGTGAGAGCAACTGCAAAAACGTGGCTCCATCATTTCTCTTTCTACCAACAAGTTTGTAAATGCATTGGCATATAAAATAAAAGAGATCTGGCAAAAGGAAAATGTCTGTATATATGCAAACTGCCTTGTATCTTTTTTAATATTTTCAATAGAAAGCTTGGGGAAAAAGATACATTGTTGTATAAAATACATATATGTTCAATTTTATTAGATTACCTCACTAATATATGTTAGTACTATATATATATATATATTATTTTGAACAACATTATATATATTATATATATTGCTTTACACAAAAGTATTAAATAGAATACAGTTTATCTTCATTAGAAATGAAAATATATAGTTTTATTAAACCACAATACTCAATTTCTCTTATAGAAGATGAGAGAATTAACATCAAATACATAACTATAGTTGATGTAATCAAAATAAGTAAAGAGATTTATCCTTTCTTACAAATAGAGATTTTTTTCTTTTCCAATCATTTATTTTCTCAAACAAAAGTTTTATCATAAGAGAAAATGTATTAAAAAAACTTGGAACAAATTCTATCTTGATTAAATTTCTCTGGTTTTATTGTCCTTTCCTGATTAGTTCCACTTCTTTTCCCAATTTCTATCCAATTCTACTGTTCTTGTTTTTCATCCATTTTTGTTTTTTAGAGAAAAAGAAGAAAGATAATAGGAATTTTTTTTTTGAAAATTATCCTCTTGTTGAGATATAAGATTTTTTATAAAAAAATTATTACTTTCTCCTTTTTCCAGCTTTACTTTTCTTTATTTTGTGTTTTGTTTTCTAATTTTAATCATATTTTCTCATATTTTTCTAACTTTTTTGTCTTCTATCTTATCACTTTGCTTTCAAAAATCTTCCCATTTTTCATTCTAAGTTTTCCAATAAATCTAATTTTAAAAGAAAGCAAGATTTGTTTTATATGCAACACATTATCCTCAATTTAATAAAATAAATAACATCTTAATTCTCAAATAAAGCATCAACTAAAAATATACTAAACTAATTCTTTTATTTCTATGCATTTTAATTTACCACTAATTAATTTAAATAAACATTGCAAAGTAAAACAATATAAATAATTAATTAAATAACATCCTAAATGAAATTTATATGTTATTAAGTGGTGTGTGTGTGCGAGGGGATCAATTCCAACTTAACCCTGCCAAGTGGCTAACCTCCTCTACCTCAACCACACTCTTGGTTTTTGACAAACCTGCATCTCATATAAACTCAGGCACCCATTAATAGATTAGTTTCCAAGAAATATAAATCAAATAAATGTACAATTCATCATTCTCTATGTTATATCATTTGAATTTAAATAATAATCATCACATTTCATTTTTCTAGAATAAAATAACATTCATTTATTTTTTCTTTCCAATATCACACACTTATTCTACCACACTTTCATATTTTAGTTCTATATAAAGTAAAATCAAGCAATACCAAAGTTTGAGACATGATAGAAGAATGTGAAAAACTTGCTAGGGATAATGCTACTTTAAAGCTTGAGATGGAATCTATGTTGATGAAGCTAACTAAGGAGATTGAAGGAGAAGGTAAAGAACAAGTGATTGTGGACATACCAGATAAGGAATATGATGAGTACACTCCAAGGGAAAAATAGGAATTAGTTGAACCCTATGTAGTAATGGTAGAAGGAAGTGAAGAAGGTATTTCATCCAAAGTAAAGATACTATAGCTTGTTTAGGAGAAAGATGAGATGTAGAAAATTGTTGACATATGGTCTGATAGACCCTTATATGAGCAGGCCCTGATCGAGAGCATACTAAGTACTTATTTTGTACACAATAACATTGGATTGAAGAGTTTGCAGAATGTGTAATGCCCCTCCACCTTGGATATTTGAATCGGCAGTGTTCTTTGTATGTCTGATTATGCTTATGATGTGACTATGAACTTAGTGATCATTTGATCGTGAACTGATTAGTGATGTGTATGTTATATTATAATGCGTTGATTGTGTCTAAACATGCTTTGACATTGGAACTTGATTACTTGTGATTGTGATTGTTAAACGATGTGAAGCTATATTTCGATGCGATGTTATTTCATTCTGATGCCATATTTATGACATGTTTTGGAGTAACTTAGAAGATATTTGATTAAATGATGTTTTATGCGATTGATCATATCATTGATGTTGGAAGCGTCAGTTAGTGATACTGTATTGGTGAAAGGGATGGATTGTATCACTCGCTCGTGAGCACCCTACAACTCTGAGATTCCCTCTTCATGGTGTGTTTGATCATATTATATATATATATTGCATGTTCGACATGCTCTTTGTTGTAGGTTGGAAGGTACATGACATCGACTCCACCTGGCTTCACAGGTCTGAGTGTGTCCATTTACCAACGGTAATCGATTGGGAGATAGTAGCTAGGTTGTAACACCCCATTGTGCGAACTCCAAAGGACAATTAAATAATAATTACAGCACAATTTTTATTTTTTAAAGGTAAACATAACATACATGTAAAACACATTAAGTCATAACGTGAATTTTCAATTAAGCAGATTCATTAACACATACATCCCTTGGGGTACATGAGGAGTCATTACGATACTGAGATCCACACAACAACAATAAAGAATAAAATCCAAAGATATAATCCATAACAAAGAAAACATTAACAAATATAACACATACATGATAATCATTCATAAGAAACCATTTGAGAAAGTACAACTTAAACATAATTAACTTAACACATTGAATATCAACTGCAAATAGCCACATAAGGTTTAATGTTACATTACAATACAATATTCAAGAAGTACAATGATACAAAAGTGTTTCCAATATGCATGGAAACCATACAACAAGAATCATGATACAATGAATAGATGAATACAAAGCATCATAACTGGCTCCAAAACAAGTACAGCTCTGGAGTCGCTACAACCGCACCAATCCGCACCTCTCGATCCTCGACTGGGGACCCAATGGGGTGCTTAGCACGCTCCACCCGACCATGTGAGTCCGAAGACCCACCCCCCGTGCTAGGAGCTAACAAGAAAGAGTCCTCAACCAAGGACATCCAAACACGGAACCACAGGACTCAACGACATACAAAAGTATCATAAAACTCAAGGATTACAAGAGTCAATATAATAACTTAAAGTCACAATTCCCAACACATAAATCAAAGCACTGACCAATAAACAAGTAACCAAAGAATGATCAAGAAACACTTACAATTCAAATTACAATTAAACAATATAATAACATCATATCACAGTATCATAAGATATAAGATTGTAAATCAAATATAAATGAGATCATACAAGACCGCAAAACATACTAAAGATGGATTAAAACAATAATCATAAATCAATTTAAATCAATTTAAAACAACAATCTAAACCAACTCCCATAACCTACTTCCAGAGGAACACAATAAAGTAAAACAAATGGGCAACTAGGGGAGAGTGTCATCGCATAGCCTACATGGGTTCTCCTGGCCCTTCCTCCAAACTGAGGTGTCGGCCCCCATCTATGGATCTCCTGGCCCTTCCTCCTACTTGAGGCGCTGGCACCATAGGGTAGCTCATGCGGAGCCGATAACCTCTCATGAGGACGAGGTTACGACCTTGCCAACCACGGCCTTCTCAGCCTTCCATTAGTCTGCGGAAGCACTAATGAAGACGAGGCATCCATTTTTTTAAAATCTTATTATGATGTTACTACCCAACCCTCCTAAATTAATTATTAGGTTTTCACTTGATTACCAACTCACTCGTGGGTTCTCCTGTGCTCTTCCCCTTATGTGGGGCGCCGACCCCCACGAGGAGCCACTCTCCCTAGAGACCCAACAACATAAAAAACCAAGAAACCAAGGGTTGTACAATATAACAAGAATATTAGATCACAACTGAGAAACCTGCGAGGCATTACCCATCTCGCTATAAATACATAATCAAAGTCTCAACAATTCCCGTACAACCCTTTTCAAAATCATGAAACCAGAACACTTGCCACATCAAGGGACATAAAGAGAGAGAACATCAATTATCAAACATCTCAAACCTCTGGAAGCCAAAAGAATGAAAACCCACAAACAAGGGTAAAGCGAAGCATCAAGAGTTTTCTCCAATAATTCCAACACAAGGATAAAATTTCATCAAATATGAGAGTAAATCAGAAAGCCATAAAAAGGGAAGGTTCATCAAGACCCATCCACAAATCAACAAGGGTGTCACCTCAAAAAGGAAGACGCAAAAAGAAAATCAACCTTTAATTCACGGAATCACTTAATGAAACCAAAAGCCACCAACTAGGCATTCCATGGGAGACCTCAACTTTCTCCTCACAAGAACCCCCCTTATGATGGTACACAAATCAC
Source organism: Sequoia sempervirens (assembly GCA_007258455.2). Classification (NCBI taxonomy): domain Eukaryota; kingdom Viridiplantae; phylum Streptophyta; class Pinopsida; order Cupressales; family Cupressaceae; genus Sequoia; species Sequoia sempervirens. The sequence goes on from VDFB02373365.1 coordinate 346,300,064, forward strand.
CTTCGTAATAACAACATAGCAATGACAACAATAATTGCAAGACCACCAGATCTATTTCAATTCAAATATAATGAGTGAATACATTAAAATAAGATCAACCACCCCATCCAAACCACATAAACAACTTTGATACAAAATAAATCAGAAATCCAAGAAGATCAACCTCCCACAATTCACCAACAAAAAATACAAGTTCCCAATTACATTGCAACACAAATTTAAAAGACAAAGGATTCCTTAAATCAAAACTAACCTCCAAAGGCATTCACACCAACATGGAACCATCCTTCAACAATCAAAGGTAAAAGCATTCAACCAGGCATCCAAGGCACCAAATTTAAGAACACCTTAAATACTCAACCACACATCACTTCGCATAATAATCAACAACCAAAGATTCAAACAAGAGCAATATTTAATAACCCATCAATTAACAACCAGAACCAAATAACTTTACAACTTCCCCAAACGAAATTACTCAATTAACTAAAACAATTCATGATAATCATCACAAGTATTCTAAAAGACTTATCCATAAAGAGAGCTTGCAATTCAACCATTTAATGAATATAAAGGAAGTCAATTTTCAAAAAGATTAAAATCCCATTTTACCAGTAAACTAGCCAATTCGAGAATACCCTAATCAATCTCTAATTATTCCCATACATTTAAATTTCCCCTTTCAATGAGCAATAATTGAAAACTACTAAATAGTTGGGTATTTAACTTATTAACATTCATAACTACTTATGTTCAAAACATTAATTTAAACATTATTTCCACTACCCCTCATCTCACTATTTAATACTCAATTCCAATATTTAAAGTAATTGCGCCAACCACTTAAGACCATTTGTTATACTTAAAATGATAGTAATAAGAATACTCTAAATACTTAAACTACATATTAGAACTTACCACTTTTAAATCTTAAATCTATCTAAATAAATTCACACACAATAATTACCTTTTTAAAACCACTACATCTTTATATATTTTAATTCATTTTGAGGGAGGAAATATAAAAAGAGAAAAGATCTGTTCTAAAAATTCAACAAGTCTACAAGACTAAAACTTCACAAAATAAGAACAAAAAGATAACTTATTCAATTCTAAAATTAAATTCCATTTCTAGAATATTCACACTAAAACGAGAATTAAATAAATAATGCTGTCAATTAATTTTTCTACTAAATCGTCCTCTCAAAATTGTAATTTAATAAATCAATAACAACAACCAGATTTCTTTCTTTATTATTATTATTTCCATTTTAAACATATTCTGCTTTATTTTAAACAGAAATAGAAACAGAATATATATATATATATATTTTAACAAATTTAAATAATACTGCAACAGTTAAATCAGAGGACTCTAAATAAATGAATTAATATATATATATATATATATATATATATACAAATATAAGTATATATATACAAATATATATATATATATATACATATATATATATATATATATATGTATATTTATAAAAATAAAATCCGCATAGTAATAAAAATATAGAATTCGCATTTTCAAAAATCAAACAACATATAAAATTCCAAATGGAAAGTTTAAACCATAAGGAAACCATGGGGATAAACGCCCCGGCCGTGGGCAGTCTACGGACTGCTCACGGCAGTCCTTCGGACTGCCGTGGACAGTCCGCAGACTGTCACATGGTACCCAAGGCGGTGTGGTGGGTACGGCCGCGGTCGAACCACCACACAGCCCCAATATATATAAATATACAACCCGAACTTTAATACAATGCACAGTGCTACGGAAAAATAACGAAATTCAATGAATTTTAATTTTCATTCACTATTTTCATAGGTATAAATAATTATATATATCTATTACATATATATATATATAAAACCTATATATATATATATTGGAATATGGGCATTTCGAAATCAGGAAACAAAATAACCAGTGTATAATTTTTCTGTATATGATTAAATATAAACAAGAATATACACAACCTAGTTTTCCCAGTAAAAGATTATTCTTAAGATGATTAATTATATTTTCCAGACAAAACTACAGTACTACTGGTTCTTTTCCAAAATTCTCATCTTAGTTATATTATAATCAACAACAGTACAAATCCAACAATTAATTTCATTTAAATAAACAACAGTCCCGAACTCCCAAAGAATTTCAATCTAATAATTGATAGTCAAGAACCCCACCAAATTCCATTTTAACAAACAGCAATCCCAATTCCCAAATGAAAATTTCATACACAACAAAACAATTCCAATCAATTGCTATTTGATTTAATGCTACAGCAAATAAATAAGTGAGGAACCTAGTGTCCTGCGGTTGAAGAAGATATGTAGAAGCTCTATTCCTTTTGCCAATCCAATCCTCCTCCAACGAATGTTTCCAGCAGCAGCTACAAAATCCTCCCTTCAACTCCAATCCTCTTCCTCAATGAATTCTCCGAATAATAAAAACAATGCAATACTATAACAGAAATTTTTACTACCAAATTTCTCCCCAAAAACTGTTGGAAAGAGAATACTACCCCCTTCCCAAACCAAAGATAAATAAAATCTCACACAAGAAGCCTCTTCTGTTTCCTCTTCCAGAGAATACCAAAAGTCACATTTCAAGAAATAAATCAAAATAATATTTAATCCTTAATTCTTTTTGTTGACTTTTCATGTATTTATATTTCATTTTCTTTTATCATGCATTTTGATTAAACTAAATAAATTTAAATCCACAAAAATGAAGTTTTTATTTGAATATATATTCATTATCTCCACAATGCACTATTAATTAATTACTTCCACATTAGAATAATTAAAATCAACCATTTACAAGATTCTAAATAAGTATCCATTAAATTTCTTATTATAATAATTATCTTTTCAAGATTATTTGTTCATAACAATTTAAATCAATTTATCTAATAATATCACTTTTACTTTTAACGAATTAGTTTAATTTGATCATTTGTTCTAAATCATTTGATTTAACTTAATTGATTATGATTTTAATTTCTAATTATATTTCAAATAACCTTGCAATTTCACTTATGATCTAATTAATTATTTAAACATGATTACTAACATATTATATTTTCCACAAAATCAAATAACACAGTAACCAATGAAGCACACACAAATACTCTCACAAAAGTTCAGAACAACTGACATGGAGGGGTATTACATAGGTTTTCCATGCCGAGTCGTCACCCTAGTCATAGCGTGTTGTCGGGTTGTTGTCGGGGTTAGTTGTGTTAATTTGGCCAATTTCCTCTTGAGTATTTATTTAATTTCAAGTTTAAAGTTTATTAATGGCGTATGTAGTTTAATTGATGATTAAATTTATTTAGTTGCAATGTTGAAATACGATTTATTTTATTGATTTATTTGATTAAATTAATAGAATAATTATTGGGTTATTGATTGATTTGATTAATTAATAAAAATTAGATCAAGTTTAATGGTTAATTGGATCAACGGTGATTTTAATTAAAATAGTGGTTTTGGCGTTATTGTATATCTAAATTCAAATTTAAATTGGGAATGGAAATTATAGTGGATATTAAGATTTAATTAAAATAAAAGAAGAAATCTTGGTTGAATAGTGAGAGTCAAATTAAAATAAATAAATATATGATAATGTGTTTTAATTCCATTTTTGAATTTGTTGAGAAAATCATTTACTTGCAATTTTGAAATGCTTATGTTTTGATGAATTTGAAAATGCATAAGTTTTGAATTAAAAAAAAATTAGGAAATGGGTTTTTGAATAAAAAATTAGGAAATGGGTTTTTGAATTAAAAATAAGAAATATTCCCCACATGTTATTTTTAAAGTATATTTTGGGTGAGTGGAAATTTTAGGTTTTTTGACCAATTTGGGGAAAAACCCTATTTTGGATAATGAAAGCCCATCTAAGTTTCATCTTGGAGGATCGAGAAAATTTGCTTGGCTATGGTTTTTCTTGGAATTGTGAAGGAGATGGAGATTTTTGCTTGAGTTGGATTCAACAGAGGGATTGGAAAACTCCATGTTTGAAGGCTTCAAGTTTTGGAGGAAAAAACCAGGTTCCTCTTTGTTCTTGTTTTGTTCATTTTGAAAATAGTTTAATCTTTGAAATGAATGTCTGAAAATCTTTGTTGGTTGTGTGAGAAATCTTTGAAATGTTGATTAAATTCATATCAAACTCATGAAAATTCGTTTTAAAACTAGCAACACAAAACTTAGAAGGATTCAAATGGAAAGATTCAACTTATTTGTCAATTTGGGGAAAACCCAGAAAAATCCATCTTATTATTTTGCTTTAAATCTTTATTTTTGATTTGCTCCTCAAGAAAAAAAAATTTGCCAATCTGACTTTGATAATGAGAAATCAAGACATATATATATATATATATATATATACACACATATATCTTTGGAGTTATGGAAATTTTCTTATTTTCAAAATTCTATTTACACTGGTAAAATTCGTTAGGGTTTTGATTTTCGTTTTTGAATGAAATTGTGCGAATAAAAAAAATAAAATTATTTTTTTAGATTTGTGGGGGCTGCCCACAGCCACTCCCCCCACCCATGGGGGTGCTGGCTATGCAGTGCTCCCCATGGATGGAGAGGGGCTGCAAGCAGCCACCACAGGGGCCGCATCCCCTGTGTGAGGCTGCGTAGCAGCCACACAGGGGTGCGTCCCCTGTTGGGGCTGCAAAGCAGCCAAAGGCCTTTGGCCTTTTCATTGTTTATAAAAAAATTAAAGTTATTAAAAATTTTAAGTTTTATTTAATTTTAATTTATAGTATATATTTATTATAATATTTATATAATATATATATTAATTTTAAATTATATATATTATATATTTATTATAATATGTATATATTATATTTATTAATTTTAAATTATGTATATGGATATTAATATATATTTAATATGGATTTAAAAAATATAATATATATATATAATGTATATATATATTATATTTAATGTTTTCACGTCTTCACATTAAGTAGTAAAAAAAAAAGGAATTTTAAATTGGAAGTTTTTTTTAAATAGAAATATTTAAAGAATAAATTGTATTTAAGATATGTTCTATTTTAAAAATAATTTATTTAAGAAGTTGATTTGATCGTCAAAGATGAAATAAATTGAGTTCTTTTATTTAATCCATTTTAATTAAATTTTGTCTTAATCAGGAAATCATGGAATTTTAAATGATATTTTGGAGGCGTGCTTTTAAATGATATTTGAATATCTAAAATAGGAATTAATTGGAAATGATTATCGCATTGGTATAAAGGAAATGAAATTGACGAATGGTCAAATGTTTTTAATTAAAATATTGATTTTGATTTTGATTAAATTATTTATCTTATGTTGAAATATAGATTAAGTGATTTAATTAAAAGTTTGTTGAATTATTAATGCGAATTTGAAATAAAGACTAGTTTATTTAATCTAAATGTCTATGTATCAAAACGTTCCAATGATAGAAGACAATTGAGAACTTAGAGATAAAGAATGACTTAGTTTAATCAGATGGTTTTAATCATTAAAATTTTGATTATGGAACATAATTGAGGAGCTTAGGGTTAACAAATGATTTATTCCAATTAGAGGACTTTATTTATCAACTGTTTGATTTATTTATAATTTGATTTGATGATAACGAATAATTGAGACAAAGGAAATTGAAGGGATAGTTTTTAATATCAATTATCTTAAGATAAATTTGTTGCATAATCGAAGCAAAAGTAGATCCTATATTCAGAAGAATTATATAGAACGTTGAATTTTATTAGTCAAATGATTTATTTGAAAAATGGAGATTTTAAATAATCAAATGATTTTACTTCAAAGGTTGATTCTATTAAGATATGTGATTGGGAAACGAAATATAATTATTGGTTTAAACTCCTTAGAGTTGTCAACGTACTTTGAGCCACTATTGAGTTTGTGCAAATAATGTTGGTTATTTACTTAATTTCTTGTGTGACGTAATTAACTGACTTATTATTTATTCCAAATGATTTATTAATCAAGTGGTTTTATTTTTAGCATATGATTGTGAAACTTAGAGAGAACGATTGATTTAAATTTTAAACAGATGACTGCATTATTAAAGTGTTTTGATTATGAATATGGTTGTGAAATTTAGAGTAAAAGATATGTTCTTTGAATATTTCTATGTCGTGAAAAGAGATGGGATCAATTGATCAGATAATTGCAAGTCATGAAAACTGTGTTTGACTGGATTTAGGAAATCCAAACATTAGCGCACCTATTGTCTGAAATGTATTCAGTGTTTAATGGTTCGTCTTCGATGTTGTGGAATTAAAGTGAATGGTTTGGAAGTCTTCCATATAGGAGTTCATTTATTGATATCGGTTGTGGCATGTGAGTCAACCTTTGATGTGTTGTGGAAAATGTGCATAGTTACACCATGTTGTTCACCTGGTTTTCACGAACAGGAATGGTGTGTGCCTCCTTGGGATTAGGAGAGGGTTATGTATTATGTGCCTCCTTTGGAAGGAGTGATTTATGTATTTTGGTTTCTTCCAGTGTGTGGAGTGGGTTTTGTGACCTTGTTTACCTCCAGTGTTTGGAGAGGGTTTTGATCTTGCTGCCTCCAGTGTTGGAGAGGGCCTTGACCTTGTTGCCTCCAGTGTTTGGAGTGAGTTTCTTGATTTGTTACCTCCTTGAATGGAGAGGTCATATTTATCTAGTTACCTAATGTGGTTTTCACCTTGTGTGTTGTCTTAGAAGAGTGGCTTGCAACGGGGACCGGCACACAAAGTGGTGCCAAGGATAACGCTTTGCAAGTTGGTTAATTCAGTGATAGCTAAATAAAACTTTTAGAAGTTAGGATGCATCAAACATTAAACAAGATTAATTATGCCTCGCTCATGGACCCAAGGGCTTGTTCTAGACTTGGGATGAGATGAGAAGGCCTGGAATGGCAAGATCATCTATCTCGTATTCACAAGGGGTATTTGATTCCGCATGAGTGAGCATGGGTGTCAGGATTTCAGTAGAGGCCACCAGGATAACCCATGGTGTGGGGGCCGGAGCCTAGGAAGATTCCCAGAGGATATCCCTTGACGAGCTATGCGATGAAACTCTTCCTAAGTCAACAATTTGTACTTGATATTTGTGACACTCTTGATCTATTCTATGTTTGGAAGCAATGTAACCTGTTGGTGTTGTGAGAGTCATACCTAAAGTTGTGCGTATGACCTTCCATTTCACGTGATGTGTACTTGTATTTATTTTGTATCAGTTTTGTGTCACCTGTGTCTAGTCGTAGATGGTCTTGTGTAGGAATTCCTTGTTACTATCTCCTAGCACGGAGGGAGTGGAACCTTTGGGGTTCCACGTGGTCAGGTGGCACATGCTTCTTAATCCGTTGGGTTGGCTTCTTGTTCATGTGGACGAGATTTCCAGTTGGAGAGCTCGTGGGATTCAGTTTCTTCTCAAGCTTAATTATTTCAGTTGGTCTTGTATTTTATTACCCCTCATTTGTTATCGAGGTGGAATTTGTAATATGTAATCATACTTGTTGGATTTACCTCATTCGAGGAATGAGTGTTATAATCATGTTGTAAATTTATATTATTGGAATCAAGTGGTATCTCATATTCTTGGATGTAAATTGTTATGAATGGAATGTATGTGAACTTTATTAGTTAAGTAATTATATGGTATGGTTTTATTTCATGTTCCATGTTTGGTTTAAGTAACATAGTCTCGCAACCTTAGGGGATTGGTTGGCAATGGTTAGTGAACTTGTATGTTAATTGTTCTTATTTTAAAAAAAAAAATAGTTCGTTTGTTTAGTAAATTGCAACTTTCCCTAGGGTTGCGTGGCGGGGCATTGCAGAATGTGTTTCCTGAAGAGATGATTGAATGCATTAAGGAAGCCATGGTCTCTCAGTCCCAAGAAAGGAAAGAGGGAAAAATAATTCTACATTTGAAGGAGTAGTTTAGGCTATCTCTTACCAAACTAAAAAGGAAAATGAACTTATTGAGGAAATGCATAAATACAACAAATAACATCTACAACTATTGTCTTCATTGGCCTCATGCAGTTGGGAAATACAAAGATAAGATGGAGCAAATTGAAACTGAGATGAACACGATTGGTCAATATTATAACATGTTTCAGGATCAAGATGGTGTAATCAAGAAAAGGATTCAAGAGTTGCATTTTGAGCATACAAAATTTCATTTCACTAGAAACAACCTTGTGGACACCTTTTGGAAAGTGAAAGATTTAACCGAATGTAGACTAGAGTAGTTAATTGAGGTTTTGAGGAAAGGAGAGAAATTATAAGAGGCAATCACAATTCCTAAATCTCTTATTTAGATTATCAACCAGATATTTGAGAACAATAGCTTGATCTTAATCATTGAGATTTCAATAGAAGCTTGGAGGAAATTTCTTCTAGAAATGAAAGATAAGTACAAGATAATTTTCTAACTCGAGTAGCAATTGTATTTCTTCAATTTTTGAACTAATGGGGGAGATCCAAAATATGTTTTTCATTGATGTCAAAGGGGGAGAGAGAGGAGTGAAAAATTCCTTATCATTCTAAGGGGGAGTTGTGTTTTGAAATTTTGAACTTTGACAATGTAATCATATTAGTTCCAACACTTAGTCATTTTTCACTAAGTGTTGCCGTCAATACCAAAGGGGGAGATTGTTGGAATATGTCTTCTAGTGTTGTCATTGATGACAACCTAAGTCATTATTTTGGTTTGTAAATCAGGATTTGTTCATACTAGTAAATAGAGTAAAAGAACAGATGAAAAAAAACCAAAATATTCCTTCAAAATTCTAATACACACACACACACACATATCTAGGAAAATATCTTTTATAAACAAAAATGAAAACTCAGAATATTTACATGTCATTTATAATCAAAATTATCTACAACAAATACAAATTTATTATCTACAAATTACACATTATAAACACATAAAGGAATCTACATTTATATATGAATATATAGAAAGATTTACATAGACAGAGCTATACATGTATATATATATATACAACCTATTGATATTTTTACTATGTAGATTCAAGGAGAATGGAAATAGAGTTTTCCATGACTAATATGCAAGTTTCAAATAAAATTTAAGGTGACAAGTGTTGGAAGTTTCTGTGGACAGTAACGCTGCCTATATATTGAATCACTACATAATTGTATTTTCAGAATTCTTAGTGAATTGAAATTGTTTATATATATATATATATATATATATATATATATATTTACATATAGCTTGTTGATATTTTTACTATGTAGATTCAAGGAGAATGGAAATCGAATTTTCCATGACTAATATGCAAGTTTCAAATCAAATTTAAGGTGAGAAGTGTTGGAAGTGTCTGTGGACGGTAACGCTACCTATATATTGAATCACTTCATAATTGTATTTTCAAAATTCTTAGTGAATTGAAACTGCTTATATATATAGGGTATGTGCAGGATCATGATGGGCCAAAAAGTGGCATAATCATGGGTATGTGTAGGGTATGTGGCTGAGGACTTTTTTTTACCCAAAATTGATGAAACGAAAAGGGTTTTTAAAGGAGATTCTTAGCTTCCCACCAATATAAATTATGATTTACTTTGAATTTAATAAATAATTATTATTCATTTTCTATTTGAATTATGACTAAAGTCTTGATTGATAGGATGATCAAAAAACATCTATAACTTTCAAATAGTATCACATTTTTTGAATCTGAAACATGTGTCACATTCTATGCTTTGCATAGTACGAGATTTTAAAAAAATGAATTTCATGAAGTTTTGATCAAGTTAAGCTGGTCAGACATACGAGTTTTTATATTTTTTATAAGTTGTAATAAGAAAATCATAATTAATTATTTATTTGGAAAAAAATTACAAAAAATATGCATCACATTGGGACATGAGTCCTCTACTTATATCTAAAATCTTATTTCTTGTATTACTTTGTATGGCTTACATAGCCAATTGTAAACTTAACTTGTGAACTTGAAGTAATCATTGATATGTATTTATATCTGTAACATTGAAATAGATGTTGTAACACCACTTGGTGTAAAATTTTACATTCGACATTGTGATTTCCTTGGAGAAATCTTATTAACATATATATATATATATAGTTTCATTATTCTTATGTGAAAATATATCTCGTATCAATATCCTTAATTGGAAATGTGAATATTCTTTGAGATTTCCATGTTTAGTAATTAAGGCTGATGTTCTTCACAATTCAATTATTTATTTTAGGGTTTGATTCAGGTGAATATCTTCCAATAATTTACTTTCTTTCAGCTTTAGTTGATCACATAGTTCTTTCCTCTTTTCTATTGATTCATTGATTTTATCCTTCAATGATTGAATGAATTTTTCAGCATCCTCAAGATTTTCTTTTAATTCTAGGACTTCTGCTTTAGAATGATCAAGATCATCAAGTGCCACCAAAATTTGTTGCTAAGGACCACCAGATTCTATTGCATTCCAAGATCCACCTGAACCTATTAAACTTTTGTAGAGGAACCTTGCTCTGATACCAATTTTTGGAATTAAGGAACACTAAGAGGGGGGGTGAATCAGTGTTCAACAATATTTAAATTACAATCTAGATCTTAAACCATTTACAAAATTTAAACAAAATTAAAGATGCAAGCACATGAAGGAAACTCTCAAAACACCATATCACCAAGATTTTTATGTGGAAAACTTGTTAGGGGAAAAACCATGGTGGAGGTTAATCCACAATTTATGCTATGTTAAAAGTATGAAGAAAAAGGGGAATGCACATGCATTCAAGCACACTGCCTAGAGCTCATTGGTCAAAATCAGGAAGGATCACTACCTTAAAACATATTTTGGATCGTAAAAAATAGTTGAACTGAGAAAGTGGCATCTACAAATGTCTAGTTTTAGTTCTGGTGAGGCTCATAGATCAGATTCTGGACCTTCTATCTGATTCTTCCCTTCACTCTACTCTGCCTTAATTCACTTCACAAAAATCCTCTTCTACACAAGTGAAACTATACCAAATTGCTCAACAACCCTTCTAAAATTCGTAATATACTTCTCACACTCACCTTCACTCTTTTCTAAAGAATTAAGTGATCTCTTATATATATTTTCTATCAAAGATTTAGTCACTTCATGTCAGCTTCAACAAAATAAAAATATTTTCCAATAGCTGACTCAATCCACATTTAATATTCGATGTGTACCCATCAAAGTTGGCCACGACATAGCTAGGACCCAAAAAAAAATCTTCAAGCATAGGATACCTTAATTAATTATACCTTGAATATCCGTGACATGCCATATTCACTAAGTTGGCCACTGTGAGCTAATAAACAAAAAATCATCCTACAGGATCTCCTAACTTATACACTAATTAATGTGACGTCACAAAACTTAACAAAAAGATAATATATGTTAGTACTATATATATAGACTTATATATATTATTTTGAACAACATTATATATATATATATATATATATATATATATATATAAAATTTTACACAAAAGTATTAAATAGAATATAGTTTATCTTAAATGAAAACATAGATTTTTATTAAACCACAATACTTAGTTTCTCCTATAGAAGATGGGATATTTTACATCAGATGCATAACTACAATTGATGTAATCAAAATAAGTAAAGAGATTTATCCTTTCATACAAAAAGAGATTTTTTTTCTTTCCCAATCATTTATTTTCTTATACAGAAGTTTTATCATAAGAGAAATTGTATAAAAAATCTTGGAATGAATTCTATCTTGATGAAATTTCTCTGGTTATGTTGTCCATTCTCAATTAGTTCCCCTTCTTTTCCCAATTTCTATCCAATTCTATTGTTCTTGTTTTTCATCCATTTTTGTTTTTCAGAGAGAAAGAAGAAAGATAACAGAAAAAAATAGTAATTTTCAGAATTATCCTCTTGTTGAGATATATAAGAGTTTTTATAAACTTTTTATTCCTTTCTTCCTCTTTTTTCCAACTTTATTTTTCTTTGTTTTCTATTTTGTTTTCTAATTTTAATCATATTTTCTCATATTTTTCTAACATTTTATGTCTTCTATCTTATCAATTTATTTTTGAAAATCTTTCCATTTTTCATTCTAAGTTTTTCAATATATCTAATTTTAAAAGAAAGCAAGATTTGTTATCTATGCAACACATTATCCTCAATTTAATAAAATAAATAACATCTTAATTCTCAAATAAAGCATCAACTAAAAATATACTAAACTAATTCTTTTATTTCTATGCATTTTAATTTACCACTAATTAATTTAAATAAACATTGCAAAGTAAAACAATATAAATAATTAATTAAATAACATCCTAAATGCAATGTTTATGTTACTAAGTGGTGTGTGCATGCGAGAGGATCCGTTCCAACTTAACCCTGCCAAGTGGCTAACCTCCTCTACCTCAACCACACTCTTGGTCTTCGACAAACCTGCATCTCATATAAACTTAGGCAACCATTAATAGATTAGTGTCCAAGAAATATAAATCAAAGAAATACAATTCATCATTCTCTATGTTATATCATTTGAATTTAAATAATAATCATCACATTTTATTTTTCTAGAATAAAATAACATTAATTTATTATTTCTTTCAAATATCACACATTTATTCTACCACACTTTTATATTTCAGTTCTATATAAAGTAAAATCAAGAAGTACCAAAGTTTGAGATGTGACATCATTCCCCACTTGGAAGAGACATTGTCTGGATGTCTTTATCACAAATATCTACATAATAGAGTCTTAAAAATCCAAGATATATAAAAGTCATAATAAGCATAAAGAATAAGTATGCTAAAATCTCAAATATGGAGAGGATCTATCAATATCTTATGCATTCACCCAGGTGGCTTTTCCCACCAAATAGTCATACCATTGGACATTATAATGCACAACATTTCATTTCTGCAACTGAACATTGCATCTCTCTAAAATCCTAGTGGGCTAAACTAGCACCACCCCTGTCTACTAAGTATGCCAATCGTGCACACCGCATACATGGTACACATGGTACTACTATCATCCAATTACATCCAAATAAGATATGGCTCCTTTTTCAAAGCATAAAAGAATAACATCACAATATTCAAGCATACAAACTTACTCACACTCTTGAATCCCACTAGGCATAAATCATAATCCATCAATGCTACTCAAAGCATGAAAATGAGCATCTCAAATTTGAAAAAACACTACATATTTTCAAAAGATATTACCTCCTAACCATCACTAGGTTGAGGTTACAAAATAACAAGAAAAACTCCAAAGGTGCACCAACTAGGTCTAGCAAGCATTATGCATACCGACTCTTCTAAGACTAGGACACTTGTTAGGATTTAGGTGTCATCAACCTTGTAAATCCTTTATTTTATTATTCTCCTAAAGTTTTTTGTACATTTACCCATAAGAGGTTAAACTATTTGACCAATAGTGGTGAAAGAGACTATGTAAATGTAGTGTTACCGTTACCGTTTATCCTTTTGGAAAAGGACAAATTAGCTAGGTGTCCCACCTTGGAATCTTCTAAAATAAGGTTGTTGGGTCAAAATAGGGTGTTGTAAGAGCATCTATGACATGCATGCAAGTTGTCATAAGATACTATGACAGTATGACAGATTCCCTATGATAGAATATGCTATTTTTAGACCTAGGTGCCCATGTAGGAAAGATGCCTTATGACAGCTGTAAGAGCATTTGTAAGAGGCTATTTTTGGTATTTTTTGACCATTTCAAAGAGGGAGGCATGGGTTTTTCTAGGTGGTATTTTTGCCTATTGTTTGGTGAAACCATGGTGGTTTTCATCCTTACAAATCTCTATATATTGGGGCCTTGAGCTAGAGTTATTCAGATTGAAGAATTCAGTTTTGCAGGGTAACAAGGTGCTACCGGATTTTACAGGAATTGATAAGGGAAGTATATTGCTGCATGTAATATTGAAGATTATTAGTAATATGCTTTCCTCTCTTTCGGTGGTGGAGTTTTTTCCCTTCGGGGTTTCTCCACGTAAATTTTTTGTTGCATGTGTTATATTTTCCTATCTCTTTCTCTCATTCTTTCTTCACACTAAGGCTAAGGTTAATCTACATATTTTAGATATGAATTCACACATTTAAGTTCATATTGCAAGCTTTCTTCACCTTTTTTTCAACATTTGGTATCAGACCTAATGGTTTTGTTAAGGAAGGGACGCTTTCCTTTTAAAGTGTTGAAGGTTTTTTGCTGCAGTGGGAGCTTTTGTGTTGTGGGTTTTACAAATTTGTGAAATATTTCATACCATGGCCTCCACCTCTCATCTAGATATTGAGAAGTTCAATGGAACTAGTTATGATATGTGGAAGTTGAAAGTGGAGGATCTTCTTGAGGAAAGAGATCAGTGGTTACCAGTTTCAGTTGAAAAGAAGCCATCTACTTTACCCTTGTTGGATGAAGATTAGAATAAGTTAGAAAAGAAGGCTCGAGGGACTATTCGGTTGTGTCTCACAGATTCTGTCCTCCTGAATGTCTCTTCAGAACACATGACATACAAGCTTTGGAGGAAGATAAGTGAAATCTACCAAGTTGTATCTCAAAAGATGTTTGCATTCATTAAAGATGAAGGATGGTGAATCTATTACTGAACATTTGAATGCTTTTAATTTTATTATAAGTTAGCTTGCATCTATTGATGTTAAAATAGAAGATGAGGATAAATGCATTTTATTGATTTTATCTTTGCCAAAATCTTGGGAAAATTTAGTTATTGCTATAACAAGTGGTGGTGCAGAACATAAGATGGATACTATTATTCCCATACTTCTTTCAGAGGAGATGAGGAGAAAGACAATGCACAGTGGCTCCCAAGATGCCTTGCATGTGCGAGGTAGGCCAAAGGAGAAAGATCCTAAAGGGGATAAGAAGAAGGATAAGTCTAAAGGATGATCTAAGACCCCTGGAAAGAGTAGAGTGAAGTGTTGGAACTATGGTAAAAGGGGACATGTGAAGAAGGAATGTAGAAACAAGAAAAAGAATGCAGATTCCTCCATAGAAAATTCCTCTAATAATGGTGATTTTGATGCTTTGATTATTTCAGCTAACACAATTTGTAATGATGCTTGGCTTACTGACTCAGGTGCTTCCTTCCATATGACTCCTCATAAGGAGTGGTTTTCTACATACAAAGAATATGATGGAGGAGAGGTCTTCATGGGTGATAATAGCTCACAAAAGGTTATTGGTAAAGGAAAGGTAAATTTGTGTTTCAATGATGGGAGGGTTAAAACCCTTGATGATGTTTTACATATTCCAGGACTTACAAAAATTTTAATTTTAGTTTCCAAGTTGAATGATTCTGGGATGCATGTGACATTTGACAAGTCTGGTTGCAGGATGGTAAGGGGAAGTTTGGTGGTTGCTAAAGGATCTCGAACAAGGAATTTATTTATGCTTCATTCCTTTACTTTTTGTAACTCCTCTTTTGTAACTAGCGCTGAAAATTCATGTATGTTGTGGCACCATAGATTGGGTCACATTGGTGTAAAAGGTCTTAGGACCATACTTGATAAGAAACTAGTAGACGGTATTTCTGATTATTCTGTTGGTAAAAATGATTTTTGTTAGGATTGTGTGTTTGGTAAACAAAATAGGTCATCATTTCCTAAAGGAACTAATAAAGCTAATGGATTGTTAAAACTTATTCATTCGGATGTGTGTGGTCCATTGGATACATATTCTTTGGGTAGATCTCGTTATTATGTTTCCTTCATTGATGATTACTCAAGATATACTTGGACTTATTTTATGCATACAAAATCTGAAGTTTTCATCTTAAGGAATTTAAGGCATTGGTTGAAAAGAAAACATATTATAAGATAAAAGTATTGAGATCTGACAATGGGGGTGAATATTGTTCTAAGGAATTTGATGAGTTTTGCAAACATGCAAGAATTGTTAGGCAAAATACTACACCTTACACACCCCAAAAAAATGGGGTAGCAGAAAGAATGAACTGTACATTAATGGAAAGAGCTAGGAGCATGCTAAGTAGTGCTAAGTTAGATAAATGCTTTTGGGTAGAAGCTATTGGTACTGCTTGCTATTTAATTAATAGATATCCTTGTAAAGCTCTTGTTGATAAAACTCCTTATGAAATGTGGTTGGGTAAAAAGCCTTAAGTTTCATATTTAAGGGTCTTTGATTGTGAGGCTTTTGTTCATGTGCCTCAGGAGAAGCGGTCTAAATTGGATCCCAAATCTCAGAAATGCAACTTTGTAGGTTATGGTGAAAATGTTAAAGGTTATAAAATTTTGAATCCACTAACTTGAAAGATGATATTTTCTAGACATGTTATTTTTAGGGAATTTATTGCTAACTCTGAAGATGTGCAACCAAAGGAAAATTCAAAGACTGTGCATTTTGAAACTAAGCAAGAAGATGCACATGAGGAAGAACAAAGAGATGGACAAGAAGATGGAGAAGAAGAAGAGAGTTCTGAAGAATCTGTTGTAATAGAAGAAGTTGAAAACAATGAGGATGAACATGAGGAGAAACCTCTTACTCCACCTTTGAGAAGATCCACAAGACAACGAAATCTAGTTGACAGGTATAGCCCACCTGATTTTCGTGTTAAATTTTCTTTGTTATGTACTAATGATGAACCTAGATTTTTCAGGGAGGCTCTCTCTTCAGAACAATATGAGTCTTGGATGCAGGCCATGCATGATGAGATGATGTCATTGAAAAACTGTGACACCTAGGATCTTGTTAGTTTTCCCAACGGAAGAAAGGCCATTGGTTGTAAGTGGATATATAAAAAGAAGTTTGGTGCAGACGGAAAGTTGGAATGGTACAAGGCTAGATTAGTGGCCAAGGGCTACCCCAAGAGAGGGAGTTGATTTTGGTGAAATATTCTCTCATGTTGCTAAGTTAAATTCTATTAGATTCCTTTTATCCATTGCTGCTGCTTATGATTTAGAAATTGAACAAATGGATGTTAAAACTACTTTCTTGCATGGGGATCTAGAGGAAGAAATTTATATGCAACAACCTGATGGTTTTGTTGTGAAAGGAAAAGAACACTTGGTTTGCAGGTTAAAAAGGTCTCTATATGGTTTGAAATAGACACCTAGGATGTGGTACCAGAAGTTTGATGCATTTGCATTAAATATGGGTTTTGTTAGAAGTGAAGAGGATCACTATGTTTATTTTAAAGTTATTGATGATCAAATACAGATTATTGTCTTATATGTCAATGATATGTTGTTCATTGGTAACAATAACACAATGATTAGGGAACTTAAAACTCAGTTTTCTGGCACATTTGATATGAAAGATTTAGGGGCTGCTAAATATATTCTTGGGATGGAAATCATTAGGGATCAAGTTCACAAAAAGCTTTGGTTAAGTCAGAGTAAGTATATTAACACTATTTTGCAAAGGTTTAATAAGCAGGACTGTAAACCAGTAAATATTCCATTTACTGTTGGTACTAAGTTGAGATTAGACATGTGTCCTAAATTGGATGATGATATTCATGAAATGTCTAAAGTTCCTTATGCTAGTGTTGTTGGTAGTTTAATGTATGCAAGTTTTTGTACTAGACCAGATATAGCCCTAGCAGTGGGAGTTCTAAGCAGGTTTATGTCTAACCCTGGTAAAGAATATTAGACTTTTGTTAAAAGCGTATTTAGATAATTGCAAGGAACTTCTGATTATTGTTTGGTTTATCATGGTACTAAAAATGTTGATAAGTCATTGGACATACAGGGTTTTGTTGATGCAGATTGGGAAGGTGACTTGGATAGTCAAAGGTCCACTAGTGGCTATGTGTTTACTTTGTTTGGAGGAGCAATGAGTTGGATGAGTAAAAGAAAACCTATAGTTACTTTTTCTACCACTGAAGCAGAGTATATGGCTGCTACACATGCCTCTAAGGAGGCAACTTGGTTACAAAGACTTGGTAATGGTATTGGTTTTGATTGTAGGATAGTGAGGATTGGATGCAATATTCAAAGTGCCATATGTTTGGCTAAAAAACCTATGTATCATGCTTGTACTAAGCATGTTGATGTTCAGTATCACTTTGTGTGAGAAATGGTTGAGAATGGACAAGTCTTGATTGAAAAATTTGACACTTTGGATAATGTTTTAGATTCTCTTACGAAGCCAATTACCACGAAAAAGTTCTCTTGGTGTAGAAGGGCCATGGGCCTTGATCACTGTACTTAATTTTATGTAATTGTATCTCTATGGGTGTAATTTACAATGTATGATGTCAAGTGGGAGAATGTTAGGATTTAGGTGTCACTAACCTGAAAATCCTTTATTTTAGTATTCTCCTAAAGTGTTTTGTACATTTACCCATAAGAGGTGAAACTATTTGACCAACAGTGGTGAAAGAGACTATGTAAATGTAGTGTTACCGTTACCATTTATCCTTTTGGAAAAGGACAAATTAGCTAGGCGTCCAACCTTGGAATCTTCTAAAATAAGGTTGTTGGGTCAAAATAGGGTGTTGTAAGAGAATTTATGACATGCATGCAAGTTTTCATAAGATGCTATGACACTATGACAGATTCCTTATGACAAAATATGCTATTTTTAGACCTAGGTGCCCATGCAGGAAAGATGCCTTATGACAGCTATAAGAGCATTTGTAAGAGGATATTTTTGATATTTTTTGACCATTTCAAGGAGGGAGGCATGGGTTTTTCTAGGTGGTATTTCTTCCTATTGTTTGGTGAAACCATGGTGGTTTTCATCCTCACAAATCTCTATATATTGGGGCCTTGAGCTAGAGTTATTTAGATTGAAGAATTCAGTTTTGCAGGGTAACAGGGTGCTGCCGGATTTTATAGGGATTGATAAGGGAAGTATATTGCTGCATGTAATATTGGAGATTATTAGTAATATACTTTCCTCTCTTTCGGTGGTGGAGTTTTTTCCCTTCGGGGTTTCTCCACGTAAATTTTTTGTTGCATGTGTTATATTTTCCTATCTCTTTTTCTCATTCTTTCTTCACACTAAGGCTAAGGTTAATCTACATATTTTAGATATGCATTCACACATTTAAGTTCATATTGCAAGCTTTCTTCACCTTTTTTTCAACATTTGGTATCAGAGCTAACGGTTTTGTTAAGGAAGGGACGCTTTCCTTTTAAAGTGTTGAAGGTTTTTTGCTGCAGTGGGAGCTTTTGTGTTGTGGGTTTTACAGATTTGTGAAAGATTGCATACCATGGCCTCCACCTCTCTTCTATATATTGAGAAGTTGAATGGAACTGGTTATGAGATGTGGAAGTTGAAAGTGGAGGATCTTCTTGAGGAAAGAGATCGGTGGTTACCAATTTCAGTTGAAAAGAAGCCATCTAATTCAACCTTGTCGGATGATGATTGGAATAAGTTAGACAAGAAGGCTCAAGGAACTATTGGAATAAGTTAGACAAGAAGGCTCAAGGGACTATTCGGTTGTGTCTCACAGATGAGGATAAATGCATTTTATTGATTTTCTCTTTGCTAGAATCTTGAGAAAATTTAGTTATTGCTATAACAAGTGGTGGTGCAGAACCTAAGATGGATACTATGATTCCCATCCTTCTTTGAAAAGAGATAAGGAGAAAGACCATGCATAGTGGCTCCCAAGATGCCTTGCATGTGTGAGGTAGGCCCAAGGAGAAAGAGCCTAAATGGGATAAGAAGAAGGAAAAGTCTAAAGGATGATCTAAGACCCCTAGAAAGAGCAGAGTGAAGTGTTGGAGTTGTGGTAAAAGGGGACATGTGGAGAAGGAATGTAGAAACAAGAAAAAGAATGCAGATTCCTCCATAGAAAATTCCTCTGATAATGGTGATTTTGATGCTTTGATTATTTCAGCTAACACAATTTGTAATGATGCTTGGCTTATTGATTTAGGTGCTTCCTTCCATATGACTCCTCATATGGAGTGGTTTTCTACATACAAAGAATATGATTGAGGAGAGGTCTTCATGAGTGATAATAGCTCACAAAAGGTTATTGCTATAGGAAAGGTAAAGTTGTGTTTCAGTGATGGGAGGTTTAAAACCCTTCATGATGTTTTACATATTCCAGGACTTACAAAAAATTTAATTTAATTTTAGTTTCCAAGTTGAATGATTATGGGATGCATGTGACATTTGACAAGTCTGGTTGCAGGATGGTAAGGGGAAGTTTGGTGGTTGCTAAAGGATCTCAAACAGGGAATTTATTTACGCTTCATGCCTCTGCTTTTTGTAACTCCTCTTTTGTAACTAGCACTGAAAATGCATGTATGTTGTGGCACCATAGATTGGGTCACATTGGTGTAAGAGGTCTTAGGACCATACTTGATAAGAAACTTGTAGATGATATTTCTGATTATTCTGTAGGTAAAAATAATTTTTGTTAGGATTGTGTGTTTGGTGAACAAAACAGGTCATCATTTCCTAAAGGAACTAATAAAGCTAATGGATTGTTAAAACTTATTCATTCGGATGTGTGTGTGGTCCAGTGGATACAACTTCTTTGGGTAGATCCCGTTATTATGTTTCCTTCATTGATGATTACTCAAGATATACTTGGACTTATTTTATGTATACAAAATCTGAAGTTTTCACCAAATTTAAGGAATTTAAGGCATTGGTTGAAAATAAAACAGATTATAAGATAAAAGTATTGAGATCTGACAATGGGGGTGAATATTGTTCTAAGGAATTTGATGAGTTTTGCAAACATGTAGGAATTGTTAGGAAAAATACTACACCTTACACACCCCAACAAAATGGGTTAGCAGAAAGAATGAACCATACATTAATGGAAAGAGCTAGGAGCATGTTAAGTAGTGCTAAGTTAGATAAATGCTTTTGGGTAGAAGCTATTGGTACTGCTTGTTATTTAATTAATAGAACTCCTTGTAAAGCTCTTGTTGATAAAACTCCTTATGAAATGTGGTTGGGTAAAAATCCTTCAGTTTCATATTTAAGGATCTTTGGTTGTGAGGATTTTGTTCATGTGCCTGAGGAGAAGCGGTCTAAATTGGATTCCAAATCTCAGAAATGCATCTTTGTAGGTTATGGTGAAAATTTTAAAGGTTATAAACTTTGGAATCCACTAACTTGAAAGATGATATTTTCTAGAGATGTTATTTTTAGGAAATTTAGAGCTAACTCTGAAGATGTGCAACCAAAGGAAAAGTCAAAGACAATGCATTTTGAAACTAAGCAAGAAGATGCACATGAGGAAGAACAAAGAGATGGAAAAGAAGATGGAGAAGAAGTAGAGAGTTGTGAAGAATTTGTTGTAACACAAGAAGTTGAAAACAATGAGGATGAACATAAGGAGGAACCTCTTACTCCACCTTTGAGAAGATCCACAAGACAACAAAATCTAGTTGATAGGTATAGCCCACCTGATTTTCATTGTAAATTTTCTTTTTTATGTACTGATGATGAAACTAGCTCTTTCAGGGAGGCTCTCTCTTCAGAAGAATACGAGTCTTGGATGCAGGCCATGCATGATGAGATGATGTCATTGAAAAACAATGACACCTAGGATCTTGTTAGTTTTCCCAAAGGAAGAAAGGCCATTGGTTGTAAGTGGATATATAAAAAGAAGTTTGGTGTAGACAAAAATTTGGAATGGTACAAGGCCAGATTAGTGGCCAAGGGCTACTCCTAGAGAGGGAGTTGATTTTGGTGAAATATTCTCTCATGTTGCTAAGTTAAATTCTATCAGATTCCTTTTATCCATTGCTGCTGCTTATGATTTAGAAATTGAACAAATGGATTTTAAAACTGCTTTCTTGCATGGGGATCTAGAGGAAGAAATTTATATGCAACCACCTGGCGGTTTTGTTGTGAAAGGAAAATAACACTTGGTTTGCAGGTTAAAAAGGTCTCTATATGGTTTGAAATAGTCACCTAGGATGTGGTACCGGAATTTTGATGCATTTGCATTAAATATGGGTTTTGTTAGAAGTGAAGAGGATTACTGTGTTTATTTTAAAGTTATTGATGATCAAATACTGATTATTTTCTTATATGTCGATGATATGTTGTTCATTGGTAACAATAACGCAATGATTAGGGAACTTAAAACTCAGCTTTCTAGCACATTGGATATGAAAGATATAGGGGCTGCTAAATATATTCTTGGGATGGAAATCATTAGGGATCGACTTCACAGAAAGCTTTGGTTAAGTCAGAGTAATTATGTTAACACAATTTTGAAAAGGTTTAATATGCAGGACTGTAAACAAGTAAATATTCCATTTCCTATTTGTACTTAGTTGAGTTTAGACATGTGTCCTAAATCGGATGATGATATTGATGAAATGTCTAAAGTTCCTTATGCTAGTGCTGTTAGTAGTTTAATGTATGCAATGGTTTGTACTAGACCAGATATAGCCCAAGCAGTGGGAGTTCTAAGCAGGTTTACATCTAACCCTGGTAAAGAATATTGCACTTTTGTTAAAAGGGTATTTAGATATTTGAAAGGAACATTTTAGTTACTATTTGGTTTATCATGGTACTGAAAATGTTGATAAGTCATTGGACATATAGGGTTTTGTTGATGCAGATTGGGCAGGTGACTTGGACAGTCAAAGGTCCATTGGTGGCTATGTGTTCACTTTGTTTAGAGGAGAAGGGAGTTGGATGAATAAAAGAAAACCTATAGTTACTTTTCCTACCACTGAAGCAGAGTATATGGCTACTACACATGCCTCTAAGGAGGCAGTTTGGTTTCAAAGACTTGGTAATGGTATTAGTTTTGATTGTAGGATAGTGAGGATCAGATGTGATATTCAAAGTGCCATATGTTTGGCTAAAAATCCTATGTATCATGCTCGTACTAAGCATGTTGATGTTCAGTATCACTTTGTGTGAGAAATGGTTGAGAATGGACAATTCTTGATTGAAAAAGTTGACACTTTGGATAATGTTGTAGATTCTCTTATGAAGCCAGTTACCACATAAAAGTTCTCTTGGTGCAGAAAGGCCATGGGCCTTGATCACTTTACTTAATTTTTTGTAATTGTATCTCTATGGGTGTAATTTACAATGTATGATGTCAAGTGGGAGAATGTTAGGATTTAGGTGTCCTCAACCTTTTAAATCCTTTATTTTAGTATTCTCCTAATTTTTTTTGTACATTT
The DNA here is from genome assembly GCA_007258455.2 of Sequoia sempervirens. NCBI lineage: Eukaryota > Viridiplantae > Streptophyta > Pinopsida > Cupressales > Cupressaceae > Sequoia > Sequoia sempervirens. The sequence goes on from VDFB02373365.1 coordinate 346,323,257, forward strand.
ACCCATAAGAGGTGAAACTGTTTGACCAACAGTGGTGAAAGAGACTATGTAAATGTAGTGTTACCATTACTGTTTATCCTTTTGGAAAAGGACAAATTAGCTAGGTGTCCCACCTTGGAATCTTCTAAAATAAGGTTGTTGGGTCAAAATAGGGTGTTGTAAGAGCATCTATGACATGCATGCAAGTTTTCATAAGATGCTATGACAGTATGAAAGATTCCCTATGACAGAATATGCTATTTTTAGACCTAGGCGCCGATGCAGGAAAGATGCCTTATGACAGCTATAAGAGCATTTGTAAGAGGATATTTTTGGTAACTTTTGACCATTTCAAGGAGGGAGGCATGGGTTTTTCTAGGTGGTATTTATTCCTATTGTTTGGTGAAACCATGGTGGTTTTCATCCTCACAAATCTCTATATATTGGGGCCTTGACCTAGAGTTATTCAGATTGAAGAATTCAATTTTGCAGGGTAATAGGGTATTGTTGGATTTTACAGGAATTGATAAGAGAAGTATATTTCTGCATGTAATATTGGAGATTATTAGTAATATGCTTGCCTCTATTTCGGTGGTGGAGTTTTTTCCCTTCGGGGTTTCTACACGTAAATTTGTTGTTGCATGTGTTATATTTTCTTATCTCTTTCACTCATTCTTTCTTCACACTAAGGCTAAGGTTAATCTACATATTTCAGATATGCATTCACACATTTAAGTTCATATTGCAAGCTTTCTTCACCTTGTTTTTCAACAACACTTGCAATCCATTCCTTTGATAACTCATATTTTTGAACTTTCCATGTATCTTGACTTGTACCTTGTTGTACTTCTCCCATTTCCATCATTATCTACATATGTATCTTCATTTATTGAACTATCTCTTTATGTTTAATTCCCAATTCGAATTTGAATCATATCTTCATCTCATTTTGAATTATACTTCATTTAATTCATCTTTTCCATCTTACTTTATTATATATTCCTTAACCAATCTATATTCATCCTTTTCTATCTTGTAGTTTTACTTACATTACGCTCTATGGGTTTATTCTAATTTAGAACACCTTCTAGTAGCTTCCTTATCCATTTTTAGTTCTACAATACTTTTCTTATCCTTTTGTTTTAGCAATACACTCTATCTGTCAAACTTCAAACAACTCTTTCAATCTTATCTTTTACCCCTTATTTCTTGTTTTATGTTACACAACTACTTTCTTTTCTCAACTAACATTCCTCCTACTAGTACCTATTATTTCATCAAATACGAAAAACAAGCTCTCTCATAACTCATGGGATATACATAATTAGGAGTCAACCTTTAAGCATGTTCATGTACACGTTAAAAATCATCATTTAAGCATATTCTCAAATTCCCTTTTTACTATCTAGACAAGATGTCCTCACAAATAATAATCAACAAGATATTCACATCAATTGATCCATAGCAACAACAATGATTTCAAATTTTCTTGTCATTTTATGTAATAAACACTTGTATCTAACAATAGATCAAGGAAATTTCAATCTATCAATTCTAACATCTTACACATCAAGATCTAGTATATTCTCCATATTCTACTCCCTCATACAATCTATCAGAGGCCAATCATGGACATGATATAGCACATAATATGAAACTTGACCAATAGTTTTAAACATTCAACCATAGCCACCGTTAGAAAATAATTCAAACCAAGGAAAAAGTAAATTTTGATTTCAACAATAAGGCATAAAATGTGCATGATTTCAACAATAATTTGTACATGACCATAATGGTCACAAGATAGATAAGTATCAAAAATCTAATGGCTATACTTACAAACACAAATAAAAATTCAATGCTTGATTTTATAACATTCAGTAAATTAATCAAAGTCAATAAAATAGAATTAAAATATCAAATTTTACAAGTTACATATCACATGAACTACATGATTAACGTTAGTCACAAGAGAGGGAGTACAATACTAAACTATACCTGGATTCCAAAATCTGAGGTAAGTAAGAGAATAGATTCAATCATGGTGAACAACGAGTCATCTAAGAATCAGTCACACAAAACATGGGATTCATTCTACTTCACCATCCAACATCACCGAAGATGCCAACAACAAAAATTGCATCCCATTCAAGGGAATTTCAATCTCCATGCAATGACACACATAGTCATACACTAGCGAACATGCACAACCCAAGGTAGATCTAAACACTTCATTCTCATGACAAAGAACAATTACCAATTCCTAATTTACAAGAATACACCACTCATATGGATAACGCATTAATACAACATTCACACAATAATTACATGATATTTCTCATGCATACAAAGTACGAAAACTATCTCAAGCTACATCACTCAGACTGAGACACTAATTTACTTAAGCATACAACACACATACATGAGATGTGAAAACAATAAGTATTCAAGTGTTTCACTCACACAAGATAAGTATGCAATCTCTATCATAATGCAAAAACAAGCTTGACTGCATTACCACACCAACTATAAAAAAATCATAAGTGCATTTCTCACACCAAATATAAATCAATCATAAGTGCATTACTTGCACCAAATATACATCAATCATGAGTGCATTACTCGTACAATATATATATGCAAAGTGCATAACTCACACAATGCATTATACATACAAGTTGATATTTATAAATATCATTTATATAAATCTAGGCTATAGGACTCATAAGGTCTCACAATATTGAAAAATCTTTCCTTGTCAATAAGGCTAACCATGATAACTTATTGAGCAACTTTGTCTTAGGTACATATCGAAGACCCTTAAGGCAGCATAATGAAATTCACTAAATATCACATGGATCATTCACACATCTTGATTAGGAAAGAAAAGGCATTGCCTAAAAATCAGCTTTCTCATAATCAAATACCATTATCATTGCAATCGTCCTTACCCTTAAGACACCCTTCTTGGTCCTCTTCTTCCTTAAAGAATCATCTAAATTTTTAACCATTATTGGTTGTAGGTGATCATTATTTTACTTTAGCAATCGTGTATCTTATCCTTTTTATAACATATTCATTCACCCTTTATGTCCTCAAAGAGATCTTTTTGCTCACAATATTACTCTATTCCTACATCGTCACTTCACGGGTTGTCATCATGTCTTAGCCATCTTGGCTCAGGTATATACATCAAATATTTCAACATTTTTTAAGATACAATCTCTAGTCCTTGTTTCAACCATGGCATTATTCTTACTTGGGATTCTTATAAAAATCCCACTAAAGCGAGGAGTACTTTCAACTGATATAGTCACACAATGTTTATTCTTCTTCTCGATTCCCAACTGAACCATCCAAGAATCATTAAGATTCCAAAACATCAAAGGAATCACCCAAAATAGGGTGGTAAATCACTTGATGCACCTAGAAATTTAGGTAATCAAATAGGTGCACATAACAACCTATAGCGTAGAAGTCTTGAGGCCCGAGTGTTGAACCTAGGGCTTTGATACCAAATGTAAAGAAAATCATCCTTACTTACTAAACATGGAAATCTCAAAGAATATTCACATTTCCGATTAAGGATATTGATACGAGATACATTTCATATAATATTAATGAAACAATATATATATATGTTAATAAGATTGCTCTAAGGAAATCACAATGTCAAATGTAAAAGTTTACACCAAGTGGTGTTACAACATCTAATTCAATGTTACAGATATAAATACATATAAATGATTGCTTCAAGCTCACAAGTTAAGTTTACAATTGGCTATGCAAGCCATACAAAGTAATACAAGAAATGTGTATAAGTATCCATATGATGAGGAATCCTTGGTGCTCAACCTCCATGAAAATGCTTTGTCTTCTGCAAAGCCGAAACCATGAGTGGATCAAGGTGCCTTTTTTGCCCAACCACAAAGCATAATACTTCCCTGGATTTCTCCATTCCAGGTTGCTAGGCTCCTCACCCAAGGTCAGATAGGATGTAATCTCAAAGAAAAATACATAAATCTCTTCATAAATTTTCTTAAGATTCAAGCATTCACAAAAATAGAAAGTTCTTTTGGACATACACACATTTAACTAAAATGTTTTCTTTACTTATCGCATGTCTTTCTAGGTTACAAATGTGAAAGAATCAATATTTATAAGTAGGATAAGTTGTCTAAAATTAATTTGCATCCAAAAATTATGTAATTCAACAATTTTTTAATATTCCACTCATAAATAGTAATATATACATTTATATGTCGAATATTGAGTGCACAACTCTAATTATCCATGCCCAACCACAAAGCATAATACTTCCCTGGATTTCTCCATTCCAGGTTGCTAGGCTCCTCACCCAAGGTCAGACAGGATGTAATCTCAAAGAAAAATACATAAATCTCTTCATAAATTTTCTTAAGATTCAAGCATTCACAAAAATAGAAAGTTCTTTTGGACATACACACATTTAACTAAAATGTTTTCTTTACTTATCGCTTGTCTTTCTAGGTTACAAATGTGAAAGAATCAATATTTATAAGTAGGATAAGTTGTCTAAAATTAATTTGCATCCAAAAATTATGTAATTCAACAATTTTTTAATATTCCACTCATAAATAGTAATATATACATTTATATGTCGAATATTGAGTGCAAAACTCTAATTATCCATTCTCAATAACAAACTCCAATTTCATGATTCTAGCTAAATAGAAGTAATACATGTTATACTTATAAATAAGTTTTCTAAATGTTATACAAGTTCTTGATTTCATTGACAAAGAAATATCCAATAAATAATTGTTCCCTTGAAATCACAATTCAACATGTATATTGAAAAAGACTATCTTCAATTGTATGCAATTTACTTATTGAAATGAACTCTACAACAACATTATGTAGATTCTCAGAAACATGGTGTGTGTCCCACATGTGATTTAAATCGAAGTCTCATCTACCTAATAGCTACAACTGGTCCAAGAAAACACTATTTGTAGCACCAAGGTGAGAAAGCAATTCCCATTCATATTCATCTACAGGAGGCAGAGACTAGGTGTTGTTAGTATCACTATCATCTTCTTCTTGACTGGTGGGGGGATCAACAACTCTATTGACATGCCAAGGGTGATAGCCAACAACATGAAATAGCCTCTAGTTCTATGTTATACTATCTTTGGTGAGTCCTATATCTACTTCGACATTTCAAAAAGGCTTGTATAACAACAATTCCGACCAAAAAAATGTTTCAAGGGTATCACAATGCTTAGGAGGGGTAGACTTAAATAGTGGGTAAACAATGATCATGGCAGGGTGTGGTTGCAAATTCCAAGCCCTATCTTTGTGATTTTTTTGATGTGTATACAATTGTGCAGATTAAATAATGGACATAGTTTCTATCTCAGCTGGTCTTTGCATGCAACAATGAATATAACTAATTCCAAGCTCTTTACCATTATTAGCTATTTTTAAAAGGTGGAATGTTTTCCTACTCACATTCAAAGATAGGAAATGCCAGCTTGACATGAAAAGGGGAAATTTTTGTAGCATATGGAATGTTTCTTGTGCACCAATTTCATGATCTACAACCATGCTCATCATGAAATTTTGATAGGAAAGCAACACATTATCCCCAAATGAATTTGTATTTACACACTTCTGCAAGATATCAATATAGCTTTCAGACTTTTTTCAGACTTTGATGCATATTTGGAAATGTAGTTTAGCACAAATTTTCTTGACAAGATTGGCTGGAAATCAATGTTTGCTCACCAGATTGCGAGCCCTCATATTTGTGGATATTAAGGCACTCATCATTTCTTGCCATCAATAATGATTATGATTTTGAGTTGTAGATTTTAGGGAAGGTTGTTAAGTATCTATATTATCTTATTGTTAAGTTTTGTGATGTCACATTAATTAGTGTATAAGTTAGGAGATCTAAAGGATGATTTTCTATTTATTAGCTCATGGTGGCTGACTTAGTGAATATGGCATGTTGTGGATATTTGAGGTATAATTAATTAAGGTATCCTATGCTTGAAGATTTTTTTGGGGTCCTAGCTATTTCATGGCTGACTTTGATGGGTACACATCAAATATTAAATGTGGATTGAGCCAACTATTGGAAAATATTTTTATTTTGTTGAAGCCAACATGAAGTGACTAGATCTTTGATAGTAGATATATATAAGAGATGAGTGTGTGAAGTATATTGTGAATGTTGAAGGTTTTTTGAGTAATTTATCATAGTTTCGCTTGTGCAAAAGAGGATTGTTGTGAAACAAATTAAGGCAAAGTAGAGCGAAGTGCAGAATCAGACAAAAGGTCTAGAATCTAAACTATGAACCTCACCAAAACTAAAACTAGACATTTGTAGATGCTACTTTCTCAGTTCAACTCTTTGTTGTAATCCAAAATATGTTGTAATTCTTGATTTTGATCAGTGAGCTCTAGGTTGTGTACCTGAATGCATGTGCATTCCCCTTTTTCTTCATACTTTTAATTGAGTATAAATTGTGGATTAACCTCCACCGTGGTTTTTCCCCTAACAGGGTTTCCACGTAAAAATCTTGGTGTTATGGTGTTTTGATTGTTTTCTTCATGTGCTTGCATCTTTACTTTTGTTAAAATGTTTTAAATGGTTTAATATCTAAATTTTAATTTAAATATTATTGAACAGTGATTCACCCCCCTCTTAGTGTTTCTTGAGTCCAACAGAAACATAAAAACATAAACAATGTCTTTAGCAAAATAAAATAGAAATGAAAGCTGATTCAACCAACACCAGTCAAAAAAACAAATCCTCCATAAACCTAATCATTCTTCTAGTTGCATCGTTTAATTAAATTTATGGTAGCCCAATATTTAGTGAGGAACTTAACAAGTTCCTTGTTGATAGCTTCTTCATCCCCATTGTTCATGGACTTGTCCTTTTGTAGTAGACATAAAGTAGTGGTGGACCTATGCATTATCTTCAGCACAAATCACATAACATCCTCCAGTATTTTCTCCAAACTCTCAACTTTGATTTTAAGGTAGTCAATCTCCTCCCAAATAGCATCCTTTTTACTACAAGCTTCCTCCATGGGAGCCTTTCCCTCAACAATGTTCGAGGCCCTAGAATTGACCTCCTTAATTCAAATGCTGGCAAGACCCAAGGGACCCCTCTTAAGACTTTCAAAAATATGGGAGGATCTGCTAGCAAAAACTAAAAGAGCCTCCTCCCCTACATCCTTTTCCTCCTTACTCTTACTCTCACTCCCATCCCCATTGTCATAATTTGAGGCCTCCTTAAAACTCTTCTCTTTTTCTTGCTTGATGACCACTCTACTTGACTTGCAAGGGGTACTAGTCTCCTTGATGATCTTACTATCAGAGTCAATTTGTTGGAGCCTAAATTTTGTTTTCTTAGAGGCTTTGGCCTTAGTTTTTCAGGGTGGGAGCTATGCATTTTTTATCCATTTTCTTCATGACAGGCCCTTGAGAGGGTGATGTGCCCTATGGAGAGGCTTTCACAACAAGGTTTTTAATGCATTTTTTTCTTACTAGGCCCAGGGGTGTCCATAATACTAGTAGACGAAGGAGCAGAAGAGACCGGAGCCTCTTGAATAGTGGGGTGCTGCAACAATAGTGGTTTACACTTTCTAAGAGATCCTGATATTTGCTAAAATTACATATTTTAGAGAATCTAATGATTTAAGCCTTGAAAATTTTCATTTAAAGGATTCCAATTAAAGAGTGTTTGATCAAACCACCTTAGACCAAGCCCCGTTGGATACAACCCCGCTAATTTGAAACCATACCTATAATGGAGTCTCCTTTGCACCTATCAAAATGTTGATAAAAAACCACTTTTGATTTACCTTTTTGGGGATCAAATGAATTCATTTAAAATTTATTTTTTTGTAAGTACATATTTCTTATTACAAGCTTCCAAAAAAGTATAATTTTAATTAAATTTAATTTGATTATTATATTTATTTTTTATTTCTTGTCAATGTAGGATTTCACTAAAAATCAAGCTCTTTGTTCTACACATGTGGAAAAATAGCAGATAATCAAAAAAAATTGAAAAATATGAGTGCACTAGATATTGAAGTCCTTTATGCAACAAAAAAATAAAAATTGAATTTCGATACATACCAAAAATGTTACGCGTTATACGGTCTACCTATGTCTGAATTGTAATTGGTTTGACTTCAAAACTTGATTAAGGAAAAAATATTCAATAAAACTCTATGAAAGTAATTGGAAGAACTATATATCATAGTTACAAATCTAAATTCAAAAAAATTAGAATTTTATCCTTCATGGAAAAAAAAATGTGTTATACAGTGAGCATCACTCCTTAAAAATGTTGTTTACTAAAAAAAATAGTTTTTGAAGGAGATGGAAAAATAAGTGTAATCTGATTCTGAAAATTTTAAAAAATATATTTTTAGAATCTATAGACAAAATGTCACAAAATCACTAGTTTGCATAATCTTCAAATTCCTCACTGTTTAGTCACTATAGGTGCCTGATAGTGAAGATTTAGTTAGAAAAAAATATTTCAGTGTCTAATTTTGCCAAAAATTGTAAACCAATATTGTGGGACCAGCTAGTGATGGGATGAGGAGGGCAAAGGGAAAGGTGCAAATGGTAGAGTCTATACATAAGCCCTTGATGGATAATGGTGAAATTTTTATTCAAGTTCATGGCTTTAACCACATCAAGCACAATACTTTAAAGAGAATGTAAGAGAAAAAATGGAATGGAGATATTGTGGTGGTTTCTGAGATGATTGAGGAAATTGAAATGGTAGTAGTAATACACATCATATCTCCCCTTGAGAGTGAATTACTTCATCACCACCATGCAAATTTTATCCCATGGCTTAGGAAGCACCTCACAGTCATAGCCCCCATGGAGCTTGACAGGTTTCTCATCACCCTAGAAGAATAGGTTGAGGTTAGTCTTTTCAGAAACTTTGGTGGTTTTCTTCCATTTATGCCCATCCATAGAAAGACCTATGGTCTTAATGATGACCTCCTCATTAATTTCAAAGGAAATTTTCCCATGGTAACCCTTATGGAATCCAAAGAGGTGGCAAATTATTTGGAAAGGCCCTCATCATAGCTATGCATTCAATAAACTAGGAAATTCCACCCTCCTTGCATATATGCCAGACAATTTCATCCATCTTCCATTCATCACATTTATTCAGCTCCACATGCACTCGGTCACCACCCATAGGTCCAACACAATTGTTATGGAGAACCAAAACAATGAAAGGAAAAAATAGCAGAGTAGATACAATAAAAATCAAATTTGGAAAAGGCTTTAGAAAAGTGCTCGGAAAAAGGTAACTTGTAACACACTAAAAGATGGAAATAAATGCCACTTCTCGTATCCAACATAGGCCTAGTAGTTCCCTCGTGCAATAATTCCAAGGCACAATAAGAAATGAGAGTGGTAATAAATCCAGATAGCTCAAAGAATCAAACAAAATCCACAGGGCTGAAAAGATCATCACAAAAATTGAGGGGGTTCAAAAAATAATGACCCCATCAGTCATTAAGATCAACATGACAAGTATCAATAGTGAACCAATAAAGGAAGTACATGGCACGTGGAAAATCATCCCAATCAATCTTCTCACACAATGGCCAGTTATTTAAATAAAAACTCCCACCAACTTTCCTAACAGAAGTTAGTAAATACCACACCAGGGTTAGAAAAAGTTTTATAGGAACCATGATGGATTTCTTTAAGATCATTTCTTAGAAGTGCCACAGTAGATGGGGGAAAAGACTCTTCTTTCCTCTAGCATCATATCCCCTCCAAATCACGATCAGCTACTGCTAAATTGCTAGCAACCACATTTCCTTCCCTATAGACATGTTGAATGGTGAACTCCTTAAGAGTAGTAAGAAGAGAGCAAATGTCTTCAATTATCCCTTGGATGGACCATCTAACCAGCGTCATTCCTTTCATGGATTCCACAATCAGTTGTGAGTCACCCTTAATTTCTAGGGACTTGACACTGAGTGACAACCCAACATTGAGGCCCTAGAGGAGCGCCATACTTTATTCCTGATTACTTGTGCATTCCTTCAGGTTCCCTGAGTAGGAAACAACCAAATAACCATTATGGTCTCTGATGATACCACCCCCAGTAGCTTTCCCAGCTCTAGCTACCGCATCAAAATTTAGCTTATACCAGGGTGGTTTCAAAGTTTTCAATTTCATGTTGTTTCTAACAATCTTCTTGGAGTTGTCAAAATTCTAGAAGTCATTAGGAAACTTACAAATTATGGCCATAGTTTTATCCCAGCCCATTAGGGGGTAGCTAGGGATCTTCCACTTGCAAACTGAAATGTTATCCAAAAGGAGTTTATTAAGGATTATCAATAGACTGTCCACATTGTTCTCCTTCTCTCTGAAAATCTTATTGTTCCTTTCTTTCTATAGGAACCAACAAGTATGAGATGGAATAAGTTGTCAAATTTGTTTGATTAGAGGGTGTTTAGAGGGACACCTCCAATTGAGAACAAATTCTTGAATATTTATGTCAAATACCCATTGGATGTTGAGGTTTTGCAAGACATTTTTTCCAAACTTGGGAAGCAAACTGAAAATGGATAAAGAGATGGGAGATTGTCTCCACATATGATTTATAGAGGGTACACCTATGGGAAATTGAAAACGTCTTTTGAAAAGGTTATCGATTGTTAAAAAATTTCCATGAATGGAGGCCCATCAAAAGAAGTTGATTTTGGGGATGAACTGAGAGTTCCACACCTTCCAGCAATACTCATCTCCATCAAAATTTAGTAGAAAATGGTAAGGAAACTTAACTAAGAAGGTCCCTGACTAATTCTTTGTCCAAAATCCTTGTCCTTGGGAAAGAGAGGAAGTCTCACCTTATTTAAAATATATTGGAGCTCAACAACCTTAGGGAGGAGGTTAGGTCTATCCAAGAAACTCTTCTCTAGTTTTTTCCATTTGGCTTTGGGTGTAGTATAATCCACAATATAAGTATCAAAGTGTTCCTTAGCATGCTCCTACAAAATATTGAAATTACTATATGCAAGGGGTGTGCCCCCAATCTAGTTGTCCTCCCAAAATCTTATTGATCTCGTGTTCCCAATTTTCCATCTAATACCTTCCTTCAAAAGATATATGCATTTTAGAATATTGTTCCAAATTTTTTACCTAGAGGGGAGACCATTCAAATATAGGGCCCTAAAAAAGTGTCCTTGGTTTAGATAGTTAGCCTTCATTATGTTGCACGAATCAACTTTCCCTAGCACAAGATTCCAACCAACCTTAGTGATGAGGGCTTTGTTTAAATTAGTAATCTTTCTAATCCCAAAAACCCCTTGGATTTTGGGATGGAAGACAGTGCTCCAATTCACAAGAGCTAACCTTTTTTTCTCTTCAACACTAGTCCAAAAGAAAGATATTTGGATTCCTTCAAGTTTTTTTTTCGTGGAACTAGAAATCTTGAAGAGGGAGAGGAAGTAGACTGGGATCCCTAGGAGGGAGGCCAAGAGTAGTTGCAACTTGTCAGCACTACTAAGGAGTTTACCCTTCCAACCAACAAGCTTCTTTTTCATTCTCTAAAATATTATTCCAAAAACCGAGTCACCTCCCTCACAGTGAGGGGTAAACCAAGGTAAGTCCTCAGAAGAGTAGCACTTTGATAACCCAGTATAGATAATATCTTAACTTGAAGATCAACTTTTGTGTTGAAAAAATAGATACTTCTTTTATTATAATTTATACATTGCCCAGAGGCATTGGCATATTCATGGAGGCCTATCCATTCTCTAGCTTATATATTATAATATATTTTATTTATATTTTATTATTTTATTATATCATATTACTAATTGAATGGGTTTGGATTATGTTTCAATAAGATTATGGGTCAATCAAGGGCGGTATTCAGTAAGATTTATTCTTCACTTATTTTTAGGATAAGAGTTATTTAATCACATAAGTATTATATATTATTATTAGTATTAATATGAGTATTATATTATTATTATTATATTTTTTTATTATAAAATATTACCATTTTTTTATATAAATTCACTATTATATTACTATCAGTAATATATTATGAATATTCTAAGGCGGTTATTGGTGTAAAATAAACTTAGGGTAAGTGTGGGGTTGTAGAAGGTGGCTCCATTAGTGCAAATTGTGGCCCCGAATAAAATATTTTATTTTCAGAGTTGATTTTGCTATAATGAATCAAGCCTATGAGGTTGTAGCATGTAAGTTTTGAATCTGAAATTTAATTATTTGAAAACAATTGAAAGTGAGTTATTTTATGTCTTCCATCTTTTGTGTTGGTATCTATTGTTGTGATTTGTGTACGTTTCAGGTGGTGTGGCCCTCATCAAGTGGTATCATAGCAGGTTTTCCTAAGTATGTAAATAGATCATCAAATGTGAGGTAATTTTGCACTAGGACTTGTGGTTGTGGGTTCCTAAGAAAAGTGATCAAAATGCCTCTGCAAAGAAACCATGGTTGTGGAATAAATGTTATTGTACCAAAAGAGGTTTTTCAAGTCATGTTGAGAGAAGTTTAAGCACTAGAAGAGTTGCATCAAGGGTTTGCACCAAGAAGAGGACATGCAAGTGAAGATGAAACTAAAAATGAGGAATAGTTCAAAGAAGAACAAGATGTAGAAGATCAAGAGCAAGTTAGATTACTTAACGCCATTACTAAGATTGGGAAAATCCCAAATATCGATGTTTCTACATTTTCTAGAAATCTTAACCCAAAAGAGTTGATTGATTGGATCAACAATATGGTGGAGTACTTTGAGTATGAGGAGGTGGAAGAACCTGCGAGGGTCAAATTTGCAAAGATCAAGCTAAAGGGTCATTCCAATATTTGGTGGAAAGAGGTACAACTAAAAAGAAATTGAAGAGGAAAAGAGAAATAACAAGATGGGACTGTATGGTGGAAAATTTAAAAGGATAGTTCATTATTGTGGTTTATGAGCTAGATTTGTTGAAGAAGATGCAAGGGTTGAAACAAGTGGGAAAATCCATCAAGGAGTATATACAAGAATTCTACCATGTCTTGATCAAAACAAGTCATTTTGAGGCCAATAACGAGAAAGTTGTCTATTACATAAATGGGTTGAAGTTGAGTATTTAGGAAGAGTTGGGTTTGGTAAGAATTTATACCATGGAAGATGCATATCAAATTTCTTTGAAGGTAGAAGAAAAGTTGAATAGAAGATTTGAAAGTAAGCAAAGAGGTGGGGGTCGTGGTGGCAAGACTAGTGGATGGTCATATGGAAATTTAAATGAAGATTGAAAGAAGGGTGAATGATACAGTAACAACTAGAACAAGAAAGGAGATAACACCTACCATCCTCATGATCAGAATAGTGGAGACCAAAGAGGAAGAGGAAGATCTGGATGAGGACTAGGAAGAGGAGGCTTTCATGGAACATGTTTCTAGTGCAAAGGACATAGAGCCTATGAGTGTCCTCAACAACAAGGAATTCAAATAGAAGACTTGAGGATAATGCACAAGTTGCACATGTAGATGAAGATGACGAGTCTTCACATTCTAAGAATGCAAAAATAGGAGAGGTTCTTGTTACTACAAAAGCCTTGCTAAATGAGGAGAAGAAACCAACTCAAAGGAAGAATTTGTTTCACACTAGATGTAAGTGTGAAGGTAAATTTTGCATTGTTAAATTATTGATGGAGGTAGTATTGATAATCTTGTTTCAAAGGAAATGGTTAGTAAGTTGCAGTTGGAGAAAAGGTAGCATACGAACCCATATTGAATTGCTTGGTTGTAGAAGGACCATAAAGCCTTTGTAAATTAACAACCTATAGTAAATTTCAAGATTGGAAATTACCACGATGAGGTATTGTGCGATATTATGCCTACAGATGTTTTTCATATGTTGTTAGGAAGACCATGGCAATTTGATCAATGAGAAATACATGATGGACATGCCAACACATATTCTTTGATAAAGGATGGGGTTCGACATAAGTTGAAGCCCTTGAAAGAGGCAAAAGAAAATGTATGCATAGTAAAGCAATAATTTGTTTGGTTGATTTGAGAAATTTCCCAGAAGGTATGAGGCATGAGCATATGTTTTTTCCATTGATCCCTAGAATTGATAAAGAATATACTATTGAGGTACCTATAGAGGTTTCAAATTTTTTGAATGAGTTTGAAGCTATTATTCCTAATAACATCCCTAAAGGTTTTCCTCTAGTAAGAAAGATTAGTCATCAGATGGACTTGATTCCTAGAGCCAATTTTTCAAATAAGGCAACTGATCGTATGACTCCGAAAAAGAGTGAAGATTTGAACAAATAAGTGCAAAAGTTGTTGTGGAAGGGATTGATCAGAGAGAGTTTGAGTCCATGTGCATTACTTGTAGTACTAGCACCAAATAAGGGCGGGGAATGGTAGATGTGTATAGATTCTAGAGCCATCAACAAGATCACCATCAATTATAGATTTGCCTTGTTAAGAATGGATGACATTATGGATTGTTTGAGTGGAGCTGAGTACTTCATGAAGATAGATTTGAAGAGTGGATATCACCAAGTCTAGATTAGAGAAGGAGATGAATGGAAGATAGCCTTCAAAACAAAGGAGGGCTTGTACGAGTGGTTAGTCATGACATTTAGGCTAACTAATGCATCAAACACATTTATGCAGCTTATGATTGAGGTATTGAAAGAATTTTTAGGAAAATTTGTTATTGTTTATTTGGATGATATGTTAATTTTTAGTAAGACATTGGAGGAGCACTTGATGCATATCCAAAGACTTTTTGAGAATCTAAGGGAGGAGAAGCTATTGATTAATCTAAAGAAATGTAGTTTCATGAAAGAGAGATGGTGTATCTAGAATTTGTTGTCTCAGTAGAGGGTCTTAAAATGGATCTAGAGACTTGGTGATGGATATCATTTAATGGCCTACCCCGAGGAATGTTATAGCTCGGTAAGATCATTTCATGGTCTAGCAAGTTTTTACAAAAAAATTATTAAGAATTTCAGTAGTATTTGTGCACCTCTAACAAAAGCAATGAGAGGGGATAAAAAGGATTTTAAATGGAGTAGAGAAGTAGCAAATATTTTTGATATCTTGAAAAAGAAAGTTATAGAACAACCTCTTTTGGAACTTCTAGATTTCAATAAGGTCTTTTAGGTAGATTATGATGCTAGTGGCACTACCATAGGAGTTCTTTTGAGTTAAGAAGGTAAGGTTGTTACATATTTTAGTGAGAAGTTGAATGATGCTAAGAAGAAATACTTTTTCTATGATTAGGAGTTTTATGGTATAGTTTAGGATTTGAAGAAATGGAGACACTATTTGTTGCCAAAATAATTTGTTTTATATACATATCGCCAAGCTTTGTAATATCTCAATAGTCAAGGAAAGTTGAACTAAAGGCACTTAAAATGGGTTGAGTTTTTGCAGAGTTATACCTTTGTTTTGAAGCACAAGAGTGGAAGGTCAAATAGAGTTGCAAATTCCTTAAATAGAAGGAAAAATTTGTTGATAGAGATCAATATAGAGGTTGTTGTGTTCAATGAACTCAAAATTTTGTATCTTGAAGATACAGACTTTGTAGAAGCTTGGAGGGCTTGTTTCGAGCCTCTTACATTAGATAGGACAAGATAGTTGGATTTCTTAATCCAAGAACCTGAATTTTGTTTAAAGGAATCCAATTGTGAATTCTAAGGATTTCTATGAGATAATATAATCAAGGAAAAGCATAGTGGAGAATTGGTTGGATATTTCAATCGAGATGAGACCATTGCTATTGTTAGTGAGAATTATTACTAGCCATAGTTACAACAAAATGTGAAGAAGTTTGTACAAAGTTGCAAAGTATGTGGGTATGTGCAGGATCATCATGGAAAAAACAGGCCCTTAAGTGGGAAAAAAATTAGAAAAATTAGTGTTAGGCAACTTGACGTAAAAATTTGAATAAGTTATCTATATTATTTCAAAAATATGTAAGAATAGAATCTGTAGAAAATTGAATTTAGTTTCTAAACTACTAGGTTTATTTAAAAATAAATAAAATCTATTTGGTGAAAATTTGAAATTTCAATGCAGTCATACTTAAATTTTAGAGAAAAAATAAGTAGGTGTCTGTCTGACCACCCCAACCATAATAAAATGATAATATTTTTTTATAAGATTTTATATATAAGTAGAGGACTCATGTCTGGATGTGAAGCATTGTTTTTGTAATTTTTTTCCAAGTAAATAATTAATTATGAGTTTTTTATTACAACTTTTAAAAAATATAAAAACTTGTATGTCTGACCACCTTAACTTGGTCAAAACTTTATGAAATTTATTTTTTCTTTTTTTAATCCTATATTATGTGAAACATAGAATGTGACATATGCTTCAGATTCAAAAAATGTGATACCATTTGAAAGTTATAGATATTTTTCAATTAGCCTATTGATCAAGACTTTAGTCATAATTCTAATAGAAAATGAATATAATTATTTATTAAATTCAAATTAAAGCATAATTTATATTGGTGGAAAGTTGAGAATCTACTCTAAAAAATCTTTTTTGTTTCATCAATTTTGGGTAAAAAAAAAGTCATCATCCACATACCCTACAAATACCCATAATATTGCCACGTTTTGGCCCATCATGATCCTGCACATACCCATGTCAAATGGCAAAGCGGAAAAGTCAGAATACTAGATTGTATCAACCATTATGTGTACTTGAGAGGCCATGGGAGGGAACTAGCATGGATTTTTCTCTTGGCTTGCCAAGGACACAAAGAGGGCATGATTCCATATTTGTGGTGGTAGATAGATTTTCAAAGATGACACATTTCATTCTGTTTTATAAGAACAGTGATGTTCATATTGCAGAGTTGTTTTTAAGAGAAGTGAAAAGACTACATGGTCTACCAAAGAGTATAGTTTTAGACAGAGATACCAATTTTTTTGGCTATTTCTTGAGGACATTATGAAAGAAGTTGAAGATAGATTGTGTATGGGAGTAGTTTAAGAACTACTTCTAAACTGAGAAAGATGGAAAGGTGGGAGAAGAGTAGTGCTGAGGCTGAAGATTTTGCTAAGCACCTAAGGAATTTGCATGAAGAGGTGAAGAAATATATCAATAAGATGAAATCATAATATAAGGCTTAGGCATATAAAAAAAGAAGGTATAAGGAGCTCCATGTATGAGATGAATTCATGGTTCATTTGTGAAAGGAAAATTTTCTAGTTGGTACATACAAGTTAAAGATGAAGAAGTTTAGACCATGCAAGATCCTAAAGATGCATGATTCAGGAAATGCTTATGAGGTAGATTTGCATAGTGGAATAAAAATTTATCCTATGTTCAACATTGCTGATTTGACAGAGTATCATGAAAGTGATATAGAGGATGGGCTGATAAAAAAATAGTAGAAAATTTCAGCACCTACTTTAGAGAAGGATCTTGAGATAGAAGAAATCTTGGATAGTCGGGTGGGTAGAAGTACAAGGAACGAGCAGTATGAAGAATATCTAGTTAAATGGAAAGGAAGGCTTCTTGAAGATTCATCATGGTTGTCTAAGGTTGAGGTTAACCATCTTGGTTTCACTCTAACTCTTGAGAAGTGACAGGGTCACTTTTTAAATTGCTCTGGGTGTGATGCAGGAGCATCTAGTGGTGTAGGGAAAATTTTGCATCACCCAAAAAATATTTTTCTTTATTTTTGTTAGTTGTTTTGAGTTCCATGATGGCAGTTAAGGAGTGAAATACAGTTAGGAATCAAAAATATAAAAATAGCAAAAAATAGCATAACTAAAAAACATTTTCAATCGCAAAAGAATTGTCACAATACCTTGCATGGTTTGGAAGCTATTAAAGATTCCATCCTAAGAAATTTTTCCAATGTAGCTTCAAATTTAGATATGAAGGCTTTATAGGCCTTGAAACAACTCTAAAGTTAATGAACCAACATATGGTCAATCTTCATGTTGTAGATCTCTTTGAGAGCTTTCCAACGATATGCAATAATAGCAAATCAGACACCCAGATAAAAAGTTATGGCCCCGTGAAGTTGGTCCTCTAAAAGTGAATTTCATTAAAATTTCTTCCTAGGCCAAAAATCAAAGAGTGGGACTTATGGTGCCAAAACAAAAGGGAAAGTTCAACTTTCTAGAACATTCTAGGGTGGTTATTGGGGTAAAATAAAAGGGTAAGTTGTGGGTTGTAGAAGGTAGTTACATTAGTATAGATTGTGGCTCCAATTTTTTTTTTTTTTCAAATTTGATTTTGTTGTAATGAATCAAGCCCATGAGCATATAGCATGTATGTTTTGAATTTGAAATTTCATTTTCTAAAAATAAATAAAAGCGAGTTCTTTTCTATCTTGCATCTTGTTTGTTGGTATCTATTGTTGTGATTTATGTGGGTTTCGTGTAGTGTGGCCCTCATCACATTCAAAGAAATTCAATGATATAGAAATCTACTATTTTGTATGATTGGTTTTGTAATTATAAGTACGACTATTTATCACATGAAGCACAATCATCATCGATGGAATGAAAAAAACTGTCTAGTAAAAACTATTGGTGGAAACGAATGTGTTTAGGTTGCAATAGAAAGCCATTAAAGAATGAATGAAAAAGTAGTGATAAAATTGATGGAAAAGAAAAAATAAAACCAACAAAAATGACAATAATGAAAAAATTAACGAAAAGTATTGAACAGATAGGATTCATTCAACTTTCTTGCATACCTTATCTAAAAATACTCATTGTCCATGGAAAAAAGAAGCTCCATGAACTTCAAATAATGATACGCCTTTGGCATAAGTACCCATAATGGCTATGTTGACATGAAATTGTGAATATTTTAGTACTCATCTACCCTTGTCATATGGCTTTTAGTAGTTACATGAAAATAATAGTGCAAGTAAGTGCACACTCATCAATAATTCAAGATGTTTACAACAATAAAAAATCTCTTTCAAAGAAATGCATTTATATAGAAATCTACTATTTTTTATGATGGGCATTGTAATTATCAAAATGGCTATTTATCACATGAAGCACAACCATCATTGATGGAATGAAAAAATAATTTAGTAAAGAAATATGTTGCATCGACCTATGCATTTGGCATCATCCCCAAGACAATACAAAATATTTGCATTCCCTATGAACAAATAAACTATTGGTGGAAACAAACATGTTTGGGATGTGATGGAAAGACATTAAAGAATGAATGGAAAAACAGTGATAAAATTGATGGAAAAAAATAAATAAAATCAACTGAACAATTATGGCAATGAAAAAAATGACAAAAAGCATGTTGACCAAATGAGATTCATTCAACCATCTTGCATACCTTATCTGAATATCCTCACTATCCATGGACAAAAGAAGCTCTATGAACTTCAAATAAAGATGCGTCTTCAACATAATTAATTAACTGAAAATCAAAATACAATGAATTTTTTATTTTTAATTAACTAATAAATATGGTCAAATATGCATTCTAGGGGTTGCATAGACATTTCCCTCTATTCCTACATAAAATGTGAATCATATTCTTAAATTAAAATATAAATATATAAATATTATATATTAATATATGTTATATACTTATTTATATAATTTATAATATAATACATAATTTAAATGATATAATATTATGGTATTAAGTGCACCAAGTTGTGACACAAAAATGGCTCTTAAGATGCCACCTTTTTTTGAATTCAGCAAAGTCTAATGTTCATGAGAAAATGAAGATAGTTATGCTCAAAATTTGAAGGTGCAACAAGAAAAAGAGTTGTAGTGCTCTAAATCTACTTTCTAAGATACTATTTTTTTTTAAATAATGAAGATTAAGGGTTGCAAAAATGGGGGGGAAAGTGGTCCTGTTTTTATCAAAAAAATAACATAGTGTCTGTGGGCCTCTCCCTTTTTCATTAACTTGTTTTAAAATTTTGAAAAATCCTAAGAGTGAAAAATTAGCTAACACCATTTAGTTTATCCTAGTTCTTTTGGCTAATTTTTTAATGAATATAATTTTTAATGAATTTTAAAAGTGGACACATCCTAAAAAGATGAAATTTGAGTGTGCTCCCCCCTAATTTTTTTTAAAACTAATTGAAAATATTTTTTTTATTTTTTGATGAATGAGTAAAAGTATATGTATTAAAACTAACACATGTTGGCTTTTGAAAAAAAATGGAGGCACTAATGAGAGAATTTATGGATGAAAACCTTAACATAATAAAAAGCTTTAAAAAATTAATGGTTATATAGGTAAGAGAGAGCTTAACATCATCATGGTTTTTTAATAAACTTGCATTGAAAGACATGCAAACCTAATAGGTAGCACAACCAAAAATGTGTGAAATTGTGTTACCCTTTCAAAAAATAACATCCTTGGCATGAAATGGCCATCCATCCCTTTGAGTTGGATGCCCAAGGAAAAATCCAACCTTTTAGTTTGGTATTTCCCAATGCTGGTAATTTGCCAAGCACCAAATTTGGCACTCTAGACAAATGTAATGCATCATTTGGCGAGCACCAAATTTGGCACTCACCAAATGAAGTGCATGAATTTTTGGAATGCATTTGTGCAAACTAGATTTCATTTTTTGTCTCTCTTTCTCCTTCTCTTCCATGGAAACTACATACATGAAAGTATAATTTGACATTTACATATGGAAATTTACTTTCCTATACTTTAAATTATATTTCATGTATAGTTTTGGGATGTTTATGAGTGGTTTTGGATCTCTTCGCGTTATAATTCAAATTCTAGTTTATGGAAGATCTTATGATTTTCAAACTTGGTAAAATTTTGGTAATCAACATATCAAATTTTAGTAATCAAGAGGTCAAGTTCTAGTAATCAGCAAGTTATATCATCTTTCTCTCTCATTTTCATCTCTTATTCTATAGACCTCCCTCTCTCACTACCTCCATCCCTTTATCCAAGTCTCTCTCCCTTGAGCTCAAGAACTACCCCTCTCTCTCTCTCCTTCCCTCTGTAATATCTATCTCCCTCCCTCCTTCCCTCTTTACATCGTTTTATCTCCTCTCCCTCTCCTTCTATCTCTATATATCTCTCTCTACTCTCTCTCCTTCCCTTTCTATTTCTCTCTATCTCACCTCTCTCCCTCTCTAAATTTCTCTATCTCCCCCTCTCTCCTTCTATTTCTACTTCTCTTTGTCTCACCTCTATCTCTCTCTCCCTCTCTCTAATTTTATCTATCTCCTCTCTCTCTCTTCATTCCACTCACCTTCACTCTCTACTTATTGCTATCTAACCTATCCCTCTCCCTCTCTCCATCCTTCCCTCTCTTAATATCTCCACCTTGCTCCTTGTTGACGATAGTTTTACTCATTGTAAACAGGTTGAATAAAATATCCTTCTTGAAAGATATGGAACAAAGACAACCTAAGGAGAAATTATGCATTCAAAGAGAAAATATTGACTTCCATTCAATCCCAATTCTTTGATAACCAGGTCATGGTTGCACTAGGGTCGCTCTTGGGTAATGATGTGATATTTGTTGTTAATCTCGAGGGGACTATGGTTTATCTCTGTTACAATTCCTTTAAACATTTTAGATCAACATTCCTAATTGAAATTCAAAATTCAAAAATCATGAAACCAAAATATTTCACATAAGATTTTATGAACTATCATCAATTTATTTCTATCACTTGGGTAGATTTAGCATTAAGCATTCAACAATTTCATGGAAAATAAAAGATTTTTAAGAAAAAATATTTCCATTCCCTTATATATAGTTTTAGAACATTTTCAAAAATATTAAACATCTATTCTAAGACTAAGTATTAAAAATACTAAGAAATAAAAGTTTCTCTTGGTTATTCTCCATGGATTCCCCAAATAATTAATCAAAATAGAGAAAAATGCTTTATATTTAACCAGATTGCTTCACAACTATGTATAAAATGATGCAAGCTTTTAAAGAGAGGGTTTCATTTATGGACACTGAGTAGGTTTTGTATGCACCCTTAAATGGCGCAACATATAGTCTTGTTTAGCTGAAATTACAAAACCAACTACAAAAGATACTTAGATAGGTAGATATCCATAAAGATCTGATATCAATTAATGTCTACATGCATACAAAGTTTTACAATGAAATGGTTCAGAAAATAGGAAAAAAGAACAAAACTTAAAAGAATTTTTTTCTCCTCCGACATGCACAAATTCTGAACTTAAATGAAAATGAAGCATCCTTTGGCATTTTATAGAACACAAGGCTCAGATAGGATAAGGCAATTACATGAGAGGAAATCTAAGGGACCAATCTCATCAAGGCACATGGAGTATTGTGACCAATAGGAGAATTGCAATTGAAGTCAATGGAAGTCAAATCCAATTACTTGTTCAATCTCTCGAGGTTCTACTTTTATTTGAATTTTTTGCTAGGATGACACTTTGAATCATGATAATATGTAGGGGTTCCCATATATTTAGAATGATAAGTTGGAATTTTTCCCCCTGCACTTCTCTTGGCTCTAGTTTTGTCACTCTTGAGAATGGGCTCTCTCAAAGATTAGCATTTGTTCCCATTGCATGTGAAATACTGAGATCCCCAACATTTTGGTGGACTCAAAGCCATCTACATTATCAACTCCCAAAGTGATCGAACCAGATTGAATTTTATTCCGTCCATGATTCAAGTTTACCTGACCCTCCATACCCAAGCTTTTCATCACACTCGATATCTCCTGTAATCACAAATTACAAATATTAAATCCCTTTTTAACATCATAGAATTTCATATAAATAAAACCATTATTCAAATGTTAGTACAAAAATTCTATAAAAAATCGCTTTCAAAAAAAGCATATCATAAATCCTTGCATATATACCAGATCACCGAGATCATTATACAAATTTTAAAAAATTTAACATTTCTTTTCACTTTGCAACCCAATACTTAGTACCCAGTATTCAGCTTTACCCACTTACTTTCTCTAGCTTCGGTTATATCGAGACTCCATCTTACTGGACTCCATCTCACTAGACTAGAGTCTTTCACTTGAACTTCACATTATCTTTTTCCTTTTCTATGTTTCTAGTACCCGGTGCACAAAATACTTACCATACAAAGTACTTTATTTTATCAAATATTTTTCTTTCTTCCTTCACTTCCGATGATCTTCCAATTTGTTAGCTCTTACCATAAGAGTTATATTTTTTCCACTTGGGTCCCCAAGTCTTTTCATTCTTGGGGTGTGTTGTGAGACCACACAACACTCCTTACCTCTCTACTACTCTATCACCTATCTCTCCCTCTCTCCCCTTCCCTCTTTACTCTCTTTCTCTCTATCTCACCTCTCTCTCTACTTATCCCTCCCTATCTCTCTCACCACTTTCTCACCTTTCCCTCCCTCCTCTCTCTCTCTCCTTCCCTCTATACTTTTTTTTATCT
>VDFB02373365.1:346346790-346359880 GCA_007258455.2 Sequoia sempervirens
AGACACAGAAAGAGAGAAGAGACATAGAGAAGTAGAGTGGAGAGGGAGGGAGAGAGGTAGTGAGGAGATAGATGGGTATGTGTGTGTGAGAGAGAGAGGGGGAGAGAGGGAAGAGGGGAGAGAGAGAGAGAGAGGGAGAGGAGAGATAGCGCGTAGAGAGGGAAGGAGATAGTGAGGGAATGATGATACAACTTGATGACTACTAAAATTTGACCTCTTAATTACTAAAATTTGACTTGTTGATTACTAAAATTTAACTAACTTTAAAAAATTATAAGATCTTTCAAAAACTAGAATTTTCATTATAACTCCAAGGGATTTCAAAACACTCTCAAACATTATAAAACTATATACATGAAAAATTACTTAAAGTTTAAGAAATTAAATGTCCATATTTAAATGTTAACTTATACTTCATGTATATAGAGAAAGTGAAAAAGAAAGAGTTCACAAAAATGCATTGAAAAAATTCATTCTTCACATTTGGCGAGTGCCAAATTTGGTGCTAGCCAAATAGAGCACTTCATTTGGTGAGTGCCAAATTTGGCGCTAACTAAAATGGAGCACTTCATTTTGCTAGTGCAAAATGATGAACTTCATTTTGCTAGCACAAAATTTCGTACTTTCTAAATGATGAACTTCATTTCACTAGCGCAAAATTTTGCACTTTCCAAATGATGAACTTCATTTGGCTAGCACCAAATTTGGCACTTTCCAAGTGAAGGGTGCCAAAATTATTTGAATTTTAAAATATTGAGCCTTAGGCTTGGTCATCTGAGCCATTTAGTGCTCAACAAATGATCATTTTGGGTATAAAAAAAAAGTGGCACCTTTTTGTGTCACAACTTGGAGCACTTACCTAATATAAAATATATTATATAACATAAAATATAAACTAAATATACTTTTTAATAATATCTAATATAAACATATAAATAATTTATAGATTATATTGATCTTGAACTGGAGAGGAGGTGTAGATTTTAAATCTTTAGGGGATGAGGATGATGGAGAAGGAGATTTAGAGAACATGGATGGGGAGTTGCTTGGTACAATTGCAACAACTCTACTTTTTCCTATGCTTCTTCTCGGCTATGGGAATGACTACGATTTTGCATATGGTGAGCCGCTCGAAGGGGAGTTACTTGGCATTTTTGTGGCAGCTTTGCTTTTGATTGTGCTACTTCTCAATTGTGGAATGGTTGTAATTTTATGTATGGCAAGCCACTTGGTGTGGTTGTGGCTACATTGCTACTAGCATGGCTACAAGGATGCAATGCTTCTAGTTGGGCCTTTGGTAGTCAACACCTACTTATGTTGGCCTATGTTTTCACTTCTAGATTGGAGGTTTGGATGCCTCATGTGGTGTTTTGGGTATGGCCTCAAGTTTCTTTTCTTGGGCATCCCCTATGGGTTTGAGTGGAGCTTTGGATTCACCTTTGTGGTCTCCTCTTTTATAGGATGGGAAGTCCTTGCTCCTTCTTTCTCAAGCTTTTGTTTTTGGTTTTGAACCCTTGTTGGATTGTGAATATTTTTTTGGTTCAAGGGTTAGTTTATTCTCTTCTACAAACTCTTTTCTACAATTTGGTTTATTTCCTGGTGGTTACTTTGGTGTAGTTGTTTGAGACCTCTTCAATTGGTGGGGTCGATTTGGCTAGGTTGCGTTTAAAGTTAGATTTCAAGTCCCTATCTCTCTTGGATCCTAAGGGAGAGGTTACTACCCTTTTTTCTGGTGGGATGTTGTTGGTTGCAGTATGTAAAGATTATTCTACTATCCCAAATGATTTCTTTGTTTATGGAAGCCTCTATCACCCTTTCTTCAAAAGGGTTGTCACCTTAAACCTTCTTTCTCAGTTGTTATCTCCTATAGAGGTGGAGCTAGAGATGGGTGGTTCAGTTTTGGGTTGTTGAAGATGGTTGCGGTGGCTACTCTAGTTTCTTCTATCCTGCTGATGACTAGGATAATTTTAGAGTTCATCTTGAAGACCTAGGTTTTTATGCTACCTATGGACGCTAAGTTCATCATTTTTTTAGGATGTTATGCCTTTTTCCATAGACATTACATCTCCTATAGAAGTGGATACCTCTCCTTTTAAGGTGAGGGTTTGTTCTATGGTTGAGGTGGAGACCATTCCTATTGAGGTGGAGTATGGATTTGCAAGAGATTTGTTTTTCTATAAGAATGATGTTCTTGGTTTCTCCTCCTATAGTGGTGGAGAGGCAGGATTGATGATGTGGATAGTTTGCATCATCAAGAATATTTTCTATTGGTTCAAAAATTGGAATTCTAAGTGGATTGTTCACTATTGGCTGACTTTTTTTGGTTGGGTTTGCTTAGGTATGTTCTTCCTAAGTGATCAATTAGATATAACCTAGTTTTATCAAAGAAGATTTTTTCCTACTAAACTTTGTGTGGGTTGGACTAGTCAAGCATGCCCATATTTGGGGCACCTGAAAGCCACAAGAAACCATGGACATGTTGATCCACAGTGTTTCCAATCATACCTATACTAGTAATCCTTTGTATGGAAAAGCTTGTCAACAACCTCATCATAGAAAATGGTGAATTGCAAGTGCATGTACAAGGTTGTTATATGTGAGTTCTGGACAACATTGTCTGTGAAGCATCTTCGAGAGTATGACATATGTGGTTGAGCACCAAGATCAAGTACCTTGTGAAAATCAACCCATTTTGTGTTTCTAGAGCTTAGAGTGAAAAAAAGAGTTAGTGTCCCAAGTTGGTGGATCATTGAAGTGAACTCTTTCTGACACTTGCCCCAATATGATGATATCCCTCACAAAGATGCACCAAAGTGAATGAACTAGTTTTCTATTTAGGTGTCTGGTGCATCCTGAAGTAATTGTCGTAGTGCAACCACAAACTTTGGGATCCTGTCTTCCAAGTTTTTTTTCATGAAAATGGAAGTTGATTGTTGGCTTCGATGTCTCATTATTAAATTATAAAGGTAATATCTAAATCTGACATGCCTCCAAAATCTATTATCATAGTGTCTCATGAAGTGCAATGCATATTTAGGGTATGTGCAGGATCATCATGGAAAAAATAGTCCCTTAAGTGGCAAAAAATTCAGAAAAATCAGAGTTAGGCAACTTGACATAAAAATTTGAATAAGTTATCTATATTATATCAAAAATATGTAAGAATAGAATCTATAGAAAATTTAATTTAGTTTCTAAACTATAGGTTTTTAAAAAAAAAACAAAGTCTATTTGGTGAAAATTTGAAATTTCAATGCAGTGGTACTTAAATTTCAGGGAAAAATTAAGAAGTAGGTGTTTGTCTGACCACCCTAACCACCATAAAATGATAAATTTTTTATAATATTTTAGATATAAGTAGAGGACTCATGTCCCGAATGTGATGCAATACATTGTTTGTACATATTTTTCCAAGTAACAATTAATTATGAATTTTATTACAAAGTTTTAAAAATATAAAAACTCGCACATCCTAATTAACACCCTTGTCTTCTAATAAAACTTCATGAAATTTTTTAATTTTTAATCCTATAGTATGCAAAGCATAGAATGTGATGCATGTTTTGGATTCAAAAAATGTGATACTGTTTGAAAGCTATAGATGCTTTTCAATCAGCCTATCAATAAGGACTTTAGTCGTAATTTGAATAGAAAATAAATAATAATTACTTACTAAATTCAAAGTAAAGCATAATTTATATTGGTGGAAAGTTGTGAAGCTCCTTTAAAAACCCTTTTCGTTTCATCAATTTTGGGTAAAAAAATAATCATCAGTCACATACCCATCATATTGCCACTTTTTGGCCCATCATTATCTTGCACATACCCTTCATGTAAGTGAATATGTATGCTTCTCAAGTGTAGGTTCATCGTTGTTCTAATGGGGAAATGTTTTGGAAAATCCATGCTTAATAACCCTTCTATAGTGTATTCATTAAGAGGGTTAGAATTTATCTCATGCCAAGGAAAAGTATCTTGACTAATGTCTTCAATCTACAAGGCATCTCTAATTGCTTGCAATCCCTAGGGAGGATTGGGAACCAATGGAATAAATGATGATGAGTCCTCAAGGTCAACTTCCTCATCAATAGCAATTTCTGAAGTTGCTACTAGTTCAGCTATGATCTATACTTGTTCTTTCATTGTGTGCAAAAGATTGAAGATGTCAGTACTTGTAGTAGGAAAAAAAAATAAAGAATCACAATCAATTGCAACATCACTATAGTATGGACCACTTTCAATTTTGTATATCAATACAACCATGACATTATGTTTATCAACATAACAATCATAGTTCATTCCCTAAATTCCAGCTCTTCAAACAATCACCACTTCAACATCATGTAGGTGACATGACAAAAAAGTTACAATGTCGATGATGCCTTGAGGGAAGCTTATAGTTTGGCCACTATATTTGTATTGACCTCCTCTAGCATGGGTCACTTGAAAAATTGGAGCAACTCTAGCTATAAGCATTTCTTCAACCTGAGTTAGCTTTGCAAGGACAAGAGGTTGTGGTCCTGGGTCCATCTTGTTCATTCAACTGAATTGGTAGACACCTTTTTCAGAAGCATAACACATATAATCGACATCTAGGTTGGATGCTCACACTTTCACACTGTTGTAGCTTTCCTTCCAAATACTACAAACTTCCAAATTGGACAAAGCATCAATGCATTGGTGGAAGGACTGCATTGCAACACAAAAAGGATCTCCAAACATATTGTTGAAATGGTGATGGGCTAACGATGTGAATGGCAAGCCATGCTTGACAAGGTTGTGCTAAGATACACAACCGCCCATTATCGAGGAACCTTTTACTAGGAAGGTTATGTACAAACTACCAAGGAATGGAGGGTGTGGGACTATAGAAACTAGCATGTGTTTCTAATAAGCTCGACAACAATTGCAGCGCAACCTCTTGATTAGGCGGGTCCAAGTAAGGACGAACTACAACTCTTTGTTGCAAATATTTGGCTCAATGACTTGCATAGATCTAGTCTCTATGCTGCACACAATAGAGTTGGTTTCTTTGGCATTTTATAGATTTTTTTGGTCCACACTTGATGTAGGATTGAAACTTGAACAAGGTTGAGGAGCCTAGAACCATAATAAGAGGAAAAAAATAAAGTGATTTGAAACTCCAACTTAAAGAACAATGGTATAACTATAGCTATTAAGCTAATTCAAAATATCACAATTATTTAGTAGCATGATGGACAACAAGAACAAAGATAATTTCTAAACACAGGTGTATATATATATATATATATATATATATAAATATATCAACAAGTTTAAATGTAGATGTATATGAATGTTGTTTGTAACTAATTTCACATACATACATGTCCACATAAACTTTTTTGGTCAAAGAATAAAAAATAGAGCATGTTTTCTCAATGTATAACCACTTGTATAAGCAGTAAAGCAACAAGAACATGAACAAAATTTGTTTTGATGTGATGGGCATTGGGAAAAAGGGAAAAGAAAACAGACATGTCTAGCCAACAAAAGCTGCAAAAAAGTGCATGTAACTTGAGAAACATATATTTCAGTATAGATTTTTTTTCACAAGTATATATATGCATTGCATGCCTTGCATGCATAATAGGAAAGACTATATGTAAATGTTGACTACATTTAATTTCACGTACATAGATATTTTCACATAGGAAAAATAAAATAAAACAAACTAAAGGAAGGCTTGCTCTCCACCTTACCATAAATTGCATTATGGAGCCTTGAGGGCTCTCAATAAACCCCTTAACAAGAACATAAATTGTCAAGCACTATAATCAATGCTGAGATCAATTTTTAATATTACACTTAATATACAACCTATCATCTATATGAATGTTGTCTACATCTAATCTCACAAACATACACATCTACACATAGGAAATATAAAAGAAACACAAAAAAAGAGGGCCTGCTCTCCAGCTTGCTCATCTTCCCAAGTTTGGAGAGTCAAAGGTTCCAAACTATCAACCAATCCATCTCCTATTCCTAAACAAACAACACCATCCACTCCTCCATGCATAATATCCAATTCTCAAATTAACCATGTATTGGCAACCACCCTTTATCATAAGGATTCAGAAAGCATTTTATTGCGATGTGTGCACAAAGAGAAAGTTAACTTTGGTATCAACAAAGTAGATTAGGAATCTCAAAAACTGTATTCAAGTTCACATATCTTGGAAAAGTAGCTTCTTCAAGCAGGAACATACATAGATATCTACACATAGGAAAAATAAAATAAAACAAACTAAAATAAGGCTTGCTCTCCATGCTACCATATTGCATAATGGAGCGTTGAGGGCTCTCAATAAAACCCCGTGCAAGAACATAAATTTTCTAGCACTATAATCAATGCTGAGATCAATGTTTAATAGTACACTTAATATACAACCTATCATCTATATGAATTTTGTGTGCATCTAATCTTACAAGCATACACATCTGCACATAGGAAATATAAAAGAAACACAGAAAAAGGACTGCTCTCCAGCCTGCTCATCTTCCTAAGTTTGGAGAGTCAAAGGTTCCAAACTATCAACCAATCCATCTCCTATTCCTAAACAAACAACACCATCCACTCCTCCATGCATAATATCCAATTCTCAAATTAACCATGTATTGGCAGTCACCCTTCATCATAAGGATTCAAAAGGAATTTTTTTGTGATGTGTACACAAATACAAAGTTAACTTCGGTATCAACAAACTAGATCAGGAATCTCAAAATTTGTATTCAAGTTCACATATCTTGGAAAAGTAGCTTCTTCAAGCAAGATATCAATGGAACATTGTGACAAAAGCATCTACATCGAGACCACCAGGTGGTTCAACATGAGCTTAAAATATTTCAAAAAAATAAAATAAAATAAAATAATTCATGACAATTTAGTAAAGATAAAAGTCATCCTCTAGTGAAAACCACTTTGGTGGCGCTTTGGATATGTACCATTGAAAACCTAGCAAATAGGCATCATGTGTAGAGTCAAGAATCTGCATGTGCTAGTTCAGGTGAAAGCATCTTATCTCATCCATAATAAATCCAACATTCATCCATCTACATCCATCTTCCATATTATCTTGATCTTGACAAATTATGGTGCACAATTTACACTTGCTTATGGTAAACATCTTGACATGGGTCATTTTCATTGATCCTATTTTATCTAACATTATCTAATCCATGAAGCATTATCCAAATGAGCATTCTTTATTCGAACAACTTATATTATCACAAGATAATCCTTGACATACTTTGCATGTTTATCGTATCCCTCCATCCATACATCCATCCAAGCATCCACCAATGGCATTCCATACATTGCTAGACACTGGGGGCATATATTTACATCTTGCTTTAGGAATAAATCTTCATCTATATCTTCCAAATTATGCGATGATCCAAACATGGAAAACGTAAAATCAAATTAGTCAAAGAATTTGTGAGCCAAAATCCAAATCACTAGCCCATGGCTTATTTTGATGAGAAGATGTTTCTTATCAAGATTTATCTTTCGTCAAACATCAATCCAAACAATCAATATTAGTTGCATTTAATTTTTACTTCAACATCACATCAAATCATTTAAAAATATTTTATTCCAAACCAAGCTTCAAAATCTTGTTCAATAAAATCCAATCAATCCATCATCATCTTGGGATATCCTTTCCAATCCTTGTGTTACTTTACACTATCCTTGCATTGTTGTGTATCCTCAACAATGTTATCATCATCAATCTTGATCAATCAAATCCAATCAATCCATGATCATCTTAGGATATCCTTCCCAATCCTTGCATTGTTGTGTATCATCAACAATGTTATCATCATCAATCCATCAATCAAAAAAAGGTTGATGCAAGAAGTTTGGTCCACAAAAAGCTCAAAAATTGGAAGTGTTTTTGTTGTTTTTCATAATTTGTCACACTTGAACTAAAAATTTGAGGTAGTTACGCAATGAATCTTTAAAAAAGTAAGTAATAAGAAAGTTATCATTTTGAATCTAGTTTTCAAATATGTAATTTATTCAAATACCCAGATGATAGAAATGAAATTTTCATAGGGATGCATAAAAACCACTTTTTAAAAGTCCCTATTTTTTTAACATACCATGCACGTGTACAGACACCACTTTTTGGCCCAAATAAAATTATTTTGATAATTCCTTTTGGGGAAAGGAAGCTAACAACATGAATATTGGTGAGGAAATTTTTTGTAAATTTTTTTAAATATATATTTTTTTATAGAATTTTTGTTGGCCTTAATTGTTTTTTTTTTAAATCAATGTGTATGGACAGCATAATTGGACCTAAACTAAACATTTTTTTAATATTTTTTTTTTCGTTGTATAGAGAATTGTCTGAAGATTGATTCCATGTAATTTTCTTTAAATGAAACTTAACCAAAAAAATTTATCAAAAAAATAAAAATCGCCTGATATTTCAAGTTTAAGGAAAAGTTTGCTTAGAAATTAATTAAAAAATAACAAATATAATCCAATATTAATAAAAATTATATATTTGGAAACTAGACATCATGTTCTCTAATGGATTTTAATTTTATAGATTCATTCAAAGAAAAAGTTCATCAGCCATATTGCCTTAGTTTTTTGGTTGCAGGTCAAAGGCTAAGGGTCGAGTTGCCAAGCCTTTCTCGAGCCTAAAACCAAGGAAAAATGTGGGTTGGAAATTCAAAATTTTAAAAACACATAAGCGTTTTTAAAAACGTGTACGCATTACAAAACACATGCATTCTTTATTTTCTTGATTATTTAAAATGTGTTACAAAATACGTACATGTTTCCAAAAGGTATTTAATTTTTTAAATACAAGTTTTTTAGTGCACATATGTTTTTTAGGTTTGGGTACCTAAAGCATAATGTATACATGTTTTTTAATAATGCATACACGTTTTCTATGAGATTATTTTTTTGGCCATAACTTCCCCTCTTTGTGGAACCAACTTCTTACTTTAACCCATAAATCAACCCTCGCTTGGTTTTCAAAAAAATCCCAAAGAAAAGCACTGATATCATCACACATATCAAAATCCAAATTGTTGAAATCATGTGAAAATAAAAAAAATCCAAAACATATCAAAAAAATCCAAAAATAGGTCAAAAAGTTAGAAAAAGTCAAAAACATGGTTATTTGAACTACATTGTCTCTAAGCTTAAACTTAGGAAAGGCAATCATTGATGAGCCCCTAAGACATAAAAACACAAAAAAAAATCAAATAACTCAAAATTTAAAAAAATAGCCTTATAACATTTCAAAAACATCCAAATATTTGAAAAAATCCATTTGTCTCATTTCACCTTTCACCCATGATAATCAATCATCCATAATAAATCAATCATGACCTTCATCCTTTAGAAAAAAATATAGAAACAACCACAACAATCATCAAAAGAAAACTTAAAACACAATCAAGATCAAAGCAACAAACTTTTAAATGCAAAATCAAACTCATGATCATTCACAAACATGTCAATCAGCTTGTATCAACAGCCTTTCAAACAACCTATCAACTTGCTACCAACCACTAACATGTCCTAGGATGTATCCTTCCTACATTGGGAATTATATATTGGAAAAACACTTTGGATACTTATCCTAAACAAAACAACTTGCAACCATCAACTAACATGTCCTATGATGCATCCTTCCTACAATGGGAATTATCTTTGGCAATCACTTTGGAAATTTATCCTAATCAAAACACATTCCTTTGGCTAGAGGTATGAAAAAAATTAGATTGATTTTTCTCATTCCAACAACCTCTCAATGATGTCTAATCAATATGATTTAGAGAGA
Organism: Sequoia sempervirens; assembly: GCA_007258455.2. Lineage (NCBI taxonomy): Eukaryota > Viridiplantae > Streptophyta > Pinopsida > Cupressales > Cupressaceae > Sequoia > Sequoia sempervirens. The sequence continues at coordinate 346,356,627 of VDFB02373365.1, forward strand.
AAGGAATGGGGCATTGATCATTACTTTCATTTGTTGTGCTTGTTGGATATTCTTGTAATATAACCTTGGTCATGCTAATTTTGTTTGATTTGTATGGAGGAAATTTTGGATGCCTTGTTGACTATTACTATGATATCCTAATGTCTAACCTATTCTAAGCAAATAAAATGCAATGGAAAAGCATAAGGAAACACTTGAAGATTAGCATAAGGAATTTGTAAAAGCAAAGAGGAAAGTGTTAAATGAAGACAAATGATTATACCTCCCTTTTGTAGCTGAAACTCCTTGGTTGACCCTTGATATTGATTGATTTGTATGCTTCTTGATGGCTTTTGATATGGCTAAATGCATGTCTTGACTATATGCTTAGATGCAAATGAAAATGGGTGAAATTGAAAACTAGATGAGTGCATAAAATTGTAGCATTTAGTTGCAAAATGGCTAAGTGTTGAAAATGCCTTAGAGGATGGGGTATTTATAAGGGATCTTGAATTCTCTAGAGAATTCAATGGTTGGGATTTATCCAACAAAGTCAAGATGAAGGGCTAAGGTGAGTTGAGGACTCACAAGCCCTCACATTTTGACATGTGGAATGTGAGAGGGCTAAGGGTGAGATGATGTGTAGGTGATGTGGAAGAGAAGTACATGATGTGGAGGAAGGACAAGTACATTCCAAGTACCTTGGGGAGTGAGAAGATTTCTTTAAAAAGGAACTTCTTATACCCAAGTGGGAGTGAAAATGACACTTGAAGAATTTTGGAAATTCTCAAAAAATCTCGATGGGAAAAGAGAAAGAGGTTGGAGAAATAAATGTGTATTCAAAATTCACATTCATAGGAGAATATAATGGATAAGAGAGGGTTTCCAAAAGGGTGGGAATTGGTCACATGTGCATGAGGTGACATATCAAACATTCTAGAAGCCTTGGAAAGACAAAATGTGAATTAAAAATTCACATGGGGAGGAGAGAGACATAGGATGGATAAATGAGAATTAAAAATTCTCATGGGAAAGAGGGTCAATGCCCAAAAAAGGAAAAATAGAAAGATTGACTAAAAAGTGGTGCTAAAAGTGGTTAATGACTTTGATTAAAGTTGTGCAAATACTTGATTATGATAATTAATGGAAGATTAGGGGCAAGTGGCAAATGTAGGAGGATGTGACATTAATCCTTGATTAAGAGGATGCACACCCTAAATATGAATTAATTAAATTAATTCAAATTAGTGATGGATTATGGAGGATGTGACAAGGAGGGAGAAAAGAAGAATTTTAAATTGATTTTAATTCAAAAGATTAGAATGACTAAATTAAATAAATTGGTGTATTTATTTAATTTAGAGAGGAGAAAGGCACCAAATAAAGTGTTTAATTATTAAATTAAATACTTTATGTGGGAAGTGTAATATTAATTAAATAAATTAATATTGACAGAATTGATGAATAAAGAGGTAAATTTGATCATATTAGAGTGATCAAATTTGGGTGTCTACATTTTGCCCCTCTTCGAAATATTGTTAAAATAACAGTGTTTCGAAGATAAATAAAATGTCAGGATGAAGAAAGTGACAGGGATTGATGCCCCAGCCTGAAAGAGGTTGAATGAGCTATTCAATAGGAGGAAAAAAGGAGAGGGATGCCCCAGTGCCTGCCTCAAATGGATGGAAGAAAATGATAGGGTATGCCCCCTCGAGAGGGCGGTAGGGGAAGAAACAAGGGGGCCCCGGACGACTTCTCGATAGAAAGAAATGGAGGAGACTATTGGATAGAGGACAAAAAACTAAGAAACTTTGGCTTTTGAATGGAGTTGATTGGACGTATGGTTTGCAAATGGCGGCTCTGGGAAAGAAGGGGATTAGTTGGGACAAAAAAAAGTTAAATAAAAGGTAAAAAATACCTTTTATTTGAAAAAGGAGGGAAAAGAGGGATTCAAAGGTAATTTGAAGAATTACCTTGTCTCATTGTGATTGTAGCAATTGAGGAAAGGGTAAGGAAGGGGGAGGGGAGACGAAACAACAATGCTGTAGGATTATGATACGAAGATCATTCACCGAGCAGATGACCTGCGGAGACGCTGGACCCACTTTGTGGTGCCTCACAAGGTGAATATGAAAACTCATGCTATATATTTTAAATATTTAGCATGTTTTGTAAGATAGTGAAAGAAATGTAAAATGTGGATTTGGTGGGTGGGGTGGAATAGGAAAATGCGTAGTTTGTAGAATTTGAAAAAAAACAAGGGAAGGTAGATTTTAGGGGGGGAGAAAGAGGGCGCGCTGGCACGCAGAGGGGCGTATGCACCCTAAGTTGGGGCAGACATGCCCCGAAAGGGGGCAGAGTTGCTCCGGATGCAGGCGGAGCTGCCCTGGCGGTGGGCAGACACGCCCTGACTGCGGGGTGGAACTGCCCCAGCCGCGGGCGGAGCCGCCCCGAGCTGGGGCAGACACGCCACGGTGGCAGGTGGACATGCCTCGACTGCGAGGCGGAACCGCCTCGAGCTGGGGTGGGGTAGAGCTGCCTTGGCAGTAAGGTGGACACGCCCCAGGGAGGGGCGAAAATGCCCCAAAAGCGGGGCGGAGCCACCCCGTGCCAGGGCAGACACGCCCTAGAAGCGGGGCGGGCATGCCCTAGGGAGGGGTGGAGCTGCCCCGAGATGGGGCAGATACGCCCCGAGGAGGGACGGAGACGCCCTGAGCTATCGCGGAGTCACCTCAGGAAAAGGGAGGTCAGAAAGACGAGACCATGAAAACATTAATAGAAAAACAAAAAAGAAGAGGTAAGAAAAAGATGTCCCAAAACTGAGAAAATTATGTACTGATAAACGATTGGTGTGGATGCAGGGTTTGGAGTGGATACAGACACATGAACGATGGTCGGAGGTACTAACATCGACCGTAGTAGTGATGACAGGTGTGGATCATGTGGCTTTAGATCATGCGGGGTTATTGAACTTTTTAGAGGTGCCAGTGATGAGGGCACATCGAGCGATGCTGTCGGCCTTGGTAGAGAGATGGAGTTCAGAGACATCAACATTTCATCTGCCGACGGGGGAGATGACGGTGACGCTTGAGGATGTATGGCGCATCCTGAAGCTACCGATAGCATGGATATTTCTGAGTGATGTAGTGTCGAGAGGGGTCGAGTTAGAGTAGACTATGACAACGTTATTTGGACATGTTGCCCTACCTTTTTAGGGTTCTCAGTTGGATCTAGATAGATGCTTGATAGTGGGAGTACCACCTTTGCCTTTATTC
>VDFB02373365.1:346359980-346544891 GCA_007258455.2 Sequoia sempervirens
ATGACTAAATTAAATAAATTGGTGTATTTATTTAATTTAGAGAGGAGAAAGGCACCAAATAAATTGTTTAATTATTAAATTAAATACTTTATGTGGGAAGTGTAATATTAATTAAATAAATTAATATTGACAGAATTGATGAATAAAGAGGTAAATTTGATCATATTGGAGTGATCAAAGTTGGGTGTCTACAATTACATTGGGAGGTTTTTCTTTTCTTTGTTTTGGTCCAAGATAATTGAAATATCTAAATTCTATCCTAATAAGGTTTTGTATGCCAAGTGTGTTCAAACAAGGATACTCCTATCTGATTGTCGAGTCAAAGTCCATCTCACTAAGTACAACACCATCCTAGTTTTATATACCTTGATGCATCGTATCTATGTGTGTGATCAAAAATAAGGAAAGTTATGCTCTTTACATCCCCAATTCCTAGATAAGCAATACATCATCATCATTCATCATTACATCTAATAAAGTCTCGATGACTTATAATTTTTTGGACTTCTGCATCTTCTTAGAATCAAGGGTTGTTCCCTCTCATTCTTCTATCCTCTTTTACGCTAACATGCTATCATGACATGCATCCATCCTGCATTTCTCAAACATCAACATACCCATGCTACATACTCATACATATCATCATAATAGGAAACATCATTCATCTCATTTACATTATCATTATCATATAGATCTACTAGTCTAACCATCCATACATCCATCTTGAACCTCTTTGATGTGAGATCAGCTCTAAAATCAAACTTTTCACCTGATCTCTTTAGGGGGTGATGTACCAACATACTTGTTTCCATTGGGGTAATAGTGGGGCATCCAAAAAAATTAAGAAATTTTTGAATTTTGATCTTGGCAGTGTTATTCTTTGAACCAATGCAATTGGTACATTGCTTCAAAGAGGGGAAAAAATTAGATGCTCAAATTATCATCAAATTCTTTTATTAATCAAATAAAGTAGTTTATTAGATTAATTCACTAATGTTCATCAGGTTGATTTAAATAAATCAATTTATTTAATCAAATCCCTAAAGTCTTCTCATCTGGTTTAATAAATCAAATAATTTAAATCAAATGTAAAATACCCTAAATCCCTTCAAGTTAATTAATTTGAATTAATTAACTCCTAATCCAATTACCTATTCTCTAGCTTTTGACTCAACCTTGGTCAAACTTAATCCCTCACCATACCACCCACTTGCACATGAAAAACAATTCTTTTAATTAACTAATTATCTCATTTTCCCTCACAAAGCCATATTCTAAGGAAATATTCCTTCATTAACTCCACTTATTTGAATTTTTTTCCCAAGCAATTTCCCTCCAAAATATCTCAACCACATTCATTTAATGCCTCTTACACATGCATTAATCTCTCTTACACCTCTCAAATCCTCAACCACATGCATTAACTATTCACAATCTCCAAAATGTGCTCCAACTTCAACCATTAGATTTGTGACAAGTGTCACAATCTTATTGAATCTCTTTTAATCCCACATTCCTCTCATCTCTCTATTCTTCAACCCTTCAACCTATAAATACAAGGCACTGCTACTTGAAAATCATCCACAATCTTAGCATTCCTATCATAAGCATATTCATCATCTCACATCTTCATCATATTTTTGAAGCTCATCACAAGGGATTTGGAAAGGGCTCTCTTTTCACATCAGAGGAGCACCAATCCACATATGGGATTGAGGTTTGGTCCATTTTAAATAGGTTTTCATGCTTGTATGCTTTCTTTGTATGATTTTATTATCATGTTTTCTTATGTTAATGTGATCAAGAATTTCCTAGGGAGTTTGATTTTTCTTTGCTAACTTGACCAATTCTCTTGTGTGTTGATCATGTTGGCTTAAGGTAAAAATATTGCTCACATTAGTAAAAGGAATTTTAGGTATTTAGAAAACTACCATTGACTATGGTCTATGGTATCCCAGAGGTGATGATTTTACTCTAGAAACTTGCACAAATGTTGATTGGGCAAGAAGTGTTGATGATAGAAAGAGTACCAACAATTTCACATATAACACAAGAATGAGCTTTATTAGGGCTTGTTATCCTATTTGAACTTTTGGTTCCTCGGCTCCAATTTCAATTTTAGTGTGATTATCATAAAAATTAAATTGTTACTTTAATTATCAACAATACTTGAGTGGGTGTGCTCTCATGTGCTATCATCGAAAAAACTACTTGCAAGACCATTATATTCGATTATAGAGGAAGAGGTCAATGTTTTCATAAAAAAATTATGGAAGCATATAATCTTTTTGAAAAAATATTAGATTTTAATTTATTTTTTCACTACTTAGGTAGAGCATGTTGTCACTACACATTCTTGTAAAGAAGTGTGATTACATATATTACTATCAAATAATAACTTTATAAGCATGATAATGAGAGTTAGTTTTTGTACTCAATGTGCTATTAGTTGACAAAGAATATTGCTTTCTATGTTCATATATGTAAGATCATTAATTTCATACTTGACTACTTGTTATATTTTCTCTAATTTTAGTTTCATTATCACATGTGTATTTTAAACCATAATTTTCATCTTTCCTAATTTAAGCCCTAGTGTTCTTGTGTCATCTTCTCCCCTTTCATACATGTTAACTCACACATTACATATGGGTATTAGTATAAGGTATAACAATATAATTTAAAACACCTAATTTACATTTACATTATTATCTAAAACATATTAACAATAAAGATTTTTCTTTCTTTTAGTATGAACCATAAATTCATATTTGGTATCACTTTTTTTAGGATATTGTTGAAGAGAGGAAGTTTATGATACAAAAATTTGATGCCTTGGTGAACAAGTTACATATACTCTCAAACATGGTGAGCATTGATAAGTTTTCTTGGTGCAAGAAAAATATGGTGATATCTTCCCTTAATGCTTATCATATTTGATTTATTTTTATCCATTTTTAATGTATACAACAAGTGAGAGAATGTTAAGATTGGGTGTTGTAGACCTTGCAAGTTCTAGTTTAAGAGTGTAGGAATATAATTGTAATGTTTAGATATATTGGTTAGAATGGTAATATTCTAATGTTGTAAGGTTAACTTAACTTTTAGAGACTTAATAAATTCCTCTATATATGTGGCATGAGGTTGTAAGATAATTAAAATGAGAGATACAAAAATGAATAGTTTTCTTGAAAAATGACACTCATCTTTGAGAAGATAGAGTTACAATTAATAGAGGAACTCACTCTTATGCATTGTTCCCTTCAATTAGTAGGATCATCTTGCATGTAACTCCTATTTACATAATGAGCATTGAGATATATGCCATAGACATATTTCCAAGGTTTTAGAATAATATTCTTTGGTTTTGCTCAACACCTTGAATTGTATAAATTGAAGGCCTCAAAGTGTAGCTTTGGTATTATAGATTAGAGGAGTGTGCTTAGGCTAATTTTATGCTTTCAGGTTGAATATGTTGTTACATCAAATATTTGGGCCCTTAGATTGTACTTATATTATTCTATTATTAATATAGTGTTAAATCTCATTTTGATTTTAGATTTTTTTTTTTCAAAAAGTATACATTATATTATTTCTCTTTCTATTATTTTTAATTTCTATTGAATTTTTAGATTGATTTTACTATCTCACATTTAGATTAATCCATTCAAATTATTTTAAAATATTATTATTCTTAACTAAAAAATAATTCTTCGATTTAACAAATTCAGTAGATATAATATACATGTGCATTGTCCATTTATTTACAAAATATATTAATGCATGTTACATATACTTATTTTTTTATCTATTTATACATAAGGAACTATAAAAAATATTAATTAACATAATTTGGAAGAAGTGGATTTTTACTTTTCTTAAAAAATAGATTAAAATGAACAAATTGTAGTTGTAAAAATGTAATAATAGGAAATAATATAAGGTTGAAAGTGAAACTTGAATAATTATAAATGAAAATTTTTCTAAATAGAAGGGAAAGATTCTAGACTATTATACAATAAGAGATGGGAAAAAATAAAAAATAAAAAAATCAACTATAAAAAAAGGGCTTTAACATGTCATGGAGAACAGATAAAAAAATATTTCAACTATTCAAGGCTATAGAAGGGTCTTTAGAATAACATGTTTTAAAAGAGAATAGATTAAAAAAATAAAATAAAAAAAATCAACCATACAAGACTATAGAAAGGCCTTATCATGTCATGCTTTAAAGGAGAAGATATAGGAAAGCCTTAGCATTCCATTCTTTAAAAATAAAACTTGTACATAGGAAAAGTGATGATGGATAATGCATTAAATAATGATGGAGAGAAAGCTACTGAGATGGATCTAAGAATGTTATGTTTTTAACAATCCTTTTTTATTTCTCACAATAAATCCAACTACTAGTACTACTAATGTGAGGGCATTCTTATCTCACAATTAAACTTACCAACTCCAAACAATCATCTTTATTTTTTTGGTCATAAAAAACTAGGGAACGGTGTTATACCGGCTAACTTGAAAATTATTTATTTCAAAAATTTAGGTTTAACCTTTTATTTACTACATAATTGACCTATTTTATGATCTATCTAGGTTTATAGCATTTCCAATGCAAAAGAAGACAAACAATGATATTGTCATGCCTTTTTCAATTAAAATATAATTTACCCATAGTAAGAAAAAAGGAAATTGAAGTCATTGGTGTTATTATGCACTTTCCCTTCAAGATATTTAAGGTCATCCAATAGATCCAACACATCAAGGTTGAATGGATCCAACACCCCACCTCTGCTACCTTCATTCACCTGTGCCATAGACATGCTAGCATGCTATCAACTTCCTCCAACTCATAGCAAACCAAATACCCAAAAACATAAGCAACCACCTCTAATTAGATACATATTACATAATATTAATCAATAAAACAATATTAAGAGGAGGTGGTAGCCATCATATGAAATAGGGGAGAGAATTTGGTAGTTGAGCATTCTAATTTTGGACCTTTCAAAATCTTACTTGACAATTTCAAATCCCTTCAAATTTTTTACAACAATTTATTTGGAAAGTCTACTCATAACTAATGTTTTAAGGTCACATAATCAAATATGATGTCACATTAGCATGTTTTTAGTTGAGGTGGTCAAAGACTCCCCCAAAAAGTTAGATCGATAGTTATGCACTAAGTTGTGTTTTATTGGCAAACTAATAAGATAAATCACATGATTTTTTTGTTTGTTTAGATCTAAGAAATATATTTCATTCAATTATGAGTACTCATGATCAACGCTAATAACTTTAAAGTCACAACTATTAATTTATATATTATGAAAAATACTAGACATTAAATCAAAAAATATTATTACAACCGTTGAAACATGATCAACTACTAAACCTTTTCCCTAATAATTTGAATGATAAATTCTTAGAATATCAAATAACACAACACAACACATGTACTTCAAGGGGTGGAAAGAGTTGAATGCCTTTTTTGTAATTTTCATTTTCCTCATGTCTCCTATTAGCATTTTTAGTTTTTGAGGAGATTTACACCCCTCTCAAGGGCTTCCTTCCATGGTAAAAAGAAATTTTTATACTTTCTTGTCTTTCCAATTATATTTGTGATAATGGTTTTGGAGCAATCTTTTCTAGTCCATGCTAATCATTTTTTGTCTATTTGCTGCACCCGTATATATTGGCCTTTGTGACATCCAAATATTGATTCATTAGTGCTATATTTCAATGCTTTAATATGGTTTGGAGTTGATGGCAAGCTCAATGCCCTCTTGGTCACCTACAGATTTATCTTTGTCTTGCTTATACATTGCAAATCATGGCAATGTAAACAATAACTTTGATAATAATCTTCCATGTTCACATCTTATTACAATTTTTTTTTGCTACAATGGATCAAAATTATTCACGATTTCCTTTCATTTTGTATTATGATATTTTAACACTAAGTTGTAGCACTAATATTAGAACTATTAGTTTTAACTCAAAATTATGTCAAGAAGCAAAAAGATATTAAAAACAATATTCAATTTTCAAGTAGTCTCATAGACTATAATGATTCTAGGATAAGCACAAAATGTTGTTCTTGAAAACCATCACATTATGAAGCAAATTAAATAATTTTTTTCTTCATTGTTTTATCATATCTTAACATACATTTATTTGATGGAATTTTGAATTTTAGATACATGTCTATCTAGATGTTTACAATCATAATATGTGATAAAATTCTATTCTTCGTTATTTTCTAATAGATGTTCATGTCTTAATCCAAAATTTTGATTTTATCATATAATAAAAGGATGCTGAAAAAGGTTGTAGAGATTGACTTTACACCTATCCATTGCACTTGATTCAATATTTTCAAAGCATTTTTGACAAATTCATTTTGTGCATATGATACAATTAATGTATTCCTTGAGACCATTTCTCTGGGGCATTTTATTGAAATCTCTTTGTCTCATCAAGAACACCATTTTGTAAATATCTTATAATTATTTTGTACTTATTTTCAAAGGGATTAAAACATAATAATTCAAAATCAAACCCACAAGTAGCTTAAAAGAAATTCAATATGTCCAATCAGTCCTAGCAGATATCTATGAACACATAACTTCAACAACTATATTTAATATCCACCATTGTTCAATAGAAAAATATAAAACCAAACACTTTTAGTCACTTCTTTCCAAACTTACCAAACACACAAAATACAAACCAAAAGTTCCTTTGTCAATTTGATCTATAACCACATAATTATTCATCTTGAATTTCATTAAGACCTAATTCTGAAGCCCTTGAGAATTATCAACACATAAAAATTAATAAGAGATAAACATATATTGGTTCACTTTTTTTAAAAATATTTTCTCTTTTGCGTTAATTAAGTTAACCAATCTTTATTGTTACCTCCAACGAATTTTATAAAATATGACTAGCAATTAGCTCCTCTTACACGACATAACATAAAAATAGTCCACAACATATATTCTATGTTTAACATATCATCATATACTTGGTTACTTAGCGTTTGCATATAATTGCTTAAACATCTGCACCATTGTAGGCACTGCAGCTGCCACCGCCAGAACCACCCCCCAGAACATAGTGAAAGTTCTCACAAACTTTGGATGCTTCTCCATAAACTCACTCATTCGAACCATGGTTCGCCTTCTATACCATCCATTAACAGTAATCTTCAATTGTCCGGATTCATCTTCATCTGAAAAACTGAAATTTATTCCTTTAGAGAGACCGTTGAAGAGGTCAGTCACTTCCTTGTCGGTCCCAATGGAGCTCTGAATTATTCCCTTCTTCCTCAGCAAAGCCACGTCTTCTTCAGCCTGGATCAAACTATTCATCAGAAAGACATACTCTGGGATAATGCTCAGTTCTTTTTCTTGGCACACATCTATAGCCATCAGATTCCTCAAGATCACCTATGTGTTTGTGTAATTTGAATATCCCCTGTTTTTTCTGCATTGAATTCATCCACAATAAAATCATGAAAAAATCCCAAAATGTGGTTGTAATCGTCTTGATTTTTATCCTTTGACTCAAAAAAATTCTTCAATTTTATCTCGCGCTCTCTACTATGCTCTTTTGTAGTTCCTTCGTGCTTGGCTGAAGAGAATAATTGAAGGGTGAACTAGTGCAATTATTCCGTCACATTTCATTCTGAGCAGCTCTCTCCTCGCTGCCTCTAGCGTTGATTTGGCCTCCATTGCCAATAGCTCTATAAGCAGTACTATAGGAACCTGATTTTCAAGCATCAAAATGTCACTTAAGATGTCGAATTGACAAGATCGGACCCTGTTTCTATTAAAGACAGAATCGACCTTCCATTGTGATTCAACATTAACATCCCATTGTGTTTCATCGGTGAGAAGCCTGAGAGTCTCCAGAATGAAGCATCCGTCCAGAGTGAACGCCCGAGCAAGAATTTCTGGGTCGCAATCCACTTTTACTTCATAGCTTTCTGTAATATTTGGAAGCAAGATCTGCGCTCGCTCGACTAGAAAGTGTGTGTGCTGCTGCTGCCTTGGAAGCAGTTTCACTACCCGATTTACGACGTTTATTTTGTAGAGCTCCATCTGAGAGAGTGGCTGAGATACCTTGCGATGAAAAAGGCCCAAACGGACCACCCGGGGCACGTATGCGCCCCTGTTTAAGCCCATCAGATACACTGGCACTGAATTTATGGAAATAGCAGACAACTTTCCTGACTTATCATCCGACTCACTGTTTTCGGGCTTGTGAAACTCAAACTGGCCCTTCACATCATTGAACCATGAGGAACTAATTTCTGGGTCCGCTACTGACAGGTGCCACTCTTTTAAAACCATTTTTTAGCTATTTCTGGCCATTGTTAACTTCTTCCACAAGTGAGTGGATAAAAATAGACCAGGCAAGAAAGAATACAAAGTCTTTGTGCTCGACGGACAGAGAATCTATCTAAATGTTCAATCTTATTCTTCCTGTCTCGTATTATTTATCTTTAGATGTGTAAAAGTCTGACACTTCACCTGCAAAATTCAAGTATACATATTCCTTTAAACAAAAGAAAGCGAACATACCCCTCGCTTTGGTTCTCCCTTCCCCTTTCAAAAAAGTAAAGAGTTCTGCTGTAATGGTTGATGATAGCATATATTTTTAAATCACAAGAAAATATATAGCAAAGTTGATTTTAGGAAAAATAATTTCTTGGGTATTGTAAAGGCTGCTTGATCATATAAGTCAAAAGATTTATATAAGTAAAGTCGTGATATTTGAATATATTTGACAAAGAACAAGAACTATATGTGATGCATTACGATTTTGAAGAATCCTAAGTATTATGGTCATTCCATCAATTGATCAATGAAGTTATTTTTTATAATTAGAATGCTTTAAGATGGTAGAGGATATAATTATCCATAAATGATCGTAACATATTGTAAAAATCTACGAAACAAAAATTCAAAAGAAATATATACAACTTTAAAAATAAAATGTAATAAACAACATTTACAAATTGACTATCCACATATTAAAAATTAACTATTCTAAGTTCTGCAATCTTGGTCATACTGGTATTGGTGGAGTTGGGTGGAATAGTTTTGGGACTGTTCAGTGTATCTTTTATGTTTATAAGGGTTTGCACACTAACAATTTGATGGAGGCTCTTTCCATTTTATATGTAGTGGAGCACGATTGCGCTCTTGGGTGGAGAAGGATCATTTCTCAATCTAATTCTTACGTGATGGGGACATTTATGAATAGGCAACAATTAGAAGATGTCAGTTGACATTTAGCTTTGATTATTACACAAATTCTTAGTCTGTGTGCTTCTTTGGAATCTATTACTTTCTATCACAGTCCTAGATAATAGAAGGGAGTAGTGGATTATTTGGTCAAATAGGCCTCTGATCATATATAGATTGGAACATTGTGAATATGGGTCAATTACCCCAAGTTTGTCTCAAAAGTTGGACCACTTAGTGGAGATTGACAGGAGTGTATAATAATACCCTTGCTTTGTACTTCTTTTGTTTTAATTTGAATAGTTTTTTAGCCCTTTCAATTTTACATTTATATAATTAAATTACTATAATACTCATTAAATATATTAAATATGTTTCCCTTGTAGATCCAAAATACCAACACAATAGAGCTCTTCTACAACAAACTGCATAGTGGAGTGAAGTCAAACCCACATTCAACTTCCAAACTTATATGATAGTTAACAAAAAAAGACAAAAGAAAGGTACTTACGCTTCTTTCCCAAAAACTATTCAACTTGTATTTACATTTACATAGTGCAATGCAGTCAAGATTGAAAGCTACAGTACGTTCTCAATCTAAACGAGTAATACTGTAACTTGGCAGGTTCATTAATCATTCTGAAGTGAAATTTACATACACAACACACATCATCGATATAAAGAGAAAAAATAACAAGCCCCTTTTCCTGTACCCTGTTTATGACCCCCTGTCTTGTTTCGTGGATATAAGTTGAAGAATTATTTGTTTTCATCGGTAGATAAGTATAAATGGCTTAGCATGCCCACATAAGCTGCCTAAAAAACATGCAGACTATATAACTATTCAACAGAACTCTTACACAAAAATGACAGAGGATTAATGCAAGATCGTGATAACTTGAAAGTATAAAGAACAAAATCAAATCGAGAAGTAAAAATTAAATGAAATAAACACAGAAAATATCTTGATTAATCAATCAACAGCTCTATTGATGAATGGTGCAGTGCATGAGGACTGTAAGAGAATTGGCTTCGTATTATAGTTTTGACGAAGATAACCGTCTGCCAATATTTGATTCCTTCCGTCTAGTTTGGGACAGTTTAAATCTTTATTTAGTTCTAATGACGTTTTTATTTTCCTTTCGTCGGTGTTAAAATGGCTTTGGTCAATTGAGAATGCCCACCACTTGATGCGATGCTTATTATAATGCACATGAGAAGCATGAGTTGAGTTTCGAAGCCACTGATTCGATTTTCCTGGCGATGCTCCTTTAGAGTATTTGAGTTTCCTCTTTTTCTTTTCTTAAAGCGGTTTTAATGTTGTTTTTCCAGCGTATTCATTATGTAAAACTTGTTCAAAATTTTGATTATTATTACTGTAAGTTGTTGATTTCCAAAAAAAAACAACAATCTTAGTGTCGAGGGTTTGAGTTTGATGGTTGAATATTCTCTCATTCTTTTTTCTGACGTCTTCAGACTTGTATATATAATTGAAACCTTCGATTTAAGATCTTGTTTTTTTTTTAAATTGACAATTTACACTATTAATAGTAGAGGTGATCAAAACTTTTAACAATTTTTACATACTAAATATTCTGGAAAAACAAAATATACAATCAAAAACTGATTTTAAAAAGGAAAAGAGGAAACACAAATACCTTTTTAAAGGACATTTCATTTTAATGATGATTAATGTCATATATTTGTATTGTATGGAAATAAAAATATAATATATTGTTCAAATAAAAAGTTGATGGAATATAAACAAATCTTACAATCTAAACTTAAGAAAATGAAAAGCGATCAAAGTACTAATTTGTTAAGGTTATAAGAGCAAGAGAAGGGGAGATCCTTATTAGGAGGAGAACCCCAACCATATGAGAGATCTTGGCCATCAAGAATATGCTTCCAACCTATAATGGTATCATCTCTATCTTTATCTTCTTCATCAATAGGATTAGTGTGGACAAGAGAAATTTCCACATCCAAGCAAGGAAATTTTTCACTATTGGATTAACCACAATGACAATGGTGGGAAATGGTAGTATGTCATGTGGTGAGTGAGACCAATCATGGCAATTGTAATGGGGAGAACTGTGTGAGTCAAGCCTTGAGCATGGTTATAACCACAATGGTACCCATGAGGTATGAAAACATCCCTTCTTGCAAGAGAAGGTAGCACATGAGCAACCATTCAAGGGCCATTAGCACAATTCTTAATGAGAGTTTGCAAGTGAGAAAATTTTTAGGCCACTTTTTAGCCTTGACATGTATTTCCAGGATGGCATTATAGCAAATAATAACTGTAATATACAGAAAAACACATTTTCCTATTATAAAAGTTTTGATTATAGTAGTGTTTTTATCTTTATAAATATTAAATATAGAATTCCACTCTAAAAGCATGCCAAATTTGAATGTATCTTGTTAGTATTCTAGGATAGTCTCCTAGAAAAATCATATTCTAGGGAAAAAGCTATAGGTTTAATGATTTAAGAAAATAATTTATTCATCTTCATGTACCCTAGGCTCATTGATAGAACCATTAGCAAAATTTTCTTGACAAGGAAATTCAATTGCTAAGTCTTGGCCTTGATGCTTATGATAATATTACAATTACTAAAGTTATGCAACACCCAAGTTCTTTCCATCTCATATATAAAAATAACTTGTTTGCATTAATTTAATATTATTATTTTTAATCTTATCCTTTATATCATTTTTCTTGTACAATTGACATTTGTACATATAATTATATCCTCTTTCTCCATCATAATTAACAAGCCAACTATTAAGAGGTTGGAACATGGATTCCATGCATTTGTGTTGTATATTAAATACAACACTAATGTAAAATAATATTAACATAACAAGTAAAATTGTTATGAACTTCACATCAAATAATAGGAATATTTAATATATTCATTAAAAAAGTATGCTTTTGAGGTAGGTCAACACCATACAATGTTGGGATATTTTGAGAAAGAAAAATATGAATAGGAAATATATACATGAATACATTTGGAAATTGTAATCCAACTGAGTCCATCTTTTTCTTTGAATCTATTTACGTTTTCCCTCAAAGGAACGCCCCATGGACCGATCTTCTTCTTTATCTACACTTAGCTCTGAAAGCGACATTGAGAGTGCCCTGCAATAGCAACAACTAGAGATACAAATAAAACAAATTGTCAAACTAAAGTGGAACTGCATTATTTTTGCATTGGCTTTGTGAGAAACCTCTCTCATATTTTATTGCATTGCATTTTGTCCACACACCCATATTACCTCAATACTGATATTAAAATTTTCCTTGATTATTTGTACCAACATTGGTGTACTCTTTTGTATTATTTATCAAAAAAATGTGGAGAAAGATCGATTAAAATCTAAAGGTTCCTAGATTCCGCTCTAGTACAACATTTCCATCTTATTGGTGTGCTTCATATTTTTGAATTATATTATGATTGGCATGAACAATTATATATATTAATCCATTAAAATTATTTTAAAAATATTATTATTCTTAACTAAAAAATTAATTCTTTGATTTTAGAAATCCATTAGATCTTATATACATGCGAATTGTCCATTTATTTACAAAAGATATTAATATATGTTATATGTACTTATTTTTTAATTGATTTATACATATATGAACAATAAACTATGAAAATAATGGATTTCTATTTTTCTAAAAAAATAGATTAAGGTGAACAAATTGTTGTTGAAATGTACTAATACGAAATAATATTTTAGGTGGAAATTAAGACTTGAATTATTATACAAAAAAATGTTTCTAGATAGAAGGGAAAGATCCTAGACTATTCTACTATATAAGAGATGAGAAAAAAAAATATATATATTTCAACTATATAGAAAGGGCTTTAGCATGTCATGCTTTAAATGAGAAGATATAAGAAATCCTTAGCATGCCATTCTTTAAAGAGAACAAATAAAAGGGTGTTAACATGCCATGCTTTAAAAAAGAATAGATAAGAAGATTAAGATATGGTCAAAAGAAAAAGATTTTACACATAGATAATGAGGATGGATAATACATAAAATAACAATGGAGAGAAAGATATTAAGATGGATCTAAGAATGTTGTTTTTTATAATCCTTGTTTATGTCTCACAATAAATCCAACTACTAGTTCCTTCCATGGCCCTACTACTACGAGGGTATTCTTATCTCACAATCAAACTTGCTAGGAGAAAAAAGATGTCTCAACCTTTGATTTTTCCCATAGCATTGATTTTTCTATATATTGAATGTTGCTAATTTTCTCACCTTGTCTTTTTCTTTTAATAAAAAGGGTTAAAAAGTTGATTGAAATCAAGTAGATCATAGTACAAAGAAATCAGGGATGAACTAGGAGCCCCAGAAAAGCACCTAAACACCCATCCCAAACAAAACCACAACCCTCATATTCACAATCACCTCAATCAGCCAAATCATTTGAAAGGTCCCTCTCTTATTCTTGTCAATATTTAGGGGATAACTGCCCCTAGCCCTCAATCTTCTAGTCATCATCATATTATGATGCCCACTTAGCCAAACAATCAGCAACCCTATTCCATTCGTGTGGGATGTGGGTAAAAGACACCACCTCCAACATAGAGTGCATCTATAGAATCTGACGAATAACCAAAGCAAGCTGCTAATTAACATCATCAACTTTTGATCATTCAACAAATTAATAATAATACATGTGTTAGATTCACATATAATCTTATGCCAACCCAAAGCACAAGCACACTCTATAGCCCAACGAATCGCCAACCCCTCCATAGAGTTATTAGAGTGATGCCCTTTATGGAAGGAGAAAAGGAAAATAATCAAACCTGAATAGTCTCTTCCAACTCCCCCAATCCCAGCTAGCCCAACATTACCCTTGGAGGAACCATTTGTATTGATTCTCAAAGTATCCACTAGAGGCAACATGTAATACCCCTCATACTATTTAGACTTATTATTTTCTATGCTTTAACTTGATACGTTGATACTATGATGATACTATTATTGTTTGATTTGGTTGGTTAGACGTTTGATGATGTTGTTATTCCTTTAGTGGACATGATTACTTCATATGACATTGTGGTTGGTGATGTTAGTTGATTTTCAGAATTATACTATGATGCAGTGATTTATTAAATTATGTCATGAGATGAATTGTTAGTTTACAAATGTTATTTTATCAGTTATATTATAATTGTTAGGATAGATGTGATGAAGGACAGTGTAGCATCACTCGTTAGCGAGTGCTCTGTTACGCTGCGATTCCTTCTCACAATGCAATGCTTCGATTTATTGCTTTAATTTATATATATATGTATGCACATGTACACGACTTCGTTTGTATGCAGGATTTGCAGGTACAGAGTCTTGATTCCACCTGCTTCGGCAGGACAGGGTGAGAACCAATAGCCTAATGGTTAAATGTTGAAACAAAGGTGACGATGAAGTCATCTCACCCCATGATGTCAGACCGTCTTGTTTGATTGGTATTGTACTTTTTTGTAGTTGTCGTTATTGTGGTTTGTGGTTGTGTTATGTCGTATTTTATTAATTTTGGTATTTTATAAGTTGTGATTTATTTTATTTAAATGATGGAAATGATTGTTTATTTTAATGTTAGATTAAATTGTATTTAAATTTTTAAATGTTTTATTTATTTTTAAAAGTCATGAGTTTTATTAAATGATAATTAAAATATTAAATTGGGTATTATTATTTTAATTAATTATCTTGTTGAGGATAATTGTTAGAATAAATTATTTAAATTAATTAGATAATGTGCTTTGCAAGTAAAGTTGTAAAAAAATCGAAATTAAAACAAAAAGTATTGAAAATAGAAAAATAAATAAATAAAAGAATGAAAAAGTTGTGAGAACAAACGAGAACTCAGATCTGATTGAAAAGCTTGCTTTTAAAGAATTAATTTCTTTTATTGTGGATTTTTGTGAGCTTTTGGAAGAAATTGAGAATATCTTTTATTTAATTAAGAATTTTGTAAGTTTTTCACACACAGAAGTTGAAAAATAATGGTGATGTATTTTTTAATCTTCTGAAGTTTTCAAAAAGTATTTTTCCATTCTTTTGTTGTAATATTTTGGGGAAGAGTCTTGGGATTAAGGATTTGGATTCGAGATTGGAGCATGGTATTCTGGAGAAGAGATTTCGAAGAAGGAACGAGGAGCTCTTCGGAGAGGCCATCAAAATCAACGAGCATCATCAGATTTTTGAATAAACACAGGACTCCAGGTTCCAAATGTTTCATCTCATTCTTCCTTCTGTTTCAAAAAAGAAATTAGATAAATAAATGAATATATATGATTGATTGTTTGAAAGAAAAGAAAACCTTCATTAGAAATTTAATGAATCCTAGTTAGCAAACCAATAGGAGAAAATTATTGTCATTGAGAAACCATTATGTAGTTTCTTTTATAATTTGATCATGAATAATATTGTTTTCTTTTTTATAAATAAATTTAATTTGAATATATATATATGTTCTGATTAAAAATATAATATTAGTTGAATAGTAAGTTGGGTATAGAGAAACCTCTGTCTGGTTGGAGTTATTAGATATATTCTTACAAATTAGCATATGTATATATTAATATATATATATATATATATATTAAAATATACTATTTGTATAAACATGTTATTTTATTTTTATTTTTATACCTATTATGTGGTAAGGTCAAAATTTTGCTCAGGCCGAATCTATGGCCGTACTTATGCACGGCACAAAATTTGTGGTTATAAATTAAATTTAGATAAAAATAGATTAGATATATTAAATATTGTTAAAATCGCGAAATTGAATTTCGCATTAATGAATATATAAATATATATATATATATATATATATATATATATATATATATATATATATATAATTTTAAGGGAAATTTTATTGGGAGTGGGGAGGGACGGCCGGCCGTACCCATCCCCGTACTCCCCTTGCGCTCAGACTGTGTGCGCAGTCTTAATGACTGCCGTGTGCAGCAGTCAATAAGACTGCTACGGGCAATCTTTAAGGCTGACGACCTTGGTTTAAATTAAATTTTATAATTTTATTTTTATTTATACTTTTTGTTTTATATATATATAAATATCTATATATATATATATATTTATTTATTTTGGTGTATATATATTTTTATTTTATTAAATATTAAATATTATAATTTATTTTATTTAAAATGAAATTATAATTATTTTATTTAATATTATTTTAGTTTAAAATGTAATTTTTGTGTTATATTTTAAAAGGTTAATTAGTGTTATTATATAAATATAGGGTATTATTTTATTGCTTGAATAAATAATTTAAACTAGAATTTGCCTTGATTCGTTGTTGTGGAATTTTATCGAGAAAACTACATTTCGTTATATTTGGTGATTGGAACTTGATAATCTTTTTTGTGAATGGTTTGAAGTTTTTTTTTAAATGCATTTCGAGTTCTTGTCTGAAAAGGTTATCATTTAGTGTTGTCAATGTGGGAACCGTTGTTTGTGAAACCTTGTTTCAGAGGCTTGTTATTTTAGAATATTATTCTCATCTTGGTTATGCTTTTGGAGTTATTGGTTTTATGTTTGGGAGGGTTGAACGGTTTTGTAAGACTTTTGGTTATGAGTAATTGCAAGAGGGTTAATGCCTCGTGTTTCTAGTTTTGGTTTTATGCTTTATATGTGTTAGTTCAACCCTTGCCTGGTTTTAATTTATGTTAGGGGTCATAGGGAGAGTGGCTCTTCGTGGGCGCCGGTGCCTTGGAAGGAGGAAGAGCTCAAGGGAACACATGTAAGATTAGTTAAACAAGTGATAACCTAAAAATAGAATTTAGGGGGATGGGTAGTAAAACATACAAGATAATAAACATTGGAGTTCTCATCTATGCATTAGGCCTGTCATAGACTAATGATAGACTAAGAAGGCTGTGGTCGGCAAAGTCATAATCTCATCTTCATGAGAGGTTATTGACTCCACATGAGCTACCCTATGGTGTCGGTGCCTCAAGTAGGAGGAAGGGCTAGGGGATCCATAGATGGGTGTCGGTGCCTCAGTTGGAGGAAGGGCCAGGGGATCCCATGAGAGCTATGCAATGACACTCTCCACTTGACACCCATTTGTCTTGTTTCTTGTTGCCTCTCGAATTGTGTACTGAATTGTTGTTTTAGATTTATATGGAATCATGTTCTTTTCATTGTTTCAAATTTATTTGTAATTGTATTTTTGAATGTTGTATTAGTTCTTTTGGAAATGCATTTTGAAAGTTGTATATTTAATGTGTTTTAGATTCTTTTGAGAATGATTTATGAATGTTCTTTGGACTTGTTTAATTGTCATTGCTTTGAATAATCGTGGTGAGTTTCTTATCTTTATCTTATTTCTTGACTCGTGAATATTGTGGTTGATGTCATTGTAACCTTGAGTTGTATTTGTATTCATACTATGTTGTTCATGGAGTCGGTTTGACATTCATGGTCGGGTTCTCTTCCTTGTCACCTCTGAGCATAGGGGCTGAGTTATTTATAATTCACATGGTTGGGTGGAACGTGCTCCACACCCATTGGGTTCCCCATCAGCATCCTATCTTCTCAGCATATCTACAGTTGGAGTTGTACTAGTGTTCCCTTGTTATTTGGATGTTGGTGTAATTTGTATCATCCCACATGTTTGGGAAATTCATTGTAATTCTTATATCAAAATCTTGTAATGTAATTTTATAACGGTGATGTAATAGTTAGGATTATTTATAACTTTGTTAAGAGATTCATATGATTGTATTTTGTGGTGTATTAATATTCTTGCTCTTGGTTCATGGATGTACATTTATTCGTGGTTATTATAATATAAATGGTTACGTGGTTTATCATTATCTTTTATTTCCGTTTAGTTGTTGCGATGTAACCTTGCGTGCCCCAGAGAACTAAGTGTGATAATGTGATGTAATATGTTTTGTGATTATGGTTAATGTTATTGCATGTTTAATTTAATTGTTTCTAAAAAAAATTATTTGCATTATGTGTGTTCTCTGGGGTTTGCACAACGAGTGTTACACAACAACCATCTACCAACCCTCTGAACCTTCTTTTTATCCTGCTTGTCTCTTCTAGCACAAGCAGATCCTGAAGTCAAACCCTATAATCCCATTCTATTCACAATATCATCATTGCTTCTTTCCAAAGGATACACCACTTCACATTTAGCTTCCACCATCTCCTAGATCATACCAACAATTATATGCCAAACTTGTTGAGCCATCAACCTATCCCCATGAAAAATTCCACAACTCATTTATAGCCAAATTTTCCATAGAATGTAACTAGGGATGATGCTCCAAACAATCTAGAGGAAAGAAGCCCGGGAGGGAGGTCTACCCATACTACTCCAAAACTCAACAAGGGAAGAAGCATGAATGCAAGGATATTTTCAAACACCCCACCAAAGATGCCAAAGAAACATAGAGAAAGAACAAAAAAATATTGGGTAGAATCCTCCTCACTGTAACCACACAAAACACAAACAAAAGGGCCTTAGAATCCCCACTTCCAAAGATTGTCCCAAGTCCAACATCTATTCCAAGCTAGAGTCCGCACAAAGCAATTACACTTTGGCCATGAGAACTTATTCTGGATACATTTTTCCACCAAGGAACCTCCACTCCAACACACTTACGAGCCAACAACACCTGATACCCACTACCCACAGTGAAGACACCCTTAGGATCTGAACTCCAAGCAAGAACATCCTTATCCCTAAGAGAGTTGCAATGTCAACTAGCTAAAATATTTTGTAGGTCAATATGGTCCACTTCTGAACCAACAATAGACTAGTCGCAAGGGTCTTTCCACCTAGCCACCTTTGTCTTTCCACAAGCATAGGAAACCTTAAAATCAATCATCCTTGACCAACCAGCCTCCAAGAAGTGTTGGCAAAGATTAAACATATTAGAATACTCATGCAAAATGGGGGGAAATCCATCTCAAGAATCAAACCAAAAGAGAGCCTCAACCCCCCTATTACAAATCCAAAACAATCCCTCCTTGATCAATGCAGCCTCTTTCTTAAGAGTACCCCAAATCATAGAACCCTTCCCAACCAGAGGGTAGCGAGGAATATCCTCCTTCGAAAGGTACTTGTGAGATAAAATCTTGGCCTAGATATGATCATGTTCTAAACACCACCTCCAATCAAGCTTTGCAGCTAAGGCCAACCCAACCAAAGATGATTTCCTTAATCCTAGATCCCCAAACTGCTTTGGACTACACATAGTATCCCACTTCATAAGGCACCACTTAGAAGAAGACAAACTGCCAACCTATAAGAATTGCGTAGCCAAAGAATCCAAGTCCTTCACAAACCCAATTGGAGCCACCTAGAGCATACACCTATACATGCGAAGAGCTTGCACCATAGACTTAAGTAGCTAAACACACCCAACAAAGGATAACCATCTATGAGTCCAATGGTTAGCCTTCCCACAAAACTTGTCCAGAATATTTTGTCAAGATCCCCTCAAAATCACACTAGAAGAAATAGGAATGCCAAGATAGGTTAATAGGAGAGAACCAATCTAAAACCTCAAAATACGAGCTCAATCCTCTACTAAATAGGCTGCAATGTATTAAAGAAGAAAATGGAAGATTTATCTTCATTAATCTTTTGACTCAAAGTAGCAAGATAAGTATCCAAGGCCTTGTGCAAATTAGAAGTCTCTCTGACCTTAGCCACACCCATCATGTAGTATCATCCACAAATTACAAGTGATATTGAGGAGACAAACCATTTCACCATCCCCAACCCTGAGGAAGACCTAACTCTACATTATGCTTCAACAATCATCCCAAAACTTTAGCAAGGATAATAAATAAATAAGGAGAAAGAGGATCTCCTTGATGAAGGCCCCTAGAAGCACCAAAAAGAGAAGAAGGCTCACCATTTATCAAAACCAAAAAGAAGTGGATGTAGCACAACACATAACCCACTAGACCCATTCTTTAGCAAAACTAAAGGCAATAATATTTTTACGCAAGAAAGACCACTTCACTTTATCATAGGCCATTGCCATATCTAGCTTGATGAACATAGCCTTTTCTTTGGAGGATGCCATATAATGAATAGTTTTAGTAGCAATGACCACTCCATCTAGGATTTTTTGATCATCCACAAAGCCACTATGTTCCTAAAAAAATAATCCATCTAAGCCATCACTTCAACCTTTCAGTTATCAACTTAGAAATGATTTTATAAACCACATTGCAGAGGGAAATAGGCCTAAAATGACTCATCCAATCCACCCCCTCACATTTGGGAATGAGAGCCAGGAAGGTAGAGTTCAAATCCCTTAGCATCTACTTATCCCTCTAAGACTCATGAACCAGCTCCAAAAGATCCAGCTTAATGATATCCCAAAATTCTTGAAAGAATTCAACTAGAAAGCCATTAGGGCCCAAGGCTTTCCCTTTCCTCATTTGAAAAATAATAACCTCCAATTCATGTAGTAAAATGTGGCCCAACAAATGGCCATTCATTTCCCTAGTAACTAAGGAAGGAATATAAGAAAAAACCTAGTTTTCTTTCACCATTTGAAGCATCTTGTGAAACCTCACTAAAAAAGGCAACAAAGAACTACGAGGCTTCTCTGGACATATCATGCAAAGAAAATAACTATTCACCCCTATCATTCACTAGAACAGGAATACAATTACCATGTCTCTTATCTTTCACTGAATTGAAGAAAAAAGTAATGTTTTTTGTCCCCTTGTAACCACTCAACACGAGCCTTTTGTTTCCAATATATTTCCTCCCACAACTTGCACTCTTCCAAAGCCTTCAAAGCCCTTTCCTCTTCCTTGAATAAATTTTTTGAGAGACCCAACTCCCTTATCTCCCAAGTAATGACATCCAAGTTAGCTTGAGCAGCATTCTTAGCATGAAAAATATTTCCAAAACTTTGACTATTCCACCATTTGACCTGGTACTTCGCATATTGCATCCTTTTAGCAAAAGAATACATTGCAGAGCCATAAGTGGGTCTCCCCATCCACCACCATTCAACCAAATACTTCTGCAAGGAAGGATTCGTTAAGCACATAGGATGGAACTTGAAAGAAGCGCAATGAACATCACAAGTTGAAGTTGTAGATAATTTAATAGGCCAATGATCCAAGCCGCTCTAGTATAGAATCTCAGAACTAGTAGACCATAGTCCTCCAATCTAGAAACAAGAAACCAAGAAATGGTCAAGTCTCTTTGCAATACAATTCTTCTCCAACCTCCTATTGTTCCAAGTAAATTGACCATTCTAGGGCTTGATTCCAACAAGATTCAAGGCATAAATATTATCACAAAGTAGGAAAGCCAAGGGTTCCAACCTCGCAATACCACTCTTCTTCTCATCTAACTCAATAATGGCCCCATACACTGACATTCACCCTGTCTCCATAACTTTGACATCAGACATCCATATTCTTAATAGAAAAATTAGTCTCATAAATAAAAAGAGCATCAAGATAATGAATTCTCACTAAATTACGAACAACCTTTTGTTGAGGGCCACAATTCAAGCCCCTTATATTCCATGAGAGGATGATCATTTCAGAGGGTTAGAAAAATCAAATTCCAAAGTCTTAGTAGATCCAAACTCCACCAAAGTCTCCCCCATCATCTTTATTTTCTCTAAGTCCTTTCTCCCCACCTTGGAGGGCTTCTCCATGACCCCTTTTCTTTGATCCTTTTGAAGAAGTCCCAGCGAAAGAGAAGTCTTATTCCCTTTTACTGAATTAGAACTTGCTTTCTCCAATGGCTAAGAAATCTCCCCCTCACCCATCTTCACCTCTACAAGGGTCTCAGGCTTCCTTGAAGCCACCATACTAAGATTAGTTTCCATTTTCAAAGCCCCAACCTCCTAATAATTCTAAATGTTAACTGGAATAAAACCCTCCTGAACCATTTCCTGAGCACCTTGATCCAGAGCCATCAAACCCAAGTTCACCTCCTATTGACTAAGATCATCCAAAACCTCAAAGTGATTAAAGGTGTCACCCTCATTTGATCCTTAAATTTCCTTTTCTAACCACAATTTTTGTTACGAGTCTTAACAGGGAAACCCTTTAGCACTTCTCACATAACCTGGAATGGGATCCTTCCCTTTATCAATCTTGGGGGGGTTGTTAGGAGGCTGAGAAGCCTAAGGTTCAGCGGCTTTAGCTTGAGGTAATCTACGGTATAGATGTCTATATTCATGACAAAGATGACACTGAAAAGGAAAAGTCTCATAATCAAGGTGTTGCACCCAAGGATACGACCCTGCAAGAATTTCAAGAGAATCTATAAGAGGGTGACTCAAATCAATCTAAACATAGATTCAAGAAAAATACATTATCTGCTATCCTTTGTTTGTTGATAAGGGCCCAATGGTTTCCCCAAGGTCAAAGTGACCATGTGAAAAATGTCATTATGATAGCACTCCATTGGAAATTAGGGAAGACACACCCAAACCAGTACATGATTCAAAAAATCCTCTAAAGGATTAAAGCCAACATGCTAGGGTTTAATAAATAATCCAACTTGATTATGGAAGGAAGGCCCACCCTCAAAGAATTTATTGCAATCAACCATGCAATTGAAAACCACCATGAAATAACTATTTTCCAACAACATTGTTTCCATTTCAACCCCACGAGACCAATTCATATGAGCCCATTTTTCCAAAAATTGGAGCGAAACCTGCATTCCCACAAATTTGCAGATCAAGGTATACATGTTTCAAAAAATACTCTACCCTCTACAATTGATTCAGGCTAAATCACCAACACTGACCTATCTTTACTTCGTTTAAGATAATCATTAATCTTTGGGATCTGAGGTCCACTCACTGGAGCAAACCCACTACTCCCCAAATCATTAGAGAATAAACTATTCTGAAAAACCCTCATTGAGAAGGAAGAAGAATTCACTCCAACGACTATCTAAAAATTCATACATGCTTTGGCACTCAAAGCTACTACCGGATCCATTTCCAAGAGAGAAAATTTCCCACCCCCACCAAGCACACATCTCAAAAAAATGGAGGCAAAGTGACACACAAACACATAGACACCAAATTCCCACCCGAGCAACCAATGAAGAAACTATGGAAATCACATATAAGAAAAGAACACTGAAAAGAAAGAAGCAAATAGAAGTCACCCCCCCTAAATGTGCGAAACACCCCACACCAACACCACAATAGTCAAACAAGTTTGATCCACCCCAACCATAACACATGCATATAGAGGGAGTACCATGCAACCATGGCCCAGTTATAGGCCATGGGTATACCCACCCTAGCACCAAGCTATTGACGCCATCCTCTAGTCTTCTCACATTATCTTTTGAATTACAACTTGTAGTTTCTTTTTTTGATGAGGAGTAAAGTTGGAAAGTTATTTTTTACAGGTGGAGTTGTGCATGAAGACATTTTCTATTAGCATGTTGATTTTTGACAGTTCATTTAGAAATTTCTAATTTGTACATTGTAAGCTCTATAAATATGATTTTTTTCTTAAGGAGTTGTGAGAGGAGGTACTGAATTCATAGGGGTTTGGCTGCCATATTTTTTGTAGATGGAACAAGAAGTAAATATCCATGTAAAGGCTTAAAGCCTACAATTGTATTGTAACTATGTATTTGGTTGTTGAATAATACAATGGATCTATAATTTTGGAGTGTGGGGATTTTTACTTGAAAGGGTTTTCCCTACATAAATATTTGTGTTCCTGTCTTATCTCCTTTCATGTTTAATGATTCTACTTATTGAATCTATTTAATACATTTTGAAAGTAGTTAAAATTGTGTGAACTTTCCTCTAAGGATTAATGGTGGGAAATAAACTATGTTTGATTCCATTTTATGGAATAGTAGTACATTTTCTTGAGGTTCTCTAAAGAAACACCATTTACTGAAGGCACCTACTAATTTCAAATGTTCATTCTAGGATGAATCAATTTCCCTTCAAAGAGTATCAGAGCTTTCTTTTGGGATTTTCTTTTTGATCGCATGTGTAGGTTTGTGAGTTGCATTTACTTGCATGGACTCACATGTGGCTTGCATGTTGATGCATGTAAGAAATCTTGGTGATTTTGGTTCTGGGTATTCCTTCTGTGAAGATTTCTTCGCCTAGCAAGCTTGAGGAAGTCTAAAGGAATCGGCTAAAGATTGATCCTTTAGTGAGTGGAAGTTATTGCTTTTTTGTTTCAGTTTTAGGAGACAATACACAACTTGAAGGATGGTGAAGATAGAGAAAATGAAGTTGGTCATATTGAAATGGTGTGATCTAAAGCTCCTAGTTGACAGCAGAATAATCTTGATGCATGGGGTGTGTTTTTTATTCTTTATGGTTGTGTTGCAGCAATGATTTCATACTAGATGTCTATGTGAGAGGCTCCCTAGTGATATGGAGAAGCTTGGGTTGTTTTTTAGCTATGGAGTAATGTGCTTATGCTAGGTGTTTTTTTCTTGGTATTGGAAGGCACTGGTTTTGTTACACTGATTGCATATAGGTTATAGAGTTAATCATTGGATGACTTGGAAACTTTTGCAATAGCTTATCTTCCTTAGATGCATGTGCATGTTGGTGGTTGTGGACGTGGCTTGAAATGGGCTTGGAGTTTCTAAACTCCTTTTTCCTTTTATGGATGCTTTGTAATTGCATGGTTTGGATTCATGTTCCTTGGATCTAAGGGTTTTATATATTTTCCTTAAAATCTATGGTTATGCTCATCTATGATAATTCATTTTTTTGGTTTAATTGTTATGTCACTTTTTTACACTTTTGAGTCTTCCAAATGTGAAGTGGGTGTGGATGTGAATAGGTTTTTTTCAAGCACAGTGGTTTTGCATGTTTTACACGATCAAGAAAACCTTAAGATTTTGTGGAGCTATGGTTAAGCTATTTTCTAGACCCTGGTTTTTGGCGTGTTACTAGATAAGATAGTTGTAGTTTGTATGCATGCTTCATGCATGGTGTGAGGAGGTGAGATGCTTTCTTTGCATGATATTTTTCGTACGTGATTAGTCACTCAACATTTTTGTGGTGATGCTTGGTGGATTCCTTGATTATGGTGCTCATTATGGACATAATTGGAAAATTGGATATGAGCTTGATTTGGTGTTCAAGTCATATTGTCTACATGATTATTCTCTTTGAGATCTCAATTTTTTAGTTTCCAGCGTGATAATGGGTTTGTTGTTGCATTGATTAGATCTACAGGTTGTGCAATGTTGTGGGATGTCTTTACCTACATGATTACATAGATGACTCAGAAGTGGACCGTCTATATCCATGAGGTTTTATTTTTTGTTGATGCAGACTTGTAAGTTGGTCATTTCTATGGTCACTTGTCCATTGGTGTGGTTGCTTTGAGGTGAGAGGATGGATGATAAGACAATACGTAGTTAATCAGTGTTCGTGTCCTATAGCATGGTGTATTTACTTGATTTGGAGATCTTAGTTTCACTTGGTGTGATCAACAATACACTTGTATGTGTGTGGACCTGGATGATTTTCAGATTTAGAAGATGGTGTGTCATGTGCTTGGAAAGCTCAGTACCATGGTTTAGTGGGACTTTTAGCAGTGATTGTGTATTCATCACTATGTGGTGAATGATCTTCTTTAGTGATGTAGATGTTTCAGAGGGACTCTTAGATCCTGTTGTTGCATAAGGGTTTCTTCACATTTGCATGTGAACATTATTTGAGGATGTGTAGCATATCAGAGCCATGGAGGACTCTTATGGTATTTGAGTTGAGATGTTTGTGATGCTTGAAAGGTAATGTTGGCTTAGAGTGTGTTTGTTTTATGACATGATATACTCTTGATTGCGCATTAGAGTTTTGGAATGAAGTATTGCTCTTGAGACCCTTGTTATGAAATAACTTGCCCAATAGAAGAATATGATATGGAATATGCTACAAATACTTGATAATAACTGAGAATAAGAAGCCACTTCAAGGGGGCGAACCTCCAAATATCTCTAATGAGAACACCTTCACAACTTCATGATGAAATAAGACTCACAACCTCCTATATATACCTATTTATGCCAAGGATATCACCTAGGCTGACATAGACACACCTATATAAGACTTAGGCTGACCTAAACAACTACATAACAATATACTAATGATAATATGACTTAATAGAGAGTTAAGATAGCCACAATCCAACTATACATAACCCGATGTACAATAATATTAAGGGTGTAGCATGCCCCCCTTCTTCAAAGAAGCATTGTCCTTAATGCTAATCAAGTTTGGAAACTTTTGAATGAACTCCTCGTCTTCCCATGTGGCATCTTCAACTGGTAAATTCTTCCACTGGATGAGATACTCAGTGATAGTTCTATTCCTTAGCTTCTTTGTACGTGGTTGACGAATGCACTTTGGTTTCAAAATGATTCTTCCTTCTTCAAACAGGAAACATGAAAAATTGGATGTATCTTTGTTGTTGGTGGCAACTCAAGCTTGTAGGCAACACTACCGATCTTCTGCATGACTTGGTATGGACCATAATACTTTGGAGACAACTTATTATTCTTTCTTTGCTGCTTTAGTGAGATTTACTTATAAGGCTGCAATCGCAAGAAGACCCAATCCCCAACTTCAAAACTTCTTTCACTATGATGTTGGTCTACCTGTTGTTTCATTCAATTTTGTGCCATGGCTAAATTCTCCTTGAGTCCTGAAAGTACTTGTTGTTGATGAAGCAAGTGGTCTTCTACTGCCTGAACTCTTGGGGACACCTTAATTGATGATGTGATGGAAGGAGGATGATATCCATAAAGTGCCAAGAATGGAGACATTTTTGATGAGCTATGAAAAGAAGTGTTATACCACCATTCCACAAGTGGTAGCCAATCTACCCACTGAGACTGTTTCTTTGAAGTGAAACAATGTAGATATCCTTCCAAACACTTATTAACAACCTCTGTTTTCCCATCTGATTGAGGGTGGTATGAAGAGCTAAGAGCCAATTGAGTACCCAAACATGAGAATAAATCTTTCCAAAAGTGACTAGTGAAGATAGGATCACGATCACTAACAATAACTTTAGGTGTACCATGTAGCTTTTGGATATTCTCCAAAAAAGCTTTAGCCACTTCACTTGCTATAAAAGGATGTGCTAATGCATTGAAATGTGCATATTTAGTGAGCGATCAACTACCACCATGATGACATTATGACCTTTAGATTTGGGAAGCCCTGTGATGAAGTCCATGGATACCTCTTCCCAACGCTGGCTAGGAATAGATAAGGGTTGCAAGAGACCTGGTGTCTTAATTGTCTCCCCTTTATGCCTTTGACACACTAAACATTCAGCCACAAATTTTTGAACATCACCCTTTAGCCCCTCCCAAAAGAAATCTTGCTTGACTCGATGATATGTCTTCAAAAATCCTAAATGACCACCCACTGGAGACTCATGCAACTCTGTGAGAATCTTGATTTTAAGGTTGGAATTCTTGTAGAGATACAAATGCTCTTTATACCAAATAGTATCTCCCTTCCAACAAAACTTATCTAAACTACTAGGATCACTTTTTAATTGCTCGATGAGATTACTTGTCGCAATATCATTTTGCCACTCTGCTTTGGCTTCCTCCACCCAATTTGCTTGTAATATTGAAAGGGCACACAATAAGGCTTCATCTTTCTCATCCTTCCTTGACAGTGCATCTGCGACAATATTTTATTTCCCTTTCTTATATACAATCTCAAACTCATA
Organism: Sequoia sempervirens; assembly: GCA_007258455.2. Classification (NCBI taxonomy): domain Eukaryota; kingdom Viridiplantae; phylum Streptophyta; class Pinopsida; order Cupressales; family Cupressaceae; genus Sequoia; species Sequoia sempervirens. The sequence goes on from VDFB02373365.1 coordinate 346,388,027, forward strand.
TCCTAACATCTTAGTGACCCATTTTTGTTGCTCTTCAGAAGATAGTCATTGTTCCAAAAAATATTTTAGCCTATCATGATCTGTCTTAACCTTGAAATGTCTACCCAATAGATAAGGCCGCCATTGATTCACTACATGGAGTATTGCTAGCATTCCTTCTAATAAATAGGTTTTAGTTGATTCTTACCTTTTAATTGACGACTCTGAAAAGCAATTGGTTGACCTTCTTGCATGAGCACTGCTCCTATCCCATTTCTAGAAGCATCACATTCCACAATGAATTCCTTGGTGAAGTCAGGAGCGGCAAGTACTAGAGTTGTACACATAGCCTCCTTCAATCTCTCAAATGTTGTATTGGCAGACTCGTTCCAATGAAAAGAATCCTTCTTCAATAGAGTGGTGAGAGGTGCTACTATACTACCATAATGCTTCACAAATCTTCTATAGTACCCTATCAATCCCAAGAATCCTCTCAGTTTCTTAATGGTTTTTGGAATAGGCCATTCCATGATAGCCTTAATTTTGTTAGGGTCCACCTTTACTCCTTCATGTGAAACTATGTGTCCCAAATACTCCACCTCTGTAAGACCAAAAGCACACTTGGATGGCTTAGCATAGAGTTTATGATCTTCAAGTATTTGTAATGCTTGGTCCACATGTTGCAAATGTTCTTCCCATGTCTTGCTATAAATTAATATATCATCAAAGAATACTAACACAAACTTTCTCAAGAACTTCTTAAAAATGGAATTCATCAAACTTTGGAATGTAGAGGTCAGGCTGTATTTCTCTTGAGATGAGAGAAGTGTTGTTGAGATGGTTACTCTTGATGAGATCTCAATAGAATGTCTCAGGAGCCTACACCTTGGTTGGAAGTGAGTTCAACAAAGACCTATGAGGATATTTCTCTTGGAGGATTCATGATGGCTTGCATATCCTGGAGGATCATTCTCATTCCCCACTATTGGTCTACTCAACAGCTTATGACTTGAGAGGTATTGCCCATTATTTCTCTCAGGTGTTTTATGCTTTCTTTCATAGACATGGATCTTGAGCTACTATTAGATGGTTCTGGAGAATTCATTGTGAGAGATGGATAGCATGGTAATCTCGTTAGGTTTGCATTTTCACTTATTATGATTATAGGGGATGGTAGTGGGATGATTTCCTGATATGGAAAATGGAGTAGTTTGATCTTCTTTGAGAATATTACATCCATGTAGATACATGATGCATATGTTATGTTTAAACTCTTGAGGTTGCACAGGTTTGGATGTTGTTATGGATTTTATATTGGGGTTGTGAAGTAGATCTTACTTGACACAGTTGGCACTTAAAGGTTTATGTAGAAGGGCATGCTACATGTTTATGATTTACAAATTTTTCTCTTTAGTTTGGTTCTTCTTCCTGTATGTTCAGATTCATATGACTTTAGATGTGATATTTCTATGTGGAGATATGGTGATCACTAGTTTGTGGTCATGTGTTTTCACTTGGTTGATGACATGGAGGTTCTTGTATCTCTTTCTTTTTTCGAATATGGAGAACATGGGAGAGCTATGGAGGATTTTTGAGAAAGATGTTTCTTGCAACAATTGGTTGCAAGATTTCCATATCTTTATGGAAGGTCCTTGGTACTACATGGTTACACTTTCTATGTGTTGTGATAAGTAGACTCAATATGCCTTTGATTGTTTCAAATTTGGCATTACCCATGCAATGGGAGTTCCTATATGTGTTTGGTCTTCTTCGACTCGTTGGAACATGGAGCTTGTATTTGCAGTTGATGGGTTGGGTATGTAGGTGGCATGAGTTTGCTAATGTGGATACCTTCGAGGTATAGGTGATTGGATGGATTAGAACTTGTTGTGGGTGCTATTTTCAGTTGTGTGGGTTGGTGAGTTGGATGGGAACAGTTAGTTCGTTGGTTGTTATTCTAACTAATGATCTATCTTGTTTTTCAAAGAATGACTTTACGGTTGTGTTCAGGTTGTGGAATTTGAAATTGTTGTTTTTGATGTTTTTGTATAGCTTGTGAGCACAATAGATTGGTGGCAATATCCTGTAGCCTTTTCTATCATTTGGATTTGATGCTTGTGTTCTTTAGACTAGTGAATATACACCATGGCTTGTTCCTTTCCTTGAAGGATGGTAGGAACTATTTCTTGAGATGGTGGAAATATTGGATGTTGTTGCAGGTGTCTTGGTTGGAGCATGAAATCATTGTTTGAGATTCTTGCAAATGCATGTATGGCTATAATGACGTGTTTTCATCAGTTGACTCTTAGCAGTTAAGTCTTGTTACTTTCATGGGCTCTTCAAAGGTGTTTGAAAAGTGGGAGAATGTTAGGAAAACTAGAGGTTTCTCAGCCTTTGGTTTTCCTATAGCATTGATTTTTCTATATATTGAATGTTGCTAATTTTCTCACATTGTCTTTTGAGTTACAACTTGCGGTTTCTTTTTTTGATGAGGAGTCAAGTTGGAAAGCCATTTTTATAGGTGGAGTTGTGCATGAAGGAATTTTCTATTTTTGTGTTGAGTTTTGATAGTTGATTTAGAAATGTCTAATTTGTGAATTGTACTATAAATATGATTTTCTACTTGATGAGTTGTGAGAAGAGATACTAAATTCATAAGGGTTATGTTGTCAGATTTTCTCTAGATGGAACAAGATGTAAATCTTCATGTAAAGGCTTGGAGCTTGTAATTTTATTGTAACTATGTATTTGGTTGCTGAATAATACAATGGATCTATGCTTTTGAAATGTGGGGTTTTTTACTCTAAAGGGTTTTCCCCACACAAATCTCTGTGTTCATGTCTTATGTTCTTTCATGTTTATTGATTCTATTTATTGAATCTATTTAATGCATGTTGTTGAAACTGGGTAAAATTGCATGAGCTTTCCTCTAAGGATTAATGGTGGGAAATAAACTATGTATGATTCTGCTTTATGTCATAGTAGGACGTGTTTTTTAGGGTTCTCTAAAGAAGCAAAGTTTACCAAAGGCACCTACTGATTTCATATGTTCATTTTCAGATGAATCAATTTCCCTTCAAAACTTACAAGCTCCAAACAATCATCTTTATTTTTTGGTCATACGAAACTTAGGGACAATGCTATGCCCGCTAATTTAGAAAATTATTTATTTTAAAATTTTAAGTTTAACCTATTATTTACTACACAATTGGCCTATTTTATTATCTATCTAGGTTTTCAACATTTCCAATGCAAAAGAAGATTCAAACAATGATACTGTCTTCCTTTTTTAATTAAAATATAATTTTCCTATAGTAAAAAAAATGTAATTGAAGTTGCTGGTGGCATTATGCACTTCCCCTTCAGGAGATTTTAGGTCCCTTAATTTCCCCTTCAGATCTAATAGATCCCACACATCAAGGTTGAATGGATCCAACACCTCACCTTTGCTACCTCTATTCCACTATGCCATAGACATGCTAGTATACTATCAACTTCCTCCAACTCACAACAAATCAAAAACCACAAAACATAACCAACCACCTCTAATAAGATACATATTACACAGTATTAATCAATACAATAACATTTAATTCATGAATTTTAATCAAAAGAGTTTCAATAATTCACTTGACTTGTATATACTTGATTAAGAGGAGGTGTCAACCATCATATGAAATAGGGGAGAGGATTCGATAGTTGAGAATTGTAACTTTGTGCCTCTCAAAATCTTACATGACAATTTCAAATCACCTGGCAAGTTTTCTCATAACTAAAGTTTTAAGGTCACATAATCAAATATGATGCCACATCAACATGTTTTTTGTTGAGGTATTAAAAAAGACTCCCCAAAAATGTTAGACTTGTAGTTGTGCAATAAATCATATTTTGTTGGTTCACTAATTAGATGAATCACATGATTTTTTTCTCTTTAGATCTAACAAATATATTTCATTCAATTATGAGCACTCGTGATCAACATTAACAACTTCAAAGTCAAAATTATTAATTTTATATTATTAAAAATATTGAACATCAAATCAACAAATCCTATTATAACAATTGAAACTACTCAACTACTGAATCTTATGATCCCTAATATTTTGAATAATATATTTCCAGAAAAAAAAAATGCCACAACACATATACTTCAATAGGTGGAAAGAGTTGAATGCATTTTTATCATTTTTAGTTCCCTCATGTCCATTGTTATAGACTAACAAGTTGTGATAGCACTAGCGACACTAGCAATAGCAACCAACAATTTTGTTCTACATTTTTGGTTTTCCAGCATATATACACCTTTCTTAAGAGCTCCCTTTTCAAGGTAAAAATTAATTTTTATACTTTCTTGTCTTTCCAATTCTATTTGTGATAATGGTTTTTAGGCAATCTTCTAGTCCATGCTCATCATTTTTTGTCTATTTGCTACAACCAAATATATTGGTTTTTGTGACATCCAAATATGGATTCATTAGTGCTATATTTAAATGCTTTAATATTCTTTGCAATTCATGGAAAGCTCAGTGCCCTCTTGGTCACTTGTAGATTTTTTTTTCTTGCAATTTCTTGTCATTTTTATCATGGCAATGTAAACAATAACTTTGATAATCATCTTTCATGTTCACATCTGATTACTCTTTCTCTTTTTTTCTTTCTACAATGCATCAATATTATGCATCTTATTAAATTGTTTTCTACAATTTTTACATTATTATATTTTAACAGTAAGTTGTAGCACTAATATTATAATTATTATTTTAAACTCAAAATTATGTCAAGAACTAAAAATATATTAAAAACAATATTCAATTTTCAAGTAGTCTCATAGATTGTAGTGATTCGAGGATAACCATAGAATGTTGTTTTTGAAAACCATTACATTATGAAGAAAATGAAATAAAAATTCTTACTGAACATTATTTTATTTGATCTTACCATACATTTATTTCATGGTTTTTTGAATTTTGGATACATGTTTATTTTGACACTTGCAATCATAATATCTGACAAAATTCTATTCTTCGTTATTCTCTAATGGATGTTCATTTTGTAATCCAAAATTTCAATTTTACCATATAATAAAAGGATATCGAAAAAGGTTATGAAGATTGGCTTTAAACTATCTATTGCACTTGATTCAATATTTTCGAAGCATTTTTGACAAATTCATTTTGTGCATATGATACAATTAATGTATTCCTTGAGACCATTTTTTAGGGGCATTTTATTGAAATCCTTTTGTCTCATCAAAAACATCATTTTGTAAATATATTATAATTATTCTGTGCTTATTTTCAAAGGGATTAAATCATAATAATTCAAATCATACCCACAAGCATGGACAAAGTTGAAGTTGTCTTATTTAATTTAAAATGAGCATAGTATTTCTAGAAAGAGTAAGTCTCATAACTAGCTTGAAAGAAATTTAATATGTTTATTCAGCCTTGGTAAAAAAGCTATGAATACATAATTTCAACTATATTTACTGGTTCAATACAAAAAAATATAAAAATATAGAGCCTTTGGCTTTTTTAGTCAATTCTTGCCAAGCTTACCAAGCAGAAAAATAATAGAGGCAAAGATTCTTTTGTCAATTTGATCTATAACCACATAATTGTCAAATTTCATTATGAATTAATTCCAAAGACCTTGGGAATTATCAACACATAAAAATTAATAAGAGATAAACATATATTGGTTCATTTTTCATAATATGTTCTCTTTTTAACGTTAATTAAGTTAACCTATCTATATAAAAAATGAGTAGCTATTAGCTTCTCTTACACGACATGGCATAAAGACCACAACATTATATGTTTAACATTTGACCGAGTGATTCACCGTATCCTTGGTTACTTAGCATTTGAATATAATTGTTTAAATATCTGCACAATTGTAGGCACTGCAGCCGCCACCACCACCAGAACCACCCCCCAGAACATAGTGAAAGTTCTCACAAACTTTGGATGCTTCTCCATAAACTCACTCATTCGAACCATGGTTCGCCTTCCATACCATCCATTAACAGTAATCTTCAATTGCCCGAACTCATCTTCATCTGAAAAACTGAAATTAATTCCTTTGGGGAGACCGTTGAAGAGGTCAGTCACTTCCTTGTCGGTCCCAATGGAGCTCTGAATTATTCCCTTCTTCCTCAGCAAAACCACGTCTTCTTCAACCTGGATCAAACTATTCATCAGAAAGACATACACCGAGATAATGCTTCGTTCTTTTTCTTGGCACACATCTATAGCCATCAGATTCCTGAAGATCACCTCTGTGGTATCAGATACATATACAACAGGGAGAAACAGAATCTTTTCCTTTTTGTCGAAACGGAGCTTGCCGGATGGAACTCCGTCGTACGCCCTAAACTTCAATCCGTTCTTATATAATTCTGCCGCTGAAGCCATTATCTGTTGACGATGTAACTGATTATCACTTTGCTGAACTGGATTTTCACGAGGATGACCACGGCGGCGGTAGTGTAATTTGAATATCCCCTGTTTTTTCATGGCACTCATCCGCAATAAAATCATGAAAAAATCCCAAAATGTGGTTGTAATCCTCCAGATTTTTATGCTTTGACTAGAAAATTTTCTTCAATTTCATCTCGTGCTCTCTACTATGCTCTGTTTGTAGTTCCTTCGTGCTTGGCTGAAGAGAATAATTGAAAGGATGGACCAGTGCAATTATGCCGTCGCATATGATTCTGAGCAGCTCTATCGTCGCTGCCTCCAGCGTTGATTTGTCCTCCATTGCCAATAGCTCTATAAGCAGTACTATAGGAACCTGATTTTCAGGCATCAAAATGTCACTTAAGATGTCAAATTGACAAGATCGAACCCTGTTTCTATTAAAGACAGGATCGACCTTCCATTGTGATTCAACATTGAGATCCCATTGTGTTTCATCGGTGAGAAGCCTGAGAGTCTCCAGAATGAAGCATCCGTCCAGAATGAACGCCCAAGAAAGGATTTCTGGGTCGCATTCCACTTTTACTTCATAGCTTTCTGTAATTTTCGGAAGCAAGATCTGCACTCGGTCGACTAGAAAGCGTGCGTGCTGCTGCTGTTGTGGGAGCCTTTTCACTATTCGATTTACACCGTTTATTTTGTAGAGCTCCATCTGAGAGAGTGGCTGATATACCCTGCGATGAAAAAGGCCCAAACGGACCACCCGAGGCACATATGCGTCCCTGTTTAAGCCCATCAGTTACACTGGCACTGAGTTTATGGAAATAGCAGACAGCTTTCCTGATTTATCATCTGACTCACTGTTTTCCGCCATGTGAAATTCAAACTTGCTCTTCACATCTTCGAACCACGAGGAACAAATTTCTGGGTCCGCCACTGACAGGTGCCACTCTTTTACAACCTGTTTTTTGCTCTTTCTGGCCATCGTTAACTTCTTCCACAAGTAGTAGCTGAAAAAAAGAGCAAGCAAGAAAGAAGCCAATGCCTTTCTGCTTGACAATCGGAGAATCTATCAAAATTTTCAATCATATTCTTCCTGTCTCGTATTATTGTAAAAGTCTGACACTTCACCTGCAAAAATCAAGTATACACATCCCAATCATCACTTACCATTATTTTCAAGTTAGAAAAGAAGAAAGCGAACATTCCCCTCGCTTTGGTTCTCGCTTCCCCTTTCCAAAAAAGTAAGAGTCCTGCTGTAATGGTTGATGATAGCATATATTTTTAAAACACAAGATTTTAGAAAAAATAATTTCTTGGGTATTGTAAAGGCTGCTTGATCGGATAAGCCAAAAGATTTATATACATAAAGTTGTGATCTTTGAATATCTTTAATTAAAACCTAGAATTATTGGGTTTAAAAAACATTAACAAAAGATATTTTAGATATTTAGTAAATCATTTTTTAAGAAATATAATAAAAAAGAATGAAAATAATATTTAAAATTGTTTTTTTTAATATTATAATTTTGATTGGATATTTTGATATAAAAATATTATGAAACTAAGTTTTTAGTGAAGAAAGGTTTCGAGCAATTTTATTTGTTAAATTATTATTTTAGATTGAAAGCATGACAGATTGAAAGTTGTGATTGATCTCACAAACAAAATTGTTCTAAGGAGTTACTTGAAAAGTTCAAGTCATTAACATCCTCTTAATCTTTCTAGATTTGATAATTAAAATAGATATAAAAAATTGGTAGGAAGTCTCATTCATCTTAATAATAATACCATACTAGATTTGGTATTCTCAATGAAATATCTTTCAATATTCCTAATAAACCAATAATTTCATATTGAAAAGTAGCTAAGACAATGTTGAGATGTGTGTCTAGTAATTTGAATTATGAAATCAAGTATGTCCAAAACGATAATTTTATAGATTATTGGGTACATACATTTAACTTGAGAAAGATATATTGATAGTCACAAATTGACATCTAGATATATATTTCACATTAGACACTTTCTCTTGCATTGGCAAAAATCATGATTATCACTATTTCATTTACAAAAGTAAAGTATGAAGAAGAAAATTGACTTATATGTGATGCAGTATGCCTTTGATGAATCCTACTTATTATGGGCATTTCATCAATCGATCAATGTAGTTATCCTTTTGATAATTAGAATGCTTTAAGATGGTAAAGAACACAATTATCCATAAATGATCATAACATATTGTAGAAATCTACCAAACAAAAGATTCAAAAGAAATATATACAACTTAAAATATATATATATATATATATATAATAAACAACATTTACAAATTGACTATTCAATTGTTGCAAATTAAATATTCAAACTTAAATAAGAATTTTTGTAAGTCCTCCAATACACTTATATGATTAAATTATTATAATCATATACCAACATAATAGAGTTCCAAGAACCAACTATATAGTGAAGTGCAGTCAAACCCACATTTAAAATCAACCCCACATTTAACTTCCAAACTTATATAATAGTTAAGTTAGCAAAAAAGACAAAAGAAAGGGAACGCTTCTTTCCCAGAAAACTGTTCAACTTGTATATACATTTACATAGTGCAATGCAGTCAAGATTGAGAACTACAATACATTCTTAATCTTAATGAGTAATACTGTAACTTGACAGGTACATTAATCATACTGAAATGAAATTTACATACACAACACACACCACCAAAAATAAATGAACAAAAAAGAAAGAGTAACAAGCCCATTTTCCTGTACCCTGCCTATCACCGCCTGTCTTGTTTCGTGGATATCACAATAAGTATAAATAGCTTAGCACACCCACATAAACTGCCTTAAAAACTTGCAGACTATAACTTTTCAACGGAACTCTTACACAAAAATGAAAGAGGATCAATGCGAAATCGTGATAAGTTAAACTGTAAAGCACACAAACAAATCTAGAAGTAAAAATAAAATGGAAATAGATACAAGAAAATATCTTGGTTACTCACAGTTGTAGGTGGATAGAGCATGAATCAATGAACAGCTCTATTCATGGATGTTGCAGTGCATGAAGATAGTAAGAGATGGTTCGTATTATAGTATTTAAGAAGATAACACTGTGCAAAAAATTGATTCCTTCCGTCTGGTTTGGGACAATTTAAGTCTTTATTTAATTCTGATGACGTTTTTATTCTCCTTTCGTCAGTGTTAAAATGGCTTTGGTCAATTCAGAATGCCCACCACTTGATGCGATGCTTATTATAATGCAAGAGAAGCACGAGTTGAGTTTAGTTCAGATGCCCTGGCTATATCTTCTTTGGTTACTTATTTATCTCGAAGCCACTGATTCAATTTTCCCGGCAATGCTCCTTCAGAGTATTTGAGTTTCCTCTTTTTCTTTCCTTAAAGCGGTTTTTGATTGAATATGCTGTTTTTCCAGCGTGTTTATTATGTAAAAGTTAAAGGTATTGTAAGTTGTTAGATTTAAAAAAAACAACAATCTTAGTGTCGAGGGTTTCAGTTTGATGGCTGTATATTGTTCATTCCTTTTTGTGATGGCTTCAGACTTGTATATATATTATTGAAACCTTCGATCTAAGGTTTTTGATTTTATTTTTGTTTTTGAAATCTACATTTTAAAATCTTGAACAATTTTTATATAATAAATATTTTGAAAAACTAAAATATACAATCAAAAGCTGTTTTAAAAAAGAAAAAGAAGAAACTAATGATGATTAATGTCATATATTTGTATTGTATTAAAACTAGCAATCACACCTTCATGTGTAATGGGTACACTGAAGACATTAGTTAATTTTTGTGTTGAATTGGTTTATTATTAGATGGGAAATGCGGCTGGGACCATAAACTACAAATTGTCCATTAAGGTAGTACAGCAGTGATTATAACCTAAAAATTTCAAAGCCATTGTTGTACAGTATTGTTGATCTGGTAGATGAAGGACCTCTGATATAATAGTCACATGAGTATATAAAATTAACGTAAAATGCCAACAATCAACAAAAGATCATCAAACCAGGAAATGTATTTTCAAAGTATTTTAAAACTTGCAAACTTTCAAAATCAATATTATGAAAAACTGGTATATAATTCAGATCCATAAAGTCTTACACAATTGCCAGTAATACAACCAAAACATTCTCATAAGGCATCCACTCCAATTTTTAATCAAACAATTTTATGCAACAAAAGTTGCTTTTAGCTTCTTCGGCACCCTATATCCTCCTACAACACAAGCATGATCTCCTTGAAAAGGTTCTAGTGTCATCTGCTCGGATGGTTTGAACTGCTCCTTCTGCAACTTGTTGACTTCTTGAGCAAACACTACTTCTATTGGAATAGTTGAGTCAATGCAATTTGGCTTAAAAATTGTGTAACCATTAAACTCACAATAGAAAACATCCTCCAAATTATCTTCGATACATTAAAGAAACTCAAAATATGGGAGTAAAGCATACCTTGATAGATATTACAATATGCCTTCCATTTTTCAAGAAATGTTGTGCATTCAATGCAACAATACGTGCCTAAATCAACAAGGAAAATTAAATTAGTGCACTAGCCTTCATTCCAATAGACTACATAGCTTTGTAATCCTAATATTCCAATACAAAATGAAATCAATAGTGGACCAATATACCAACATCGTCAACAAACCCACTAATCTAACTATATTTTGCAATGGCCTTACAAATGTAGTTACTTTTATAGAAAGGCCTTATGTAACAAGGACATAGTAAATCATACAAAGAAATTCAATATACAAAATTTTTCCACAGAACCAAACGCTTTATTCATCAAAATCAATATAACTTGTTGTCACAACCAAGGCCTTTTGCTCTTGGATGCAAATTTGAAGTTGAACGCAAAGTTCATAATGAAAAAACCAAATGAAATCTTAATAATGAAATGAAGCTAGGTGCCTCGGTATAAATTTCCAAATTGGGTCCTTGAGTTTACATTTCCTTGCAATTATTTATAAATATTTTTTTACATCTAAGTGTTAAAAAACACTTTTTAATTTAATAAAATAACATTATTTTAAATTGGTCAAAGATAAAAGTGACTGAACCCAACTTAAAACAACATTAATCTTTATTTCCCTTACACAAGATAAGCAAGGAAGTTTGGAGAATAGTTTCCCTTCTAATTGCAGTAAATGCATAAAAATACTTCTCTATAAATGTCCATTTTTTCCCCTTAAATATTCTCAATTCGTTCCCTCTAAAAAATTGATTCAGATTCACAAATTTTTGTGTTAGGTATTGATTCACTTTTAACAATCCATGTATCTATACAGACTTAGATAAAATTCATGTACTTTGTGATTTCAATAGATTGAAATAGAATTCCATACAAGTTATGTTGCAGTTGTCCTATGGGGGGAAATATTGTTTGAATTTTATACAAATCACGATTTAGTTGTCAATTGTGTTGTGTCTATTTAGCTAATAGGGGTGTCGTGGAGGAAGCTACTCTTCCAAAAGCCAAGCACATGGTTATATAAAATATGATTACGTTGTAAATTATAAACATAAATTTTTCCCCACATTATTTGTAAGTAAGGATAAAGGGCCCTTCTCTGCAGACAACAATACAACAAAATGTACTTGTAGTAGTAGTTGCTTATAAAGTAAATTAGCAAGTGAACTGAATGTAGGGAAACAAAGGAAAGTAGAGTTAATGTCAACATGGTGCCAGCAGAATGTAGATTTTTCCTTCAGGCTATGATTTGTGTTCCTTTTTCACTTCTTTTTTCTCTTTTGGCCTTTTCGGAGGAGGATGAGGTCCAACATTAATAATCTGTACACACCTACTGAATTTTTGGATCTTTACTATACTTTTGATATGGTCCACTTTACCAATGACTATCACTATGTTCTTGGATATATCCACTTCTATAAAATCCACACCTCTAATGATCACCAAAATACATTGAATAAATTTCATTTAAAAAGAAATAATTATGATAACTTAAATTATATTAGAGAGTTTTGTTTTTAGCCAAAATCATTAAATATACATTTGATAAGAGACCACAATCTAAAATGGTCGTTTAGTGTACTACAATTTACTAGTAATTTACCCTAAAATTTACAATCACTTTCCAAACATGGAGTATTGATTTTAAAATATGGTTAATTATTATTATTATTATTTTACTACTATTACCTTTAAATATAGAGGTGGTAGTTTAACAAGACAAACAAAAATAAAAGGAAGTGGTGATGAACACAGTATAGATAAAGAATATTTCAAAATATATGTAGATGTAATTTACATTTCAATTATTTGAGAAACAAAATTGTCATCTAGGGCAACTGGTGATGGACTAGCTAACATATTTAAGGTATTCCACTATCATTCAACTGTCCTTAAAATATTTTGTAAATCTGTAAATATTTTTTTAATATTTTCTTTGATAATAATTGACCTTTTTGATAATTTTTGTCCTTTCAATTATTAAGATCTATTACAAAAAAACCTTAATTTATTTGTTATAAATAACTTTCTCTAATATTTTTGAAAGTGGAAAAACTAGGTTTTACAAGGACCCGAAACCACAAAGTTTACAAACATAAGATAAGATTGGCATAGACACCATAAGCAGAAAGGTTGTAATGACAACAACAAAATTAAAAATCCACAACCACCAAAAAATCCAGCGAGTTCCATAGAAAAGACCCAAAAAGACCAGAAAAAATGCCAGCAACAACTAAATTTGGGGCTTTAAAGTTTTCATGGGCTCAGCTTCCAAATCATTCATATCTTGAACCCCTCTCTTTAATATCTAGACCATCTGGGTAGTAGGAGGTGCTTTCCTCTTAAGGTTGGCACAAGTCCTTTTCAATATACCTTGGTCCTCGTTCTTGCTTTTATCCTTGTCCTCTTCTAGGTCAACAACCAATGTTCCATGTTGCGACTTTTCCAAAATTTCAGACATTGCGTTGATGATGATAGCATTGTTCCTAGCCATTCTATGGTTTTGTTCCACAAAAATATTCTTGTTATTTTTTATTTTGACAATTTCAGCTTCCAGAGTCTTATACTTGTCATAGTGTCTTCTTCTCGAAATCCAGTATTGTTCTTTTTCTATTTTCCTTCTTCATTGCTAATAGCGGACAACTTAAATTTTAGTTCCTCCAATTTGCTATTCAAAACCCTATTTCTATGATTAAGATCATTAATTTCTTGATAGGCCCATTTCAAAACCCTGAAAATGTCACCAACACCATTTATGGTAGAGGCAAGAATTTCACCAGACTGAAGCCAGTCTAAAATAAGGTTAACATCATCTAGATTGAGGAAGATAGGAAATCTAGTACCATCACCTCTGAAAGAGGCAAGAGGGGAAGACACAAAGTTTCTACTAGCTTCAGGGTTCTTAGCTTTATCCTCTAGAGAGTCTGCAGAGTAGGAAACCAACTTATTGGCAAGGGAGCCCTTTAGAGCAGGATTCTTTAAGGGGACAAGGCAATCGAGGTAGGTCTCAAGGTTAGCTTTAGCAAGTTGTAGTTTACTAGACTGGGTTTTCTTACCAGACAACACAGAGGATGGGTGGGCTTCAACAATTCTCTCCTGGTTAGGTTGATTCTCTAAACCCCCACTATCCATTTCATAGTCTTCAGATGCCATGGAGGCAACCGGTTTGGATAAAGTCGACAAGCTTTGATATTGTTCATATATTAACCTAATAAGACTAGGATGAAGAATAGGGTATCTCCTAGGATTTTTCTTATGGTCCTCAAGGCTATTGCTCAATGAACAAAATAGATAATGAGGTAGAGAAATTCATCCCTTATGGCAAAAGTGGTTAAGGATAGCAAAATGATGACCATAAACTCTAGTAAATCTACCCTTCAGGGTAATATACTCCTTTATGACATGAAGTACCTTTCTCCACAATGCTTTGATGGTGTCTATTTCAAAATAGCTATTGGAAATTTTGACCAGTTTCATTTTTACTTTGTCCTTCTTATGGAATTTGATTACTGCCTCATCAAAAAACCTTCTATCATGATAAAACTTCACACCCTCAGTGGACATTCCAGTCACCTCTCCTATAATTTTCTCATCCAATTTCACCTTTCTAACAAAGAGGATTATTTCTCCATTGTTCCAATTCTTCTCAAAATAGTTTGTAGCCATAGTATTGGGCCCATGAAGTTTTTCTAGAAATGGAACTAGACCACCTCTTACAACCTGCTTCCATACCTTAGCATTCCTCATGTGCACCTCATAGCTATTTGGCTCAACTCTTTTTCTATCCCCCCCATTTTTATTTGCACCTTGCTACAAACTCTACCAATGTAGAGCACCTGTTGTAATTTTAGGTAGCCATTCCAGTGAACCCACAAAGCATGCCACTTTTTCTTACTAGCTAAGTAATATGACACGGCCCCACAAAATCTCTTGATTTTGATGTACTTAGTCATTTTCCCTTTAATCATTAAATATATTTACCTCTTTCCCATGCATAACATCATAATCTAGTAGGGCCCTAACTTCAACTCCCAAATCCTTAAAATTTTGCCACGTGTTCAATCCTTACCTCTTAACCCCCCCATTCACAAAGTAATCCACCGTGCTGTTAGATTCCCTGTAGACATGTGAAACTTTAACTTTATCAAACTTGTCTAGAATAGACTTTGCTTCATCAATCCAATTCTTTATCAACCAAGAGGGAGGTTCCTACCTAGGAGACAGACAATGATATTTTTAGAGTCCCCTTCAAGCCATAAGTATTTTATATTCAAATTATGAGCTAACTTTAAAACTTGAAAAGCTCTTATATCCTCCGCCACATGGTTGGTTTGATGACCTAGGTAAATGGCCATAGTTGCCATAAAGTTACCATTTGAGTCCCTTAACACACCTCCACTTTTGGCCATCCTCGGATTGCCCTTCGCAGCACTATCAAAGTTGGCCTTAAACCAACCATTTGGAGGAAAGGTCTAGCACACACCCTCCCTACTTTTCTTAGTTGGCTTAGATGCCATAGTAGCATCCATTTTAATATTCCAATCATTTTCTATCATTAGATCATAGGGAGTACACACCACAACTTCAAGGTTAAGAGCTTTTTGGGGAATCACATTGAAGTTTTCCTTTATAAGCCTAATTTTTTTTAAAAAAAATATTAGTCTTTGACATCTCCTTATCCCTGAATAATCCATTATTACATTCTTTCCACACCCCCAAAACAATAAAAGGGAAAATAAAATCCCATAATCTTCAAATGAAGGGATTTTGAGATGAAACTTTCCATTGTGAAAAGAAATCTTCAATGGAAAGGGGAAACACCCAAGAGATATTCCAGAGGGCTAATAATTTTCCATAGATTATGGAAACAAACAAGCAGTGGAGAAACAAGTGGTTAGCTAACTCCGCCTCACACTTGCAAAGGTAACATCTATTGGGGATTTGAAATCCCCATTTACAAAGATTGTCCACTATAAGAACCTTATTTTGAGGTAGAATCCAAAAGAATATGTTGACTTTAGGAGTCAATTGTTTAATCCACACTTTAGACTAGAAGGGAGGGGGAGCTTGAGAAAGGGATAACAAATAGACAGCCGAAGAAACAGAGTAGTTACCCGAAGGGTTGTCCATCCAAATAAGATTATCATCTTATTGAATCTGTCCCAAACTAATAGCCCTTAAGGAAGATTGAAGTTGAGCCAACTCCTGACTAACCACACACAAATACACCTAGTCTCCTTCATACAAATAATCTTTGATAAGCTCCCCAAAAGCTACTTTGCATAACTCAGCCCATCTATTGAATCTTTCAATTTTGATGAGGGGTTCCTTAAAAATCCATCTATCCTCCAAAAATCTGGCTTGATTGCCACTTTTAATGTGCTATCTTATCCCCAATTCCAAGAATTTTCTACCATCAATCATATCATTCCAACAAGCTGAACCACGAGGTAGAATAGGAGTCCAACAACACTTTGAGGGACACACAATTGGTCATATATCTCTCCATTCTCCAACAGACGAGAAGGATCTCCATATTTGTTTGGCTAGAAGAGTCTTATTAATCATTCTGATTTTTCTAAGACCTAGACCCCAAGGTTTTCGGTCTGCAAAACAAATCCCACCTTATAAAAGGCATTCTCTTTCTTTCCTCCACACTAGACCAAAGGAAGCTTTTTTGGATCTTTTCAATGGCCTCAACATATTTAGTAGGAATTTTGAAAAGGCTTAAAGCATAAACCAGGAGGTTCTAAAGAGAAGCTTTAAGAAGTTGAATTTTTCCAGCTTGGATCAAAAGAGCTCCTTTCCATCTTGCCAACTTCTTTCTGAACCTGTCAACCAGTGAACACGAAAAGGAATCCAGAGGTTTAAGACATAGCAGAAGTCCAAGATAAGTAGAAGGTAAAAATTCCACTTTGCAACCAAGGATTCTTGCAATCTTGACTTGTCTATACTCAGGGGTATTGAAGAAAAAAAGGGAGCTCTTCTTTCTGTTGACCATTTTCCCAGTCACCTTCTCATACACGTCCAAAGTTTTAGGAAGAGATATGTCATTCAACAGTCCTTAAAATATTTTACAAGTCTATAAATATGTTTTTAATCTTCGTACAATATTTATATTGTTATACTTTATATATTCTGTAAATATTTCTAGCAATATATATTCATTTTAGATTGTATATTTATAAAATTGTGCTAAATTTTTAAGATCTATTTTTTAGTAGATTTATATGTAATGTTAATTTCTATTGTTAAAATAATGGTTTGGTTATAAAATTGTGTCACCATGTTAACATTAATAAGTAGTTGCATAATATAAGTATAAGTGTTTGAGACTTGCAAGATTTGAAGATATAATATTTTATTAATAGGGTCTAGAATTATATTTTATCAATTTTGTCATATCTATTAGCACACTCAAAAATCACAACATTTTCAAAAACCATGCTTTTCATTAGCTGAATAGAAACCCCCACATCTACGTTTTAACTAGATAGTGTGTGACTATTAAGGAAGATATCAACTGTTCTAAGGGGGAGATAGATGTGATGATTTTTTCGTCACTGCCATTTTAAACCAATTAAGTATTTGTATATTGTAATTATTTAGTTAGTTCATGCATTATAAACATATTATTCCTTAATTGGTCATGGCCAATTAAGTCTTGAAATAATTTTTTAACATCATTTATATTGTTATAGTCAAAAAAACCTGAACCATTTCACACAGAGAAACCTTCCCATGCTTCATTTCTATCCCATTTTCCATCTTCTAGTTCTTGTCAATTTCCAATTACTAGTAACTTAGGCCATAATTCCAAATTCATAATTTTCTTTCCTTGTAAAGTTGATAATTCACCCCCATACACAGTCTAGCTTGAGCACCAACTTGAGTCTCCTACAGTAATTCCACTTGTATCCTCAACATAAGAATTCTTCAAATCCTTTGGTGCCAAATCACTAATGCTTGAAAGATAGTTAAAACACTAACCCTTGCACAACTATCATGCTTGCAGATGAAACATAAGCCCAAGACCAAATGTCATAGCATCACCTCACCTCCATGCCAAACAAATGATGCAGCCAAAATAAGGTCTCTATTCTATGTAATTTAAATGTTGTTTGCACCCATTCACAAAGGGAGCTTGCCTTTTGATGCTGGTTACTTACTTCACAATACACTTTTCACTCTCTACATTTAAAAGTAAAACCCCTCCTACAAAATTCTGTACAAAATTGTTAAGATGGACATATTACATCAAATGCCATGAATTTACTTACAAGAGAACAAACAACACACTTCAACTTAAAAAAAATATTAGATTCATTCTCTAAAATTATAAGGAAAAAATGATTCATATTACATTAGATTACATCTTTACAGATGACAGTCATTTACGACAATAAAGAAAAAGGGAAGATATATGCAGAATACCACATGGGTTGTCAGGAGTTATAAATATAACCCAAGTCTTGGCCTCTACAAAGCATGGGTTTGATTTTTTTGAATTTATGAGAAGCTCTTCCTAATGCAAAATAGCCCAGATTCCTTAGCTTACACATTTTTCAAAGCATACTCACAACCTGCAAACACTTCATTGTTGAAGACCATCCGATGAAAGGGGAGGAAGAGAAAGTAGAGCAACCTCCAAAATAGTGGCTCTCTTAAATGTCATATGACTAACCTCACTTTCCTTTCCTAGCCTTCCATACATATTTGAAAGCACACCAACAATCTGCTTTCACTTTAACGTATGTACAATAACAAGGTCGAAAAGGTCGGGCAACCTCTAAAAGACCTTATTTTGTTGTTTTAAAAGAGCTTTTATTGATTTAAAGAGAGAGGAAGCAATGGTTTCTTTCACATTCCCTCACCTTGGGATTGTAGACATATGAAATTAGAATCATTCACATTCATCCATTCATCAGGTAAATCAAGTTCATTAAATTCAATCTCCTAAGGTCATTCATTTAAATTGAGTAAATTAACTTTATTTAATTTAAGCATGTCATCATCCTTTTAATTAAATAAATCAAACCTTTATTTAATTAAATTTGAAATCATCTTTTATCTCCCTTTGATTTATTTTAAATCCTTAAATCTATATTCAAATGGGTCAAAAGCACCTAATCATCATCTTAATTAATTTAATCTTGATTAATCTAATCTAATCACCCATCACATCCTCTAGCTTTTCCCACTTACACAAATAAATTAATTTATTGATTTATTAAATTCGTTATTTTCCCTCAACAAGGCATCTTTGGATAATATTCCTCAAGTTTGAATTTGAAAACAAGTTGACTTGTCCCTTCCAATATGGCAATAACTCCCCTCTTACATGTCCCCCACTTGGCATTTAAGTCTCTTTTTCTCCCTCCAACAATCCACATTTGAAGTTGAAAAGGCCAACCAATCTCATTTATTGGCACATTGACCAAAACTTGCACATCCTCCATCCACTCACAAGGTGACAAGTGGATCCTTCTCATTGGCTAAATCTTTGCCCCACATTGCTCTCTTTTGGGCATTCTTCCAACTTGAGATTCTATAAATAGAAGGATCATTCTCCATTTCTATCCATCCACAATCCAAGTAGAATTATTATAGTCATTTTTAGTTCAATCCATCCACTATCTTATGCAAAGTTACTCTCTTCAATTGAGAACTAATTTTTCCCACTTCACTCCATCTTCAAGGCATCTTCATCATTTGAGTTTGTCAAGGATTGGGAAAGGGTCACTTCTCACAAGTGACACCAATCCACTATGGGATAGGTATTCAATGTGTGTTTCATATCTTCATATTGTTTACTTTGCCATTTTATTAGCAATATTAGACATATTGGATTATCTCATAGGAATACCACTTTATTTGCTTCATTCAAATTTATCTTATGCTAATGGATGTGGGATAGTTTTAGTTTTGTAGATTTTGTGTTATTCATTATGGCGCTAGAAGGAGGGCCAACTCATACTTATTTGAAAATCTCAGGGATATTTCTTCCTATTGATGGAATTACAACTACCTTACCCATCTAATTTCATAGATATTACATAGATTGAAGTTAAACACACAAATATTTCACACAACCACAATGATTGGCATGTGTTGCTGGATTTGCACAAGGATGCATTTAAAAAAAGGATTTGGGGGCTAATGGAATACACTTCATTGTGTAGGGCAGCAAATTTTATATTTTAAAAAGTAAATAGATGTACAACCACTCTTAACATATTGAGCATGTTTCTATCAAAGTACACCATATATTTGGGATATTACAAATGAATTGTAATATTAATAATAAATATTAATAGATATGAATTGATTAGATATATTATTTATTATCTGAGTTGGGTGAATGATTGCCAATTTTCCATTAAATAGACTTTATAGTAAATAGTGAGCAACATCTTTTGGGCTTTGAAAATGTAGTGGTGCATGCATCTCAACCCTTGTCTGTAAGATAAATATTTTAGTTCCTTATAGAAACTGTACAGTTATTACCTAATTATAAAACATTCCACAAAAGTTTCATCTCATTTACAATGGTTTTACATAGATTGGCAATTATGCACTTTGAAATTCATTAAAACTTGCAACCATAGGACTATACAAAGGAAACAACAACTTCTTCCCATTGCATGATATGGTGAGCTATGTTGATCCAAGCATATATTATTTTTGAATGAAATCCATTACTTTAACTCTTATTTATCATCCATGTGATATTTGAAAAAAAAATCTTGATTTTCCTCAATACATTCTTGAAAAGCTATAAAAGTCTAAGCCCTGCAATACAATAGAGAAAGTTCCATTGAAGGGTCAATTATATTCTCAAACCAACTCACTTGCATCCATATGTAATAATAGTCTAAAACTTAGAGACATAAAAAAAAATTTAGGTCTATAGTAATTGTAGGATTACGAAACCCTAAACCTTAATTTATCTGTTATAAATATCTTTCCCCATATCAATAGTAGGTAGATCATGAATTTTGCAGTTGTTTTATAGATGACTCACACCATATTTTTTTTAAATGACACAACATTGTCAACTGATGAAAATAGTTAAGCAAGAAGGTTTCACACGAGCTCACACCCACCTTCCTCTTGTAGAAGAATGCGAAGTAGTGGTGTTTTTCACATAATTTTTCTATTTGTAGGGAAACCACTCTCATTTACAAGATACAATTTGTCCAAAATTACCCTCAGACCGATAGATAGCACTCCAACAAAAGTAACATGGTCTAGATTTGTTCCAGTCTGCTGCATTTGAAAAATAAAATGAACAACCTTTTTATCACATCGTTGATAATAAGCTAGGTACGGGGTGTAGTTGAATGTTTTGCATGTGTATAAGTAATGTATAATATTAGTTTTTTTTTAAAAAGTCAAAAAATTGCATTGACTTTGAACTACAGTAAAAATTTAAAAGAATGGTATCGAAACATTGGGTCATAGTTGGGTATGAGATATAACTACACTACAACACTTGTAACAAAGTCTCGGGTCTGAAGAGGTTACATCCAATTCTAGCAAAAAGTGTAATGGAAAAATGGAGAATAATATCCTTTCCTCATTCAAATAGGAATGTTATTAAGTCAATTTCTTGAATATAATGTAAAAATATTTGACATCTACCACTTTAGCTGACATCTACCACTTTAGCTTTTCTCCTCCTGCATAATCATCGGAATATCAATTTACCAAGCAACCAACTATATCACTTTTTAAGGATCAAGCTTAAGGAACTCAAATAAATCTTTTAACTCAAATAGACAAAACTAGATAGCACTAATTTAGTAATCCATGGATTTTTTCCCCTAGTTCTATGTTTTATGACACATTTCTTCCCCTTATTACAGTAGTTGTTATTGGCCTTAAAGAGCATTCTTTTTGGTGTCTCATTGTCTATAGGCTATATTTAACAAAAAAAATTGGATGATTTTTTGCTAATATTTATAATGAGCATGAACTATCTACACATGAAGAAAATTTCATCCTTATATAATTATTGCATATGAATTGTAAAAGAAAAATTGAATAAGTAAAAAATCTGTATGTTTGCATATCTAGTAGAAATTTGCATGAAAATTCATTATAATTTTATGTTCATTTTCTTAACTAGGTTGGTGCATCTGTTTCCTATGATGTTGTGAGCATGAATGTGTTGATGTAATTGTAGCTTTGGGCTTCATACTTCCTTATTTATATGTGATTTTTCAATGTAATGAGGCACTTCATGGAAATTTTGTAATTATCTCCTTGGCTGACCTTCAATGTAATTTATTATTATTATTTGTATTTATTTCTTCTTGGTGGCTGACCTAGTCTATTGAAAGGGTGTGACCTATCTAGCAATGTATTTATATGAGGTCATTTCCACTCATTTGGGTATCTGAATTAAATTTCGATCTCCTTCTTCATTCTAGTGCAAACTCTTCAAGAGAGAAGTGTGAATTCTTCTAAGTGCAAATTGAAGATCAAGTAAGAGAAAATTACTTGTTTGTTCTACAACCATTGCTGGTGCTAAATATTGGCCTTATGTGTGGCCTCATTGTAAAGAGACTTGTTGCCATTACTTATATATATAAGAGATATTATTGTTGGGTTTTCCTCCCTCAAGAGGAGGGTTTTCCCAAGGTATTTGTTGTGTTGTGTGTTTGAGTTTTAAATTAATTTATGTGCATTAAATCTAATCATATAAAACTAACATGGTATCAGAGCGGGTGTGAAAAATATCATGATCAAATTTCTTATTACAACGATACTCCCTATTCTTTGTCTATCTCTATCTCTTCGTTAAGATGGTGAGAGGTCTTAAGATTGAGGATAGACTTGAGGGAGCATCAAATTTCACATCTTGGAGATTTAGAATTATGCTTACCTTGGAAGAAAGTGAATTGGTCAAGTTTGTGGAGAGCAAAGTCCCCAAGCCTACGGATGAGGAAGAGAAGGTACATTGGAAGTAGAAAGATATCAAGGCAAAGAAGATATTAGTTGATTCTGTGAAGGATCATATTGTTCCCATCATCTCTAAGATGAAGATGGCAAGGGAGATGTTTAAGTCTTTGGAGTAGATGTATGAGATCAACAACACAAACCATGCACTTGCATTGAAGCAACAACTTCATCATGTGAGGATGGTGAAAGGAGAATCTGTCATCACTTACTTCATGAAGATTTCCGAATTGAGAGATCAACTTTCTTCTATTGGTCATTTTTTTGATGTCAAGGATTTGACCATGCTTGCCCTTAATAGTTTTCCTTCATCTTGGGATTCTTACATTCAAGGAATCAGTGCAAGATCGAAACTTCCCAAGTTTGATCGTTTGAGGGTAAATTGTATTCAAGAAGAGTCTAGGTTGGCTGCGAGAGGTATTGATCGAAGCTCTACAAATGAAGAAATTCATGTTCTCTCCGCTCAATCCTCAAAGAAGAAAGAGAAAGGTGGAAAGAAAGGATATTTCAAGAGGAATAGAGATAAAAGAGCTGATAGTGGTCCCACATTTAAGAAGAAGTGGGATCTCTCCAAAGTCCGATGTTTTCGTTGTGACATGTTTGGTCACTATGCAAAGGATTGCCCCACCAGGCCCAATCAACATGCTTCATTTGCGGATGTGGATGAGATCTCTCCTCAAAAGGATTCTAGGGAATTTCTATTGTAATTCATGGGCCCGTGTTCAAGCCATGAAGGTTGTGTGATGATCTGAGCACAAGAGCGGTGTATCTAACTATGTCCAGTATTTGCATCCATCAGAATATTTAAAGAGATAAGTATTCTTTGTTTGGTGAGTTATATCATTTAGTTGGATCTTGTAATTAGTAAAGAGAGATAGTTGTTTCTCTTGAATTGTGTTCAATAGCTTAAGATCCTTTGAAGATTTCATTAATTACAAGTTATTTCATGTTGGTTGTGAAGATTTTTGAGTGTGACTCTAAAATAAAAAAAGAATTGCAATTTCAATGATGATTAGTTGCTCACATCGATATCATTCTCTAATGCATGAACTCTGATAGAGCCTTGAACTCTTGGAGAGAGTTGGTTCTACATGCTAACTGCATAATGCATTCAAGAAATTTGTAGTTGTACAAATTATTTTTTGTTGTGTTGAGTTTGGCACTCTCGAGAGGAGTAAAAGATGGAAGAAAGAGTTATATTTGAATTTAATTAAAGATAAGTTATTTATCCCTTCATTCTAATCTTTTGATATTTGCTCATATTTCACTTATAGGCTGATTTCTTTATTTATTGTTCATAAACTCTTATGTGTTCATGCTATACCTTGAGATAGTAAACCTTGTATGATTCTAGCCTTGATATTTCTTTGAATAGTTATAAACTACTAGTAACCTCTCTCTAAAATGCTTTCAGGACAGTTCTAGGAGCAAGAAGGTGATGAGAGATTGCTTAGTTATGAAAAGCTTGAGGCATCTTGTGAGGAAGTCATGCCGACCAAAGAAATGATCAAGTGTGAAGTCACAACTTGCAGCCATGAAACTGAGTTGATGGATAGAGGGAGTTCACTTCCAGAAGTCTTCTTTGCAATCTATGAAGCAAGGATCAAGAGGGAGTTTATGACTCACTGAGAAGAAGTGAAGGTTGTAGTGTTGTAAGGCCAAGTGTTAAATCCTTGAAAGACCTCTTTAGTTTTTGAGATCAAAATTGCACAAGACAGTCATTTGGATTTGATATTGGTAGCTCTACAAACCTATTCAGAATAGAGTGGTCTGCAATGAGGTCAAGGAGGTCTACCCTGAACTCTCTACAATACCAAAGGTGTGCATTGGAAAAAATTTAAGGCAATCTTGGACGAAGAGGTCAGAAGGTTGATGCAAGTACTTGAAGATTCAGAGGGAGCCTACTGAACCTAAAGAAGATGGAAGTATACTATTGAGATCTAGTATGATGGTTTGCAAATCCATTTCTACTCCTATGGAGACCAACCTACATAAGTTGAAGGATGTTGCAGCTAGTTTAGACTTGGTGGATCCCACGATGTACATGAAGTTGATTGGATCCTTGATGTATCTAGTCAACACTGGACTAGATATTTGTTATGCAGTGAGTGCACTTAGTCAATTCATGTGTGAACTAACGCAGATACATCTTGTTGTAGCAAAACATATCTTGAGATACTTGCATGGCACAGTTGGATATGGATTGAGATATTCTTTGGGTGTGGATCTAGAGTTGAATGGCTATACTGATTCTAATTGGGCAGGGTGTGTCACTGATCGGAAGAGAACCTATGGATGTTACTTCAATTTGGGATCTGCTATGATTTCCTAGTGTAGCAGAAAGCAATCATATGTAGCATTGAGTACAATAGAGACAAAGTATATTGCAGCTTGTGTGGCAGCTCGGGAAGTAGTGTGACTTCGTAAGCTCCTTGTAAAATTGTTTGGAAAATCAATGGAGCCTACTATCATTCATTGTGATAACCAGAGCTATGTGAAGCTTTCTATCAATCTTGTGTTCCATGAAAAAACTAAGCATGTGGAGATCAAATACCATTATGAGGAAAGCTATACAGTTGAGGTATATTAGCACTGATGAGCAGATGATAGACATTCTCACCAAGCCTCTCTCCAGGATAAAATTTGTGTACTTTTGAGATAAGCTTGGTATGGTGGAGAATACAGCGTTAACTGAGGAGTCTCAGTATCAGTGATCCTCATTAATGAGTTTTTCTCTGTGAGAGAAGTTCGAGGTGAAATCCCTTGTTTCCACCCTCTGGGAGAGCCATGGTGGATGTCATGTGTGTGACTCCATGACAACATCATGTGAGAGAGTCTATGATGATTTTCTTGTACTTGTGTTTCGCCCTCTTGGAGAGCCATGGTGAACATCATGTTGAGGTAACAACATCACACAAGTGATGAACACTTGTACATACCATACATGGTTGTAGTCATTATGGTTGATATCACAATGAGGTGATATCTAATATCACAATGAGGTGATATCTAATATCACAATGAGGTGATATGCTTTCATGATGAGGTGATAAGCTCCTTTCCATACATGGTTGTAGCCATTATGGTTGATATCACAATGAGGTGATATATGTTATCACGTTGAGGTGATATCTTTCTTTTCCACATATGGTTGTAGCCATTGTGGTTGACATCACAATGAGGTGAGATGTCTTATGCAGTAGGAAGTATTCCTCCCTAGCTGAGAGGGAGTGTTGATGTAATTGCAGCTTTGGGCTTCATACTTCATTATTTATATGTGATTTTTCAATGTAAAGAGGTGCTTCATGGCAATTTTGTAATTATCTCCTTGGCCAACCTTCATTGTAATTTATTATTATTATTTGTATTTATTTCTTCTTGGTGGCCGACCTAGTCTATTGAAAGGGTACAACCTATCTAG
This sequence comes from Sequoia sempervirens, assembly GCA_007258455.2. Lineage (NCBI taxonomy): Eukaryota > Viridiplantae > Streptophyta > Pinopsida > Cupressales > Cupressaceae > Sequoia > Sequoia sempervirens. The sequence continues at coordinate 346,414,318 of VDFB02373365.1, forward strand.
CAATGTATTAATATGAGGTCATTTCCACTCATTTGGGTATCAAGCAAGTTTGATCTCCTTCTTCATTCTAGTGTGAACTCTTCAAGAGAGAAGTGTGAATTCTTCTAAGTGCAAATTGCAAAGTTTCTAAGTGTAGATTGAAGATCAAGTAAGAGAAGATTACTTGTTTGTTCTACAGCCATTACTGGAGATGAATATTGGCCTTGTGTGTGGCCTCATTGTAAAGAGACTTGTTGCCATTACTTATATATATATATTATTGCTAGGTTTTTCTCCCTCAGGAGGAGGGTTTTCCTAGGGTATCTGCTGTGTTGTGTGTTTGAGCTTTGAATTAATTTTTGTGCATTAAATCTGATCATATAAAACTAACAAAATGAACTTAGAATTTAATGGAATGATCAATATGGTGAAGGAGGTAGCAGGAAGAGGTCACCATTTGGTGTTGTCAACTAAAGAATAAGGTGAACTAATCTAATGTTTGTCTTGCTTTGAGGATGGCAATTTGTCATTAGTGAGATAAAAAAATTTTGGATGTTTTCTCTTTACCAGGATGGTACTCGATGCCTAGGTGCATGATAGTGTAGCATTGAAAATTTATGGGAATTTTTTTAGTTCAATGGAACTTAGTTTCATAAGTGATTGATCTATTGTTGGAAATTTTTCTCATATATTGATAACTTTTCCTGTAGATTGTACAGAACACAATTGTATTCTCCAAAATGTGCATCAATTTTTGGTAATCCTATATACAAGGGAAGTTGAAAGGGAATTGGAACACGATATGCCACCAAAAATATTACATGAAAAAAAATTCGTTAGAACAACTTTTTAGATCAAAGGCATTATACCCTCATGTTGAACTAAAAATGAACACTGAAAAAAAACTGTAAAAACAGAAATCTTTCACAACCAAAAGCTCAAATAAAAATAAAAATTAAACAAGAAAAAACTCACAAATCTACAATTGGATGCTTCTCCTCCTAGACAAGATTCAATAATACATCTCAAATTGTTGGTATCCTAATTCAAAAATTAGTAAATAACAAGCGTAAATGAGCAAAAAGATATTATGGGGATGCTCTAAATGAAATGTCAGGAAGAAAGGGATAACCATAATTTGATATGGTGTAGGCTTAAATTAAGAAAAAAGTGTGTTTTTTTAGTCAAGTGATAGGTCTAAAGGGTTGTATTATTGTAAGCGCAAAAGTTTGAAACAATTTTTTTTCCTTTCTAGGTGTCCTTATTTAAAGATCAATAAATGATGGAGTAAAAGACCTAAAAGTTTTTATTGATGTGTTTTGCGTCGAATCATTTTTTGATTTAACTACGTTGTAAAAATTGGTCTTTTCATAAATACGCAACCCCAAAATTCACTAAAACAAGGGCAAGTGAAGTACCTAAAGATTCTGCACAATTTGTGTCTTGTTGTCAATAGAGCCATAACGAAGGAGGTATTTTGTAAAAATAACATGAACCGAATCCAATTTTCCTATAAATAATGACACAATTCTTTTAAAATTAAAAAATACATTAAAAAAATTCAATACTATGCAACTCTTACAATACAGATGTAAGAAAAATAGAATGTCACAAAATTCAGTCACTCTTATAGAGAACCCTGATTTCAATGATGATCAATTTGCAATGAAAATCTGATGACAAAGGTTAAATAACTATGAAGGAAATGTGGTAGTGAAATTGGGAGAAAATATCTCATACAATTTTTGGCTATTGATAGGCAAAAGTAGAATGGTAAGCTCAACGATGAATTGTTGTGATACATTCCATCGTAGTCCATTAGCTATCCTGCAATCTCCATCATTCAGCATGAAAAGGGGTTGCAAAACCTCAGCGTGGGGACACCTTTGGCGTAATAAAAATATACTAGTAGTCGCATGCACAAGCATGCAACAATTAGTCAATAGGAGTCCACCGTAAATGGTTATTAAATGGGAAGCAAGGAAGAAACTTGTTTTTGTAATGCAATGTGAAGTATAAATATTGAGAAATATTTACAATTGCTTGAATGAGTTCAAAAAGGGAAAGCATATTAATAATTCAATATGGAATAACGCGAAGTTAGTTTATAGTAGGAGGTGAACGAGGATAAGATTTGTTGAGTACATTGTAATGAGCAATGATGTTTGAAAATCAATTTATATATTTATATGGATAATTAGATGGATAGATCAATTAAAGCAAAGCTATGTGTGCATTAAAATCTATATGAATTTGACTTATGTTACTTCATGTAAATTATTTGTAATGTATGCATTAATTGCAATCTCAAGTGATTAATCATCAATAATTTTAATTACAATAATTCTTTTTAAATGGTTTAAATTAATAATATTAGGAGAATGATTTTTTAATAAAATTTAGATCTTAATAAATTACATTTGATAAATTAAATACAATTTAATTTTTCAAATAATTAGTTTTGTCACTCTATTTTAATTTTATATTTATTGGCCCTAGATGCACATGTATATTTTAGCTTTTTGTCTAGGTTATTCAATCAATTAATTAATTATTATTTAATAATGTTCAGATACATATGCATAGAAATACAAAGTAGCCTTTTTAAAGAGTTATTACCCATGCCTTTAATTACTAATATTGCATTTAAAAGTATTGTTTAACAAAGGTAGTGTATAACTTTGGGTAATGAATGAATAAAAGATTAGACATGTACCTATGTAAGAACAAATATGTGGCGTTAAAACCCAAAACACAAAAGCCACGCTCGTTATCCACCCTGCCATATTGGCTTCATGGAGCCTCGGGGACTCTAGCCAAACCCTTGAGCAAGAAAAGTATGAAACGTTCACATGAAATTTTGTGGAGTTCCATTATATATCACACAATATCAAAGTTGAGGAAAATATAGTGTTTTTATATATGATCTATCATATTGAAGTGTTTTTTTGTTGTAGTAATTTTGTAAAAAATAAGCATCATGATTTTGGAGCACTTTTGTATGCTTTAGCCTAGTACCTGCAAATAGAAGAGAGGGGTATGTTAGTGGATGGGCAAGCAAGATCAGGAACAAACCATAAAAAATCAGTTGTATATCAATAAAACCAATATAAACAATCTGAAACTAGAAATAATCAATAATATTTACAATTGGTTCACTGAATTTATTTATTGATAATGGAAAACTTTTGTACTTACATGTATTGTTGACAATTTTTAACAAATGTGAGCAATATTGGATTGAGTCATTTGAGCATTAAACAATTTGAAGTAGACAATTTAGAGTGTAGTATTTCTTTTGGATGCCTATTGTATATATGGAACATTATAAAGGAAATCATATAGATCTACAATAAAACAAGTTAGACATATACATATCCATATACATACATGAACATACACATACATATATACACATATACATACATATACATATACATATACATATGCATATATACACATATACATACATGTACATACATGTACATGTATTATTTTAGGTTGAATTGTCACTGGAGGGTTTAAACATAGATGTGCTCCAAAATGTGCAAGAAAATATATTGATTAAGTTGCATTGTTGAAAGAGCCATTGTGATCTTCATTCAAGAGAAGACTATAGTAAAAAACGTCACTGGCTATTGCTTGTTATATGTGCCCATGTTTCACAAACATATTTTTGAATACACATCTTGGGAAAGGAGTGTACATAAAGTTGTTTTGCATGCATATTTTGCATAGATGATTAATTTATTGTTCATGTCTTCTTTTTATATGTTTCTATCTTTAGCATTATACCCATTCTATAGACTTTAAAGAGATTATCATTGTCTTTTGGGTGGACAAATTGTAGTTAAAATGAGAGATTGTTGTAATTTTTTTGCCCTTAGTTTATTGTTTTGGTTATCTCTATGCATCTTTATGCACCTTTTTAGTCATTATACAATCTCTATATTGCGTGGAATGAAGCTTTTTGGATGGCTCTCCAATTGAAACAGATGAGAAAAAAATAAAATCGTGTAACATATTACTACAAGATTGGAGCTACGTTCTTTGGAAATAAATATTGAAGACATGTAGAGAAATTGTATAAGAGATGTTAGAGTGAGTAATTTATTGTTCATGTCTTTCACTCTCTGCTTATTATTCCTTGTTATATGTTTGTATCTTTGACATTATACCCATTTTGGAGACTTCAAAGAGATTATGGCTCTGTATGGATGGAGAAATTACACCTAAATCTTCTTTCGTTCATCAAAAAGTATGGTCAAGGTTAGTAATTTTTTTTCCCTTCATTTATTGTTTGTAGTTATCTCTATGTACCTTTGGTGTTATACCCATTAACATAGGAGTACTTGCATATATATATGTAGAGAGCTAGTATGAAAGCATGGAGAGTTTGGAGATGAAAATAGTTTAGTGGTTGTTAAGTGTTATTCTAATAGCTCTTTTACAATTTCTCTATTTGCCTATAATATTTAGTTGCAAGTAATACACCTTGAATTTTCAATTGAGTTTGTGTCATTAATAGATTTAACTACAATTCCTCCTATGCTAATCAATGCAATGCCAAAGATACACATAGATCACCACAAACAATAAACGAAAGATTCACAAAGATAACTAAAACAATAAACAAAGCGTGAAAAAACAGTTGCTCCTATCTTAGTCTGCAATTGCTCCCTTGCTAATGGGTATAAGAATGTAGCTTCAATTTTCAATTGACAACTCAACTATTACATAGATTGGTTATGTTGTGTTAATATCTTTAATGTGGGTTTTCAATCATGTACCATGTACCTATGATTCTTAAGTGTTTTTCTAATAGTTCTTTTACAATTCCTATATTTTTTCTATAATATTAAGTGCCAAATAATGTAGCTTAAATTTTGAATTGAGGAGACGACTATTACTTAGACTGCTTGTGTTCTATCAATATCTACCTACTCATAATTAATTGTTAATTATTGTAGGTCACCTATTCAATTATCCATGGTGTTATGGTCTATTTAATGTGGGTTTCTGACCATTTGTGCTTTTCGTGTGGTTATTAAGTGTCTTTGAACTCATATAGTAGGTACTAGAATGACACTTATCTGGTGCTAAATATTATAGAGAAAAGCCAAATTTATTAGAAATTTAAAATATGCAACATATAAGAGGCAAATAATGACAATGAATAGTGTGTTATGAGCATGTGGAAAGAAGAGTACCATGAAGAACAATTTGTCATGTGGAACTTCAAATAGATGAGGGGAAATAAATATCATGGAATATATTGATAGAATACATATAACATGTTGCATCCAAACAAAATAACCATGACAATTAACAGTTTGTTATAAGCATGTTGAAACAGTTGAGCAAAAAATATTATCATCAAATATACTGGTATAAGCCAAGCATCCTATTTAACAGTTGCAAGATGTATGAGAATAACACTTTAGAATTACATGTAAATGGGCTATGAATAGGAAAAATAACCTTTTTCCAATTTTTTTGGCCTTGTTGTTTCCCTAAATCAGTAAGCCATTTTACATGGGTGTTGCAGTGTGGGAAAGTATAGTTTGAAATGTGCCACAAAATATATTGATTGAGTTGCATTATACAAAGAGCCATTGTGGTGTTGTTTGCCTTCAATATATATATGTGTATATGTATCTGTCTATGTTTCAAAGGATTTATTTTCACATAAAGTTGACATTATATATATATATGTATGTATATGTGTATATATCTATGTATATATATAACCTATATGTCTATAATATTTAGTCCCAAATGATCCAACTCCAATTTAGAATATATATATATATATATACAGTGCATCATCTAGTATATAGTATTATAGAGAAATAGGAAAATTGTAACATATCTATTAGTATAATATAAATACGTATATTTATGCATATATACATATCTATATACACATGTATATATATTTATATTACATATATGTGTGTGTGTGTATTGATGCAGGTTTTTTGACCACCTATCATTTACCTATGATTCTCAAGTGTTTTTGTAACAACTATTTTATAGTGTGTCAACTGGAAGATCACGTAAAACAAATTTTATATGGAAGTTTAACATATGGAGAGTACAAGCCGCAGACCATAGATATGGAGAGTTTCTTATACTGAGATTTTGTTGTACAAAATGCATATAGTAGTAATAATGAACACATATAACAACAAATAGTAGGTAGAGGGCACAAAGCACACATAGGCTAAAAATGAAAGAAACCAGTCAAAAGGTAGAGGTCAATCTTATGTTTGTTGAAAAATAGAACAAGTAAACTACAACAATAAAGACCTTGTTACAAGCAGCATCAAAGAGATGAGAGGAAGAGAATATCATGAAACATATTAATAGACAACAAGCAATCTATGTAATAGTTCCCAATGACCTATTGGCTATCTGTTTGAATTTTCCACAAGGGTTTCCGTCAGAGCAACCATGGCTAGAATTTTTTAGTGTATTTAGATATTTTTTTCGTTAGCTGAAAAGGAAACTATAAAAACATGGACAAATGTGATATGGAGAATAGACAATGTTTATTGTAGTCAAGTGCATGTAAGAATGCATGCATGGATAAATATATCTAGCAACAAATATATGGAGGCTATCTAACCATGGAGGGAGAGAAGGGTTAAATGTATAGCTCACGAAAATAAAAGTCTATAAAACAAACCTTTTTTATGATTAAAGCTATGGCCGCCTTTCACGTACCAATTGTTTGACAGATGGGCTTGATATCTCATTCTCCATCTATGCTTGCATTGAGGCTAAAATGATATTGCTGCTAAGAAAATTTTTGTTTGAACATATTAAAATATATTTGTTTGGTTAGATGCATATAGAATGGAAAGAAGGCATTGGAAAATGGCTTACAACAACAATAGAAGCTGAATCACTATAGGCTGCGAGTTGGAATAGCTAGGAAGCTCTCCATTCTAGTATCCAATCGAGGTGTATGGCAACTTTCTTGAGTACCTTGGTATGAAACCAACAACATGGTGAATCATTTTAGTATGCAAGAAAAACAATAGACATCCTTATACTAGGGAAAAAAATATTACATGTACTCCCTTGTGTGGCATCGAGCAACATTGGTGAGGTTGACCAACCATGGCGGCCTTGAAAACCTGTCGTTATGATTCTGCTGAACAAGGTGGTTAGTTTCACAGTCGGCAAACCATGTGACCAACAACCTTGGCCATCATTGTAAACAAGGTCGAGCAACCCGTCACAAATAGCATGCAGTTTTATCATAATTGAGGAAAACAAAAAGAAATCTAGACAAAACTATATATTTTTGAATGCAATATACAGTAAGAGTGAAAGAATGAAATGATGGAAAGTGAGAATTTTGTACATAAATATTTGTGTTTTCTATTTTCTCTGCCTATATACCATGTTTTGTTTTCTATTTTCTCTTCCTATATACCCTGAGTTTTGACATGGTTGCAGAATTTTAAAATTTTTAGTCAAATAGAACAATTTTTTTTTTGAGAATGTTCTATAGAGTATGTGTATATATATAGTTTAATATACTAGAATGTTCAAAAAAAGTTATTGAATTATAAAAATTTTGGGTTCTACTTATTGCTAGTTAGAATCTCTATGCATCGTTGACACTTGTAGTTGTTTGTATCTGCATATGTATTAATTTGTAAGAGCTACAACTATATGTGTAGAGTATTGCATGTTAAAATCGGTTGAAAGAGAATTGTAGGTATGCTCATAAAGAATTGACACCATCCAATTTTAAAACATTTGGGTGAACATGGATAGGTGGAATATACAAAATATTGTATTATTATAAATGTCATATAGAAAAGGTATGACTCAACAAACTATTGAAACAGGAAGTTAGCAGATTAATATTTGTGGGTGCATATTTGCATATTGAATTTCAGAAAACTGTATTGTTGAAGGTAGAGAAGATCGTAAATAGGAAAAAAAATATCTTCAATGTTTAAAGCTAAACATGATGCAAAGCATTAAATAAAGTCTTGTGCCCTTCTTATTCTTGCCTACTATCTTTTTCCATTTTTGGCATTATACCCATTTTGCATAGATTATTACATAGTATGGTTTTGTAAAATTTAGCTTACAAATCCTTGAAAAGAGGATGATATATAGTTTGGACCAAATGAAAGAGTAATTGTTTTGGAGCCTTTTCTATAAGCTATTACATGACCTAGTGGCAGAAGCATTTGGAAGGGGTTGGAATTGTTCCAACCTCACCTCTTCATTGCAACATCTAGTAGTGTATTTATTGTTGCTAAGACTAAAGTATCTTTCAAATTTGAATGGTTGATCGATGTAGAGTCTTTCAATTGATTTAACATGAGAGATAGCTATAAAATTCAACCCTTGCCTCTCTTTGCTACCTATGTTTATCATTGCTTTGTCCAATGTTAAGCCTTGTGCTTTATATATTGTGATTCTCCATGCCATGGTAAGTGAGATTTGTGTTCAACTACCTCAATTTATAGCTAGGATGGGGATGTCTCTTGGGTTTTCTAGGTCCCATGGAGGGCCAATGTAATTTTGGAAGTGAAAAACAACATAGTCAAGTGGATGTAGTGGTTTACAATGTGCATTGTACACAATAGCTATAACAAGACCAAGGGATCCATTGATGAGGCCAACTTGAATCCATAAATTTGTTGTTAGCATCACCTGTTCACCAACACAAAGTGATAGTTTAGGGAGAATTTGGTCATCATCTCCATGATCAAATATCTATTTTTGTGCCACTTAAGCAATACTAATGGCTATGGGTAGGTTTAACTATTTGGTCATTTTTTTTTGGAATACAAATAAGTCATTTGTGGCAAACAAATGTGCGGCAACATCAAACTATTTTATTTCTGTGGTTGAGAGCATTTTATTTGTTTATTTCATAAGCTCTTCCCATTCATCATGGAGAGCATCACTATTTCTTATATGGAGAAGAGTTTCTCAAAAATTTTGCTGGGAAGGGCTATCTCCTTTTTGGCAGAAAATAGTGTCCAATGTAACCAAGACTGTGAAAGTATGCCATGAGGCAACCACCGATGACTATGAAGCATAAACAGGGGTATCCATGATAGGTGGAAACTAGGCAAGATCACTGACAGGGATGATAGAAACACCATCGAATGGCACCCTCTGGTTATTAGGGAATGCTTGGCACAACTAGCTATCTATTTTCAGCAGCAACTTCAAGCCTAGAAAATGCATTTCATCTATCAAAATGTATCAAATGTATTTAGATTGTTCTTGGAATATTGTCAATGCTTGACCTTACAAAGGATTCATATTCTTTATGGGGATCCAGAGGGAAATATGGAGTGTGGAGGCACATATGTTGTATGCAACAACACCTATGGGGGCCAATGTGAGCAACAAGCTATTGGATCCAGTAGTAGACATGTTTATTTGTTTTCTAATACAATTTATGGCATGTCTCCTATGTCGAGATGTTTATCCCTTGAATGATCATGTGGAGAGGGTCTTTGGGGAAAGGTTGCATGCGATGGGATTGGATGATTTCAAGAGCCAATTGCTATTTTGGTGAAAGCTAATGGGATGATCTATTTACAAGAAAAAAATGTATCTTATTTTCCCTAGCTAATGGGATGAACTACAAAGCAATATTATGAAGTTGTTCAGGCACATGGTTTGAATTCCATGAATGGTTCATATCAAAGTCCCGCCTACTCAATAGCTAGTGATGATTTATACTGAGGTTAGTAGTTGCATCAAGCTGAGAGAAAACTTCCCATTCATATTCATCCATAGAATGTCAATGGTTCAAATCATCATTATCACTACCATGTTCTTCTTCAATTGTGCATGAACCTAGAAGTCTATTAACATGCCAAGGATGATAACTAGTTGTTTTTAAAATTTTCCAATTTTGTATGATCTCTTGTTTGGAAAGATCTATATATGTTTGTATGTTTCAGAAAGGTTTGTATAACATAAGTTCAATCCAACAAAATGTCTCAACTATTTCTGCATCTTCAATGGGAATAGTCTTGAACAATGGGTACACAAGGACAATTGCAGGCTGGTGTCTCGGTTTCCATTTAGCCTTTTTACACTATTAGATGAATGCGTATATAAGTAGATTGAGTCAATTAGGGATACACTAGCTAGCTCTATAGGCCTTTGCATATAGCAATGAATATAATTTGTTAGTAGGTCTTCATCAGCATCATTTTTATTTGTACGAAACCCTTTTTTTTTACCAACATTCAAATGAACATATTGTCAACTTGAAGTGAGAAGAGACAATTTCTGCAACATATGGCATGTCTCCTATGTGGAGATGTTACACTCCACAAGAATATTCATCATGAATTTTTTTATATGTAAGCAGTGCTCTATCCTCAACTATATTTGTATTTACAATTCTTTTCAACATATCAAGATAATTTTCTAATTTCTTTTCAGATTTAGCTACATATTTAGAAATATAATTTAAAATTATTTACCTAGAAACAACTGGTTCATAGTCAACATTGGCAAGCCCTATTGCAAGCATGAGTGGGCTATGAATATTTAGGCGATCATCATTTCTTGTTGGTTTGTAGGATTTGTTATCTCAACATCAAATGTCAATGTAGAGGTAAGTTGTTACCAAGGTACTTTATACCAACATTGTAATTGGTCTCCTTTTTTCCTTAAACAAGTATATTCAGAGCATTTTGTGTGCCTTTTAACTATATTTAATAGCTCTTCATAATCTATGATTGGATCATTGGAAAGAATCTGGCTTGTGGAAAGAAAGTGCAATTTTTTTTTAGAACAATGATACATTCTGAGCAATCTAGCTGCACAGGGAAATGTGAATTCCAAGTTGAAACATATCATCAAAAAAGTGCCTTGGCATGGTAACATCATGGTCATTGGACCAATCAAGAGTGTCCATTTTGGGGGCTTTTGGAATCCATAAAAATCCATGGACATGTGTAGAGCCATGATGTTAGAATTCATATCTATACCAATAATCTTTTGCATTTAAAAACTTTTCAATCACCTCTTCATGAAAAATTGAGAATCTATGATAGAGATATATGTTGGAAAAAGACACTGCACATATTTTCAAGTGTTGTCATTGAAGGTAACCCTTGTTAGCTTGTATATCCACACATCATCATTTACTCATACCCACACATAGATTGAAGATCAATGGTTATCTGTTTGGGTAGAACAGAGCATCTGTTAGTTTCGTGTTCTTCAATTCACATGCAGATTTTATGTTAATATTGTGTGCTATGGATCTCAAGGAGTATTGTTAGATGCTTATTATGTGTTATTTGTAAATCTTGGTGCCTCATATCAATTTAGGTGGAAGATAGAAGGTTCGATAAATCAATTTTCTGCTTATCAGTGTATGAAGGCCGACTCAGTGAATATAATGTGTCTAAGTATTTTTGTGTTCGTAAATTTTGTTTTGGGTCCTCACTATGTTGTAGTAGACTCTTATGGATTTGCATTGATTATTATGAATGATTTGAGCCAACGGTTTTTGAATATTTGTTATTTTGTTGAGGCTGACTTGAAGCAATTGAATTCCTGGTAGCGGATATATATAAGTGATTAATTATATCAATTTTGTGTGTGTTCAATGTGAGTTAATGTATGTTGCAAAATTCAGAAGGTTAGTAGAGTGATTATGCACAGTTTCACTTTTGCATTAAGGATTTTTGTGAAGAAAATTAAGGCAGAGTAGAGCGAAGTGCAAAATTAGTCAGAAGGTACTAAATTCAATTGTTGAGCCTTACTGAAACTATAATCAGGCATTTTTAGATGCTACTCTATCAGTTCAAATCCTTGGAAGTATTCCAAACTCTTGTAAGGCAGTGATCCTTTCTAATTTTGAGCAATGAGCTCTAGGTAGTGCACTTGAATGCAAGTGCATTCCCATTTATAATCTTTTCTTTTTAGTATACTCAGAACAATATTGTGGATTAACCTCCATAGTGGTTTTTCCCCTAACAGGGTTTCCATGTAAAAGATCCTTGTGTTATGGTGTTGTGGTTATTTGTGTTATGTGCATGCATATTTATTTTGGTTGAATGTTATCAACATTTTAATGATCAAATTAATAAAGCTAAAATTTGCACAACACTGATTTAGCCCCCCTCTCAATGTTGCTTGATTCCAACAATTGGTATCAAAGCTCAGTTCCTTGGAAGAAGTTTAAAAGCTTGGGGAAGGTCTTGGAAAGTGTTTCAATGGATTCAAGCAGTCTTTAACAACAATTTATGGTGGCCCTAGATGATCTTGATCATGCAAAAGCTAAAGTCTAAGAATTACAAGCAAATCTCATGAATACTAAGAGATTCATTGAGTCATTGAAAGATAAAATCAACAAATCTAGGGAAAAGAGAAGAGAACTCTATGATCAGATCAAACAGGAAGACAATAAATGCATTATAGATGAGCAATTGAGTCAAACCCTAAAGGAAAAGATAGAAGAATGTGAAAATCATTCCAGGGATAATGTGGTTCAAAAGCATGAGATGGAATCTATCATGATGAGGATGACTAAGGAAATTGAAGACATGAAGAAGAATGAATAAAATCTTTCCCAATCCCTGAAAGAGAAATCTGAAGAATGCAACCAAATTACTAATGAATTCATTCAGTTGGAACAAACCAAACACAATGAGGAAGAACTTGAAAAGCCCATTGTTGATCTCAAAGATGAACTTGCCACAACAAATGAATTCAAGGAGAATTTCAAGATTAGCTCATCCAAGCTTAATGAACTGATTAAAAATCAAAGGACTAATGGTGACAAGCGAGGTCTTGGATATGAGGAAGGAGAAACTTTTGGATCATGACAATGTAAATTTGGACAAAGGAGATTTAGATAAGGAAATCAGATGAACAACATTGGAAGGTATCTGGTAAGACAACCTAATGGTCAAAAATTCAATGGTGTCTATTATATTTGCAATAAATTTGGTCATATGGCAGCTCAATGCAGAAGTAGAATGAATTCAAATGGTCCCTCATTCTCTAGTCAATGCTTTAACTATAACAATTATGGTCATAAGTCAAATGAATGTAGAAATATGATAAAAAAAAATTATAGGAATGTTAGATGTTATACATGCAATAGATTTTACCATATTGCTAACTAGTGCAAATCAAGAGGAAGTTAGTGGAACAACTAGTTTGGAAAAAGAGATGTGGTGTGCTACAATTGCAATAAAACTGGTCATATTGCTAGATTGTATAGAAGAGGTCTTGTAAATCAAAGAAACATGCGAAAGGATGAAAAAGGAAAAGGGAAAGTTACTACAGATCAGATCAGGAAGAAGATGAAGAAAACATGGGTGAAAAAGAGTCCCTCTATTGCAGTAAATGAGCTAGCACCAGAATCAACTTCTAGTAATTCCTCTGGGAATTAGGTTAAGGCCTTTGGCCTAGGGGGAACTATCAATAAAAAAATTCAAAACCCCCTACAGGTGATTGACACCGGAATGTGGATGAATTTATTATTTTCATTGATGATCTAATGATGTTGTAGAACAATTGGAGAAAGTATCTATGCGGAATTGAAGGTCCATGTAGAAGAGTTATCTTTTATAGTATATGGAAACAAGGTATCCGAATGAGATAGAGAAAATGCATTTATTGTGATAGAAGGTTAGGTGTGCAAATGATAAAATGTCATTTTTATCCTTCATTTGTCACTTTACATTTTGAGAAGAAGTTTGAAGAGATTTGGAGTGAACTTTGGCAAAATTCAGCGAAAATTCAAGTGTGAAGGCGATTCGAAGTTCAAACCCTAATCTGACAAAAAGGTATGTTTTAGGAAAACTTGAAAACCTATGAATTTTTGAAATGGCTACTCTATTGTTAGTTGAAGTCAAAGATAGACCCCATCTGAAGTTTAAGTGGAATCCTTTCAGGTCTGTTGCAACCAAGCCCTTAGGAGCATTTTCATATGTTTTGTATGGTGTTTTGCATATTGAGGATATTAGGGAAAACATTCATGCTAATATCAAAGAGTTAGGAAGCTCACAATTGATAATTTTTAATTCCAATCACATTGTTGGGGAAGATTTATCTTTCAAGCCTGAATTCAAAACCCTAGAAGAGAAAAAATTCACACAAAATTTGAAATTCATCATGTTTGATGAAAACAAATGGGTTCAGTACATTTTGAGTCGAGGTCATGAAAAATTCATGTGGTTAAATCAACCCTTCAAGATTGCAAAAGAGGCTATAAGTGTTGTTACAGGTCTTAATTCCTCAGGTGGATTGCCGATTTTGAAGTTTGTGAAGAATCAAACCATCATTGATGCAACTAGTTCTATATATGATAAGAAAGCAATGGAAATTGTTGATATCATTGATATGGGTGTGAAAATTTCTTCAATGGTTATTGGATATAAGATATATCACTCCAGCAGAGAAAATTGTGTATCTGATACAACCATATATGTAGCCTATCAAATGGTAAAGGAGAATGCAGAATATGATATGTGTGAATTTCTTTGAAGTCAACTGATGGAAAATCTTGGTAAGATAAAGAAAGACAAGAAAAATTCTTTTAAATATGGTAATTTGTTGTTGTGTCTATTCTTTTATTGCATGGATGAAGTTTCGAGAGTTGGGAAAATGCATTGGAAAATCGAAAAGCCTATTGCCATTTAGATTAGAAACATGTTATTCATCCTTGGTGAAATGCAAACTAGGAAAATTACAAGTTGGGAATATTTCAAGAACTTTCAGAATGTAATGCAAGCTAGGCAAAGAATTCTCACTTCTATTGTAAAGAAGTATAAGGATAAAAAAAATTTTATGGTGGATATTGATCAGTGCTTGATGGAAGTGGCAGAACCCAAAACTGTTTGGATTATGCCTATGGGATATGAAGTTGAGGAGAGAATCTTGGAGCTATATGCACAACATCTATTGAGTAAGCCTTTGGATTCTTCTAAAGAAAGGTTTGGAACATATGTAGAGAAAAGCATGCAATTCCATGACCAATTGAAGAGACCAATGATTGTTCAAAAAGTAGGAAAAGAAGTGGAAGTCTTTGCAGAAAGTATGGGAATACCTACAGAAGCCATAAAAGAAGCAAGAAGAAAAAGAGAACAAGCTAAAAGTGAAAAAGGAAAAAATCCTGCTAAAACTGAATCTGCTAGTCCAACAGTATCCTCTACCCAAACTAGATCAACAAGGAGCTTAGTACCCCTATCCAGTCATGCAAAGAAGTCTCCCCCTACAAAAGCTCAAGTTAAGGCTTCCGATAAAAGGAAGAAGGACAAGAGCACAAGATTGTATGAAGTTATTTCAAAAGATGAAGAGACATAATCTAATGAAGAAGTTAGGGAAATAAAAGTTGCAAAAAAAGTTAATCCCTGTGGTGATGAGGAGAAAGCTAAGAAGAAGATGAAGCCTGAAAAATCTGGTTTGTCAATAGAGGAAGTTCAAAGAGGTATAGGGTATGTGCAGGATCATGATGGGCCAAAAAGTGGCAATATAATGGGTATGTGGTTGATGACTTTTTTTTACCCAAAATTGATGAAATGAAAAGGGTTTTTAAAGGAGATTCTCATCTTTCGACCGATATAAATTATGCTTTACTTTCAATTTAATAAATAATTATTATTCATTTTCTATTCAACTTACGACTAAAGTCCTGATTGATAGGTTGATTGAAAAATATTTATAGCTTTAAAATTGTATCACATTTTTTGAATCCAAAACATGAGTCACATTCTATGCTTCACATACTATAGGATTAAAAAAATAAAACTTGAATTTCATGAAGTTTTGACCAAGTTAAGGTGGTCAAACATATGATTTTTTATATTTTTTAAAAAGTTGTAATAATTTAAAATTCATAATTAATTATTTACTTGGAAAAATATTACAAAAAAATAAGCACCACATCAGGGCATGAGTCCTCTACTTATATCTAAAATCTTATAAAAAATTATTATCATTTTATTATGGTTAGGGTAGTTGGACAGACACCCACTTCTTATTTTTTCCCTGAAATTTAAGTAACACTACATTGAAATTTCAAATTTTCACCAAATAGATTATTTTTTTTAAAACAAACCTAGTAGTTTAGAAACTACATTCAATTTGCTACAAATTCTATTGTTACATATTTTTTAAATAATATAAATGACTTATTCAAATTTTTACGTCAAGTTGCCTAACTCTAATTTTTCTAATTTTTTGCCACTTAAGGGCCTGCTTTTTCCATGATCATCCAGCACATACCCTATAATTAAGGATGGAAATATTTACCCTCTGTGTGAAGTGTATGATTCTTTTGACACTATTGGTCAAAGAGTCCTTGAGGAAGCTACCATACAATATTTGAACAATTTAATATGACTCTTATTGAGATAATGGCACAATTTCCTAAGGAATTGTATGACATTTTGGAGATGAGAAGAGTTAGTGCCAGAACTGAAGAAGAATAGTTGAGAGAATGAGTTCTTTTAAATCTATGTATGGTAATGTCTATAGAGGAGATGAAGGAAATTCTAAAAGAAGCAAAAAGAGATTTCAAGAGCAGGAAAAGAATAAAAAAGCTTATTTTGGGTAAAACTGAAGAAGTTGAAAGAAAAAATGAAGGTATTTTGAAGAAAGTTCTATTAAAGAACATAATTGATGTTGTTTATGATGAAGAGCATGTAGAAGATATTTCATCTGGTCTAGAAAATGATGAGGTTAGAGTTGAGGACACTCAAATTCCTCCTAAGGTTCATGATTCAAAATAACCTATGCAGAATGAAGGCCCTAAAATTGTATCTGTTGAAGAGGAGATATCAGTTGAAGAAGTTGAATTTGCAAATGACAAGCAAAAATATGTGGCTGAGGAAACAATGCTCAAGGAAAAGAAGGTTGAATTTAAGGAAGTAATAGTAGAAGCAAGAGACATTGCAGAGGCAATGATAAAGTTTTTGGAAGGGCAAAAGGAAGAATTTGATTTCAAGTTGGGAGATGTCCCTATTCATTTGTCTACTCTGTCTCCAATCCAAAAAATGAAAGTCACATCATTTGCACAAGCTAAGGCTAGTGAAGAAATTTTGAAGTCTCACATTGAGGATAGTGAGTTAGTGAATCTTGCATCTGGAATCTAGAGAAGATCATGCCTACACATGTTAAAGATCCATCTAGTTCCTCCTCCGGTGAGCTGAAGAAACTTATAAATTTAGTAAATACTCATTTTGAGTCACTTGAGAAGTCATCCTTGGTTAAAGTTCAGAAGGAGTTTGATGCCAAAAAGATCAATAGATTGAAAGGATTGATAGCTAATGATAAATCCTTGTTAGCTACCTATACTAAAAATGTTCAAAGAACTTTATCAGAAGGTGGAAAGATTCACAAGTTGTGTTTGTCGCTATCCAAGCTTACTAAAGAAAATGACAAGGTTAAGGTTTATGAAAAGGAGTTTGTTGCTATTTCTAATGCTTTTGATCAATTAACCGTTTCTATTGGAAAGCATGAAGGTCAAGTTATATCCTTAATTGACAAAAGAAAGAGATTGAAGCATGAGTGTGACAGAGTTGTGGAAAGTGCTAGTGAACTCAAAGGACTAATTGGTCCAAAGATGGAGACCATATTGAATGCTTTGAAAGAAGCACAAGATGCTATGGTGGTTAGTGATCTAGTGAGTCTTGAATCTGTAGAAGTGCAATCCTATTTACTCTTTGGTCACATAACTATTTTGGAAATCCTGAAGAAGTGTTGGGACACAAGCTTGAACCTATTAAAGACAAATTTTGAAAAAATTCTCAAGTTTGTGTAAGTAGTTTGTACATATGTAGTTTTGAAGTTTTTTTTTGTAGAAGTCTTGTATATGGATTCCCCATATTTTCCATTGATGTCAAAGGGGGAGAATAGATCAGTGAAAAATGTATATTCATGTAAGGGGGAGTTGTATTTTTGAGTTGTGGATAAAGATCTTTATCTTTTTGGAGTTTTGGTTGGCAATTTATTTTTGTTGGTACTGATCCAACACTTAGTCATTTTTCATTAAGTGTTGCCATCAATGCCAAAGGGGGAGATTGTTGGAAAGATACATTGCAAATATTTTCAGGTGTTTTCATTGATGGCAACCCTTGTCAGCTTGTAGATCTGCACATCATCATTTACTCATACCGGTAGACAAATTGAAGATCAATGGTTATCTATTTGGGTAGAACAAAGCATCTGGTAGTTTCATGTTCTTCAATTCATATGCAGGTTTTTTGAGAATATTTTGTGATGTGGATCTCAAGGAGTATTGTTTGATACTTAATCTATGTTATTTGTAAATCTTAGTGCCTCATATCAATTTGGGTGGAAGATAGAAGGTACGGTAAACAATTTTTCTCCTTATCAGTGTATGAAGGAAAACTCAGTGAATATAATGTGTCGCGAATATTTGAGGAGTTATTGTTTAAGTATTTTTGTGTTCATACATTTTATTTTGGGTCCTCACTTTGTTTTGGCCGACTCTTGTGGATGCACATTGATTATTATGAATTATTTGAGCCAACAATTTGTGAATATTTCTTATTTTGTTGAGGCCGACTTGAAGTAATTGAATTCCTAGTAGCGGATATATATAAGTTATCGATTATATAATTTTGGTGTGTGTTCGATGTGAGTTAATGTATGTTGCAAAATTTAGCAGTTCAGTAGAGCGATTATGCACAGTTTCACTTGTGCATTAAGGATTTTTGTGAAGCAAATTAAGGTAGAGCAGAATCAGTCAGAAGGTCTTGAATCTGATTGTTGAGCCTAACCGAAACTATAATCAATAATTTGTAGATGCTACTCTATTAGTTCAAATCCTTGGAAGTATTCCAAACACTTGTAAGGCAATGAACCTTTCTGGTTTTGAGCAGTGAGCTCTAGGTAGTGCACCTAAATGTAAGTGCATTCCCATTTGTAATCTTTTCTTTTGAGTATATACTCAGAATAATATGTGGATTAACCTCCACCTTGGTTTTTCCCCTAATAGGGTTTCCACATAAAAAATCCTTGTGTTATGGTGTTGTTATTTTTTCTTATGTGCATGCATCTTTATTTTGATTGAATGTTATTAGCACTTTAATGATCAAATTAATAAAGCTAAAATTTGCACAACACTGATTCACCCCCTATATCAATGTTGCTTGATTCCAACAATATAAAGACATGATATGTGGATTTTGAACAACACTACCTATTAGTGTCTTTGTTGAGGGCTCCATTTCCAATCAAGCCATAAAAGAGAAATTTTTTTGTAGGTTAGCCCATTTTGTGTCTGCACAACTTAAAGTGAAAAAAAGGGTAGGTGTGCCAAGTTTTTCAATCATTGCATAGAGTTGTACCCGACAAGAGTTTTGAAAAGAGTGGATCTCACGCAATGATCCACCAAGACACATTAACTGCTCAGCTATTTGGCCATTGGTGGCAGCTTGAAGGCATTCATGCAATGTAGACAATGACTTGGCGATTTTGTCTTATAGGTTTTCTTTAACAAAGACAGAAGTAGTTTGTTGGTTGTGATGTCTCATTAACAAATTGTGGTGGAAATACCTAAACCTAACATGTTTTCAACATTTGTGGTCAAAAATCTCATTAAGTGGAGGGAATATTCATGCAAGTGGATTTGAACATTTTCCTCAATTAGAAGGGAAGTGTTGCTCTAGTGGGAAACAATGTTGGAAAGACCATTGTAAACAAACCTTCAGTGTTGTATTCATTAAAAGGAGATGAGCTAATTTTAGGACAACACAAAATATTCTGGTCTTTTTTTCAATTTGTAATACCTGTTTTATTGCTTGGAGCTCTTGTTTAGCATTTTGCAAGGAAGGAATAAATGATGAAAATTTTGAAGAGCCATTTTCATCTTGAGCATCATTTGTTGAGCTAGTTGATGGAATTAGGTCTTCATTAGAAACTTTCTCTATTGTATGCAAGAAATTGGACACATCAACATCAACATCATGCAATAGATTAAGAGAATCAACATCAATCTCAACATCATTGTAATATTTTTCATATTGAATTTTGTATTTCAATGCATCCATGACATGATGTTTATTAACATAGCAATCATAATTACCGCCTTCAATAGTGGTTTGACGTACTATGACAACCTCAAGGTCTTGCAAGCGACGTGGTAAAATTTTAGTTATGCTTGGGATATCTTGAGGAAAGCTTATTATGTGACCACTATATTTAAATTGACCTCCTCTTACATGGGACACTTGCAAAATCAGATCCACCCTAGCAATAAGCATTTCTTCAACCTATGTTATCTTTTTTAGCAACAATGGTTGTGGGCCAGTGTCCATTCCATTTGTAGAGCTAAAGCAGTGGGTGCCTTTTTGAGAATAGCATCTTACAAATGTTGTTGTTGACCCCAACATACGAGTGTGCATCCTTATGTAGCTTTCACTACACATTTGACAAATAGAAAGGTTTGATAGTGCATCTATGTGGCGATGAAATTATTTCACGGTAGAAAGGTAGCAATCATTGAATATTTCTTTCAAGCGTTGTTGCTGAACTAGTACAACAGGGGATTGCTCTAAGATTATTTATAAGGGGTGGCATCTACCATTGCCAATGGGTACTGTGAGGGAAGATGGCTAGTAGGTAGAGCCATAGTTGTGCATGGTTCAGCTAACCTTTCCTTCATGTATTTTGTACAACACTTCACACGATAGTACAAAAGGTTCCATTGTTTTTTACCCTTTCTAAATTCAACAAGTGATTGGGTTGTGGAACTTGAATGTACTTGCATAGCCTAGGAGTATACATACAAGCTACACCATATTAGCATATATGAATATACATGTATAACCATAGATATATTTAAAGTAGTAATTACACATAAACATGTAACAAAATATATATGTATGGATGATCACAAAACAAATAACACAGTTTGAAAATTGCAATATATAGAAATATATACAAAAGGATTTTAAAGTTTTTTGTGTCAATCATTTCCACTATTTCACTATTGTTATATTCCCCATTTCAAAGAATACAATGATGAAGGACATTATGGAATGCCCATGTAGAATTTCATGGAATTCCATCACACATCACACAATAACAAAGTATGAGGTAATCTAATTGTTGATGTGTTTTTTATGCACTTTTCAACACAGGCAGTGCGTACATGCACTACCTCTCTTGAAAGCCAATATTCCACAATCGGATTGCAAAACACTATCCCAAGGTATTTAATGTCAGGTCTTGACAGTGCTTGGAATATCTCAGTTGTTTGATGTGATTTGCTGGAATCACAAGGCGGTCTTACAAATGAGTTACAAAGCATGGGAAGTTGGGTTTGCAAATGCAGTTTCAAAGTGCTGGAAGTGAATGAATAGTGGCTGTCCACTCAAAACAGTAAGCTAAAACTCATCAAGTTCATCTGATTTGGATTCATGGTGATGCTTTGGATCCTACTCTAACCAAGGATTAAAAGAAACAGCAAAAGGAGAACGGTTAAGAAAGCTATTCTAATCCTAAGGTACGAATGAACAGTAACAATGGTGGCTGCTAAAGTAGACAGGCTTCCTAAACTAAGTTGCAGCAATGGAATAAAGAAGCCCAGGCTAACTTTGCACAACAGCTTGTCATCAACAAGTGCTAAAAGTATGGGTTGGAAGCTCATCAAATACTATAACAGCAACACCATCATGACAACCATTCAAGAAACTAATACTAAAACTAACATGGGAGTAGAACCATGCATGCAAGATGAGCAAAATCAAAGAGAACATTCATAAACTTATGCAATGATATCTTCTACTACTACAAAGTGATTTTTACAACAGCTCTCCAACCCTTAGAAATGAGGGGCAAGCCCCTATTTATAGTTTTCCAAAGCCCAAATAAATGACTAGGATCAATTTGTATTGAGTGGCTCAGATTCATTACAAGTTAGGGCTTCACCTACCCCCAATATCCAACAATTTAAAATACATTCTTTGTATTTTCTCTGTTTTCTCATCTAGTGCTAGTTACTATAGCAAATTTGTCTTGTAGCTGATTTCTCTTTTTACTATAGCAAAGACTGTTTGAAGGCTGTCCTCCATTTGGTGGACTTGCAATAGTTTTGATTGGATCAAACAAGTCGGTTGATGACTTGCATCAATGGATTGGTGGTCCCTGATTTGGGCTGAAATCTCCTTAGAAATCATCATCATCTGGAAAAAGGTAGGACAACTCCCTCAATCAGCCTCTTCTATAGACCTACGGAAGGCTTCTTGACTCCTACAAACACGAAGTGTCATAAGTGCATTTATACATGAGTTAACAAAAATATCAGTCAAACCTACAAATTCCCTGTTAGATCTATCCATGCATCATCCAAATATCTTGATATTCATATTTGGAGCTCATTTGGGCCATAAACATTAATGTGTGCTTCAAGGGTGTGAGCACCAGAGGGCGAAAAGATGGCGGAAGAAAGCCAGAAGACAGATAGCGGATGGAAGCCAAAACAGCCGGGAAGGAGGCTGGCTCCCAGATGTTCAAAACAGTCAGGAAAAAGGGAGGCTCCCAGATGTTCAAAATAGTCGAGAAGGAGGGAGGCTCCGGGATGTTCAAAACAGCCGGGAAGGAGGCAGGCTCCCGGATGTTCAAAACAGCCAAGGAGGGACAGACTCCTGGAAATGGCCATGGAGGGCCCAGGTTCTGGAGGCCGGGAAGGAGATGGACGTCGGATGTTCCAAATGGCCAAAGGGGGACGAACTTCCAGAAACGGCCACGGAGGACCCATGTTCTAGAGGCTAAAAGGGAGGTGGCCGCCAGATGTTCCAAATGGCCAAAGGGGGACTGACTTCTAAAAACGGCCATGGAGGACCCGGGTTCCGGAGGCTGGAAAGGAGGTGGCTGGTGGATGTTCCAAAACGGCCACAGAGGGGCCGGGCTCTGGAGGTCGGGTCGCCCTAGGCCAACGAATGTTCTAAAACAACAAAAGGGGGACAAAGCTCCAAAACCACCAAAACTTAACCAAATGTTAACAAAACCTTGGCAGTTCATTTACGCACTTCAAACACATCCCAAAGCCAAAAATAGTTGCCCCCAAAGTCAAAAATGTGGAAACATGAGCAATAAGGGTCCATGGATGTTTCCAAACAGCCAAGGAGGAAGGGAATTCTGGAGGGAAAGTTTTAAAACCATTGAAACCTAACGGAATGTTGACAAAACCTTGGCAGTTCATTTATGTACTTCAAACACATCCCCGATCCAAAAAAGGTTGCCCCAAAGTCAAAATTGAGGAAACGATAGTGATGGGGGCCCACAGATGTTTCCAAATAGCCAAGGAGGAAGGGAATTCTAGAGGGAAAGTTCTGAAACCATCGAAACCTAACGAAACATTGACGAAACCTTGGCAGTTCATTTAAGCACTAGGAACACATCCCAAATCCACCAAAAAGTTTGCCCCAAAGTCAAAATTGAGGAAACAAGAGCGACGGGGGCCCGCAGATGTTTCCAAACAGCCAAGTAGGAAGGGAATTTCAGAGGGAAAGTTCTGAAACCATCGAAAATTAACAGAATGTTGATGAAACCTTAGCAGTTTATTTAAGCACTAGGAACACATCCCAAATCCACTAAAAAGTTGGCCCCAAAGTCAAAATTGTGGAAATGGGAGCGATGGGGGCCTGTAGATGTTTCCAAATAGCCAAGAAGGAAGGGAATTCTGGAGGGAAAATTTTGAAACCATCGAAACTTAACGGAACATTGACAAAACCTTGGAAGTTCATTTAAGCACTAGGAACACATCCAAAATCCACCAAAAAGTTGGCCGCAAAGTCAAAATTGCGGAAATGGGAGTGACGGGGGCCTGCGGATGTTTTTAAACAGCCAAAGAGGAAGGGAATTCCGAAGGGAAAGTTCTAAAACCATCGAAACTTAACAGAACATTGATGAAACCTTAGTAGTTCATTTAAGCACTAGGAACACATCCCAAATCCACCAAAAAGTTGGCCCCAAAGTCAAAATTGAGGAAACAGGAGTGACGGGGGCTCGCAAATGTTTCCAAACAGCCAAAGAGGAAGGGAATTCCGGAGGGAAGGTTCCAAAACCATCAAAACTTAACATAATGTTGACGAAACCTTGGCAATTCATTTAAGCACTAGGAACACATACCAAATCCACCAAAAAGTTGGCCCCAAAGTCAAAATTGAGGAAACGGGAGCGACGGGGGTCTACGGATGTTTCCAAACAGCAAGAACAAGACAAAAAGTAGAAAAGGGGATGGATGACTTCATTTCTCCACAGATTTGAATACCCCAAGTAGTTGAATTTGGGTAGGGGATTTGATCATTTGAAGGCACATGACCAATTTGGGCTTGGAAATGGGGCACACAAAACAAGACAAGAGCAAAGCAGCCTGTCGGGAGCCAAAAAAGGGGGGCATGTGTGCAAAACATGCACAACAAATGGCGACTCGCTGGGGAAATGCTCCAGAGCATTTTGATGACAAACTGGAATCACAAACCCAGAATCTCTAGTTCTGACTACGCTAGGGCAAACAAACCAAACGCCCAACCAAAGGATCAAAACCATTAGCCAACCCAACCTTCAGTATGCTGAAAATCCAAGTGTGTGCAATTGTGTTAATTCCCATTCTTCAGTTGCTATAGGAACCCAAGCTCTGTCAAGTTAAGCTACATAGTTTATTCTAACTCCAAAAGCATCTGGGACATTGCCTTGCTGCTAGTCAGGCATCCATAGCCCCTACGAGGTTATCGTTGTGATTCTCCCGAACATTGCTCTACTGTCGGCCGAGCGTCCATAGCTCCGGTAGAGTTGCTTAGATACCCCTGAAAAGTTGAATTTTCCTTTCTTTTAATTTTCAGTGTTTTCTTTATTTCTTTATTTTCTCTTTTCAGCTCTTTTATTTCAACCCGCAAGCATTGAAGCTTGCGCTTAGGGCTGAGAATCATAGTGGCACTGGAGCAGAGTTTTAGATTTTTCACTTAACTAGACTTCACAAAAGGCTCTATAGTGACCGTCGAATTCTTAAGATGTATAAGAGCTATAAGATTTCAGAATACATCAAAGTCAAACTAAACCAACAACTTATGCTTTTCAAATTAAACACCTAGATCGCTTGACACTAATAGAAGACCTTCACCATCCACTCAGAAGACTTGATTAGAGTTTGACAAAGAAATATGTAGAACAACCCCAGGAAATAAGTATGGTTGTTGTGCGCACAGATGTGCCCAGCTAAAAGCAAAGGGACCCTGAGCAAAGCAGCAACAAAGTGAAAGCAAACAAAAAAAAACAACCTACACAAACCAACTAACCTAAGGAAAGCAAGAAAGCAAAGTATTTACAAGAAACCTATACTACACAAAACGGGCTATGTACAAAGATATTTACAAAGAACTATGTTCAGGCAAGGTGAGCTGACATTAATGCTCATTAGATTTTGCAATGCATGCACAAGAAAATAGGAAATCGTTATCGTTCTTAGCCATGCAAATTTATCTTTATATTCTGAAAAAAGAAATTCAACATTGTAGCACTCAAGTTTAGTCACATCATCATGAAAAATCAACAATTGAGGAGGCTCATTGAACCCATGGTTAATCCATAAACATGTTCATTTTCTCTTATTCCCATAATCAAAATAATAAGTGCAGTTATGAGAAATGATAAGGGCAAGGAAGGATAAAACCTGGATGTCATCACACGGAGGTGGCAGCGTTGGATAGTCGAGATAAAGAATAACATCCTTGATTGTTGCATTGGCAGCCTCGGATGGGCGCGGTGGGGGGTGCAACACTTCAGACATTAAGCTTTCATAAGGCTGGGAGGATGGGGTAGCAAACAACTCTTTTAATATACCAATGCGATCCACAACCTCCACTGGTTGTTTCTCGAGGAAGTACACCTCATCTGCCTGGGTTTCTGTTGCCCAAACATCTTCTTGATTGCTATCTTCAAGGGGCAACATGTTCCATCTCCTTTCCCAGGTGTCAACCTTATTTTCATGATGTTCAGTGTCATGGGATAATGAAATATGAGAATCTATCCTATTGGAGCCATCTGAATACGAAGGAGGATCAACAACGATCATCGCGGAAGGACTCCAAGTTGCATCTTGTAGTCGATCGAGTGCTTCATCTTTGTTAGCAACTATCTTAGCACCTCTACCTTTCTCTTCTTCTTTTTGATGTTCATGCATCTCATCATGATGTTCACTCATTTCCTCGTGCTCACTATCGCTGTAAATGGAGAAGGAGCTCCTCTCCCGATCTGGAAACTCTAGTGCATCACCGTTTGGGGGCTCAAGGAGTATGTATTCATCGCTACCATTTTCTGGGATGTGCTCTTCCTCGGCATGAGCATACCTCCGTAGTGCATCTCCCAATGGAAAGAAGTCATCAATTGATGGAACCTCATCAAGGGGACCAAAGTCTACTACACAATTTCCCTCTAAAGACTCACCAAAAATCCCATCCTCTATGGTACACAACTGCTCTTCAAGAGGAAGAACTTCTTGGTGACTGGTGGATAGCATTCCTGTTTGATCTACTTCATCGCTTGAAAGTTCGAGACGGTATTGTTGTCCTTCTATTGCTGCCCCAACATCCTCTTGAGGTCCACCTTCAACTGATCCATCACTTGACTCAGGCTCTTGGTCTTCTACTTTGATTTGAGCAGCAAGTAGAAGAGGTCGGGCACTTGGCTGCCTTGCTTGTTCTTTGACTTGTTTGATGGCTTCTTGGCCTAGTTCACATGTGAACTCCGAATGTGATGAATCATGAAGTCTGCACCAATTTGGTAATAGTAGCACCTCCAAATCCACTTGGTATTTTAGCTCTAACCAATCCCTTGCTAATCTGGAGACGAGTTGGTCATATCTTTCTGCTATTGGGTCCTCATCATCATTCAAAAAAGAAGCTTGATGGTAGACAACCATGGTGAGTGGTTGTTCCCACTCCCCCAAATTTTCATTTTCAGATTCTCGATCACTGTCGTTTATGAAGGAGAGGTCTTCCAACCTAATTTTTCTTATGCTTTGATCATCTCCTTTTGCTGCCCCAAGGATTTCAACCTCCTTTTCTTGATTTTTGACAGCATTTGTGTTGGTTGTCCTAGCATATGCTGCTACAAATTCTGTTAATTCATCTTCAATTGTCATTCGTTCCTCTTCTTGAGTGGAGGACTACTCTTCTTCAATGGAGGGAAAACCTACTAAACTAGTTACAATTAGATTTTCATCAATGCACCTTGCTATCCCAAGACTTTCATCTCCTCCCTTTTGGTTTTCATTTTCTATGTTTGCTGTCCCAACACCAACTTGTGTCAAATTTCTTAGTTCATCTTTATTTTGTTGTCCTCCAGATGTTGACAACTCTTCTGCCTCATTCGATAACTTCTCCTCATTGAGAGTTGGCTGCTCCAACTTGTCCAAACAACCCTTGGCTTGAGAAATGATGTTGTCACATCATGGACACATAAATTTTGAATGTAGTGCATTGTGAAATCTACACCAACTTGCCATTAGTACTTCCTCCAATCTTGGTCCATCCTTGCTGCTCAAATGTTCCTGGATCAACTCCTTAATTTCGTTGGCTGCCATGGTTGTCAATTCTTCTTTTGAGTCTGCAAGGGCTAAAGGCTGATAGATTTCCCAAAAGGGAATTTCTCCCTGCAATATCCTTTCAATTTTGCTCAAGAATGTCAAACATCCCAATTCATTGTGCATATGGGTGCAATGGATCCGACATCTATCCGCCAATGCAAATTAGTGCAATGGCTTCTTCAGTCTCTTGTTCAAATTTGCATGCAGCTGAGTGATGTCAATTTGTGCATGCTGCTCCATTTTGACTCAACTTCTACTTGCCTTCAATTTTTTTTGATTTTTAGTATTAAAAGAGATCTCCCTATCTCAAATTTCTTCTTTGAAAGTGTTCTTTTCAATTTCCAACTTTCAGCTTTGTAGCCTCAACATGTTAGCCCTCCTTCTAGTGCCAGTTCTGTTGATGTTTTTTTTATGCACTTTTCAACACAGACAATGCGTAGGTGCACTACCTCTCTTGAAAGACAATATTCCACAATTGGATTGCAGAACACTATCCTAAGGTCTCTAATGTCAGGTCTTGACAGTGCTTGGAATATCTCAATTGTTTGATGTGATTTGCTGGAATCACAAGGCGATCTTATAGATAAGTTACAAAGCATGGGAAGTTGGGTTTGCAAATGTAGTTTCAAAGTGCTCAAAGTGAATGAACAGTGGTTGTCCACTCAAAACAGCAAGCTAAAACTCATCAAGTTCATCTGATTTGGCTTCATGGTGATGCTTTGGATCCTACTCTAACCAAGGATTAAAAGAAACAGTAAAAGGAGAACGGTTAAGAAAGCTATTATAATCCTAAGCTACGAATGAACAGTAACAATGGTGGCTGCTAAAGTAGACAAGCTTCCTAAACTAAGTTTTTGCTTGACCAAGAGAAACCTATAGCTACACAAAACCAGTGCAATCTCCTAAGGTCTGCTAATTTTCAAATTACACATGCACATCATGAACATGCAATCGAACTAAGTTGTAGCAATGGAATAAAGAAGCCCAGGCTAGCTTTGCACAATAGCTTGTCATCAATAAGTGCTAAAAGTATGGATCTAGAAGCTCATCAAATACTATAACAGCAACACCATCATGACAGCCATTCAAGAAACTAATACTAAAACTAACATGGGAGTAGAACCATGCATGCAAGATGAGAAAAATAAAAGAGAACATTCATAAACTCATGCAATGCTATCTTCTATTGCTGCAAAATATTTTTTATAACAGCTCTCGAACCCTTACAAATAAGGGGCAAGCCCCTATTTATAGTTTTCCAAAGCCCAAATAAATGGCTAGGATCAATTTGTATTGAGTGGCTCAGATTCATTACAAATTAGGGTTTCACCTACCCCCAATATCCAACAATTTAAAATATATTCTATTTTTTCTCTATTTTGTCATCTAGTGCCAGTTATTGTAGCAAATTTGTCTTGTAGGTGATTTCTCTTTTTACTATAGCAGAGACTGTTTGAAGGCTGCCCTGCATTTGGTGGACTTGCAACATTTTTGATTGGATCAAACAAGTCAGTCAATGACTTGCATCAATGGATTGGTGGTCCCTAATTTGGGCGGAAAGCTCCTTAGAAATCATCATCATCTAGAAAAAGGTAGGACAACTCCCTCAATGGGCCTCTTCGATAGACCTATGGAAGGCTTCCTGACTCCTGCAAACATGAAGTGTTATAAGTGCATTTATACATGAGTTAAGAAAAATGTCAGTCAAACCTACAAATTCCCTGTTAGATCTATCTATGCATCATCAAAATATCTTGATATTTATATTTGGAGCTCATTTGGGCCATAAACATTAATGCGTGCTTCAAGGGTGTGAGCGCCAGAGGGAGGAAAGACGACAGAAGAAAGCCAGAAGGCAGATAGCGGATGGAAGCCAAAACAGTCGGGAAGGAGGCTAGCTCTCGGATGTTCAAAATAGCCAGGAATAAGGGAGGCTCTCGGATGTTCAAAACAGTCAGGAAGGAGGAAGGCTCTCGGATGTTCAAAAAAGTTGGGAAGGAGGGAGGCTCCCGGATGTTCAAAATAGCTGAGAACGAGGCAGGCTCCCAGATGTTCAAAATAGCCAAGGAGGGACGAACTCCCAGAAATGGCCATCGAGGGCTCAGGTTCTGGAGGTTGGGAAGGAGATGGTTGCCAGGTGTTCCAAATGGCCACGGAGGACCTGGGTTCCGGAGGCTAGAAGGGAGGTGGCTGCTGGATGTTCCGAATGGCCAAAGGGGGACGAACTTCTAAAAATGGCCACGGAGGACCTGGGTTTCAAAGGCTGGAAGGGAGGTGGTTGCCGGATGTTCCAAAATGGCCACGAAGAGGTGGAGTCTCGGAAACGGCCACGGAGGGGTCGGGCTCCGAAGGCTGAGTCGCCCTAGGCCGACGAATGCTCTAAAACAACAAAAGGGGGATGAAGCTCTGAAACCACCAAAACTGAACTAAATGTTAATGAAACCTTGGTAGTTCATTTATGCACTTCAAACACATCCCAGAGCCAAAAAAGGTTGCCCCAAAAGTAAAAAATGTGGAAACAGGAGCGACAGGGGTCCACGGATGTTTCCAAATAGCCAAGGAGGACGGGAATTCCGAAGGGAAAGTTCTGAAACCATCGAAACCTAACGGAATGTTGACAAAACCTTGGCAGTTCATTTATGTACTTCAAACACATCCCCGATCCAAAAAAGGTTGCCCCCAAAGTCAAAATTGACGAAACAGGAGCGATGGGGGCCCGCAGATGTTTCTAAACAGCTAAGGAGGAAGGGAATTCCAGAGGGAAACTTCTGAAACCATCGAAACCTAACAGAATGTTGACAAAACCTTGGCAGTTCATTTAATCACTAGGAACACATCCCAAATCCACCAAAAAGTTGGCCCTAAAGTCAAAATTGAGGAAACGGGAGCGACCGGGGCCCGCAGATGTTTCCAAACAACCAAGGAGGAAGGGAATTCCGGAGGGAAAGTTTTGAAACCATCGAAATTTAACAGAACATTGACAAAACTTTGGCAGTTTATTTAAGCACTAGGAACACATCCCAAATCCACTAAAAAGTTGGCCCCAAAGTCAAAATTACGTAAACGGGAGTGACAGGGGCCCGCGGATGTTTCCAAACAGCCAAGGAGGAAGGGAATTCCGGAGGGAAAGTTTTGAAACCATCGAAACTTAAAAAAATGTTGACAAAACCTTGGTAGTTCATTTAAGCACTAGGAACCCATCCCAAATCCACCAAAAAGTTGGCCCCAAAGTCAAAATTGAGGAAACGGGAGTGATGGGGGCCCGCGGATGTTTCCAAACAGCCAAGGAGGAAGGGAATTCCGGAGGGAAAGTTCTGAAACCATCGAAACATAATGGAACATTGACGAAACCTTTGCAGTTCATTTAAGCACTAGGAACACATCCCAAATCCACCAAAAAGTTGGCCCCAAAGTCAAAATTGAGGAAACGGGAGTGACGGGGACCCGCGGATGTTTCCAAACAGCCAAAGAGGAAGGGAATTTCAGAGGGAAAGTTTCGAAACCATCAAAAGTTAATGGAACGTTGATGAAACCTTGGAATTTTATTTAAGCACTAGGAACACATCCCAAATCCACCAAAAAGTTGGCACCAAAGTCAAAATTGAGGAAACGGGAGCGACAAGGGTCTACAGATGTTTCCAAACAGCAAGAACAAGACAAAAGGAAGAAAAGGGGATGGATGACTTCATTTCTCCATAGATTTGAATACTCCAAGTAGGTGAATTTGGGCAGGGGATTTGATCATTTGAAGGCACATGACCAATTTGGGCTTGGAAATGGGGCATGCAAAATAAGACAGGAGCAAAGCAACCTGTCAAGAGTGAAAAAAAGGAGGTCCTTGCCTACGGCGGGGCGTGTGTGCAAAACATGCACAGCACTAATGTCTTCATATGTGATCTATCATATTCTACTCTTTCAACAATATAACTTAATCAAAGTATACTTTCCCACACTAGAACATTCAATATTGTATTCACTTCAACTGCCAACACCGTACAACAATGACAAGATGCATGAACACTTGTGTGAGCAAACACTTACCATTTAGCTTCTGCATATACATATACACATACAACAATGGCAAGATGCATTAACCCTCGCATGGGAAAACACTCACAATTAACCTTATGCATGTCAAGGCCACCAACTCCACCACCACCAACCCATGTAATCATGAATCTCTGTGTTGCCATAAAAAATATAGGTCAAGTCACCGCCAACCGGGACATGTACATATACATATACATATACATATACATATATATATATGCATATGCTTATCCATATGGATACACATGCACATACACATACATATACATATACATACACATATACATATACACATACACATATACATATGTATATGTATATATGTATATATATACATGAAGGGGATGTTTTTATATGTTGGAAAATATCAATCCATATCTCCCTGCACTTCTATATGCTTTGTTAGGTCCACCCATTTGTGTATACACCTTAAAGCAAAGAAAATTGGAAACAATTACACCCAATTTGCAACAGGTTTAATAAAAAGGAAAGTTATACTTACAAAAATAGGATCTAAAGGTTGGTAGTTCACACCCTTAGAGTCAGACTCCATAATGGGAACTATGGAAGATATAAACAAATCAATATTGGTGGGCTCTAGAGACCCATCCACAAAACCCGATTCCATAGACATAGTTCTGGGAACATTTTCTAGAGAAAAAAATGTTACAATTTGAGTTGACTAATTGATAGCTCTATTTCACAATAAAAATAAAAAATTAATGTATTGCAACATCCCAATGGAAATTGGTAGATAACTTAGAAATATCAATCTATAATCATTCCACTTTTAAAACTTAACAAAAAACATGGGATATAAGAATAAGAATAGAAATACACTTTTAATACTACCAAAACACTAGGGGATACATCAACAAGAATGAAAATGATAAATGATATCAATATAGCTCTATACGTATTTGTTTATCTTTGAGGTTGCTTATATATTTATCCATGCAGTTTATTATTATTTTACTATATTTCTACATATAGGTATACGCAGATATTTGTATATGTCGCCAGCTGGTCCTTTCACCCTTTCTTAACAAAACAATAGGCTATACAACAATAAGACTAGAAATTATTAAGTACATATATGCATTGAATCTCCCCTTTTTCTTCACATTTAAAAACACACACATATAACCAAATGTATATATCCATATGTACACACGTATATACCTATTTATATGCACATTGCTAGCAATATCTAAATAGATGTGTATACCATACTTTTTTCCTCACTATGTAACTCCTCCCCTTGAAATTTATGAAGAGAGCAAACATCAAGATTGAATTTTCCATCAATTGTCTAGTTAAGAAGGGCATGAATTCAAACCTTTTGCTGCCTATAGGATATTATCCACTCCAAAGTAAGGCATTACTATAGGGAACAAAAGTTTTGAATTCATAGGCTTCTTAGCCATTCAATTGAGGGAAAATCCAGTCTAGATGTTTGTTGTCTTCATAAATTTGAAGGGGAGGAGTTATTAATCTACAATTTATCCTATGTTAATGGTTGCACCACAAAATATGCATAGTATTGGCTCCATGTGGAATCTACATAGCATGCAAAGTGAAGGGCAAGCAAAGGGCTAAAGCTTTGCAAGCCAGCAACATGTTTTTGACTCCATAGCTTATTAAAATATATTTGCCATAGGGAGACTCCTGGCCACCTTCAAACATTAATGTACAATGGGAAATGATTGCTTGCACTTCTTGGATAGTTGCAATGAAGATGGAAACAACAAGCCAATGCAAGCTATACTATTTTTAGTTCTTTTTGAATGAATTTAATTTGAATAGGGGCATCTACTACGAAGGTGGAATCAATTTTAGAGATTTCTTATGAATATCTTACACATACTGCACCATTAAATGCTCTGTTATTAACATCTCAATGCTATATCATTTAATGTTATGGTTGTATTGTAGGAATTTTCTTAGAAGTTAAATAATACTTACATATGCTATTCTTAACTCTTTTCAAATAAAAGTCTACCTAAATACAAATAAATATAGCATACATAGTTGTTTAGATATACATGTGCATATATAAATTGTTGTTGCATTCTCAAATGAGACACGGTGGTCTTGGTATGTATATATCGATATATATTTCTGCCTATATGTGTTTTTTAAAACATCAAATGGGGAATTCAATACATATATATATATAGACATAAATTTGACCTACATTGCCTACCAGCAAATATTATAAACAAATAGAGAAATTGCAAAAGAGCTATTAGATAACAAATCCTATTCATGGCTGAGCTAATGAAAATCCTAGTGGAAACTTCAAACAAATAGCCTATCAGCTAAAAATATAAAGTTGAACAAATAAAATATCTATTAGAATAACACTTAAAAGCCACAAAACTATTTTTTTCTCCATGCTTATATAGATATCTTTTCAACTTTCCAAATCAATTATTTAAACCCAGTTCTTTATCCCCATACCTATTTTCTCTAGGCCGTGACAACAATTATATGATGCAAAAATCTCTGAAAAAATGCATATAACGCCATAGGCTTAATTGAAAATTTTAGCTACATTACTTGCCATTAAATATTATAGAGAAATCATTTATGCAAAATACCCATGTGAAATGACTTGTAGAAAATAATTGTCATTCTAACACCTCTTATAAAAAAATTCTATTTCTCATGAATATTTATTAACAAAGAACATAGCTCAAATCTTGTATCAATATGTTTCATGATATTCTTTTTTTCCTGATCTGCTTGAAGCTCCCAGAAAGAAACTACCTAGGTCTGTTTATGTAAGGGGGTGGAGCTTGGTAATTACATAGGTTGGCAATGTCTTATATCAATATGTTTCATTATATTCTTTGTTCTTCATATGTTTCAACTTCCCCACAACAAACTCCTCTTCATCATATTCTTTTTTCTAGTTCCCCATAATAAATTGTTCATTATCATAGTTTTCCTGTTCTATTCTCCAAATTTTAAACTTCTATTTAATGTGGGTTCTAGAACATCTATCATTTTCCTGTGATTCTTAAGTGTTTTCCTAATAGCTCTTTTCCAATTTCACTTGTTCTCTTATACCAATATGTTTCATGATATTCCTTTTTTCTTAAATTAAAAATATATAGTTGAATAGACAAAAGGGCTATTAGAATAACACTTAAAAGCCACCAAACTATTTTTCCCTCCACACTTATACACATATCTTTTTAGCCTAGAAAAAAAATTATTTAAACCTAGTTCTTTATCATGATACATTTTTTATTTAGGCTATGACAACAATTATATAATGCAACAATCTGTATAAAATACATATAGCGCTACAGGCTTAATTATAAATTCGAGCTACATTGTTTGGCATTAAATATTGTACACAAATTATTTATAGAAAATACCCATGTAAAACAACTTGTAGCAAATAATTGTTATTCTAATACCTCCTATACAATTTATCTATCTGTCTTCAATATTTATTAACAAATAACATAGCTCGAATCTTCTATCAATATGTTTCATGATATTCTTTTTTTCCTAATATGCTTGAAGCTCCTTGGAACAAACTGCCCAGGTCTATTTGTGTAAGGGGTCAAGCTTGCTAATTACATGGGATGGTAGTGACCAATATCAATATGTTTCATTGTATTCTTTCTTCCTCATTTTTTTAAACATCCCCACAACAAACTGTTCTTCATGATATTCTTCCTTTTTAGTTCCCCATAGTTGTTTTACAATTTCCCTATTCTATCTATAATATTTAGTGGGGAATAATGTAGTTCTATTTAATGTGGGTTTTCCAGTATCTGTCATTTTCTTGTGATTGTTAAATGTTTTCCTAATAGGTCTTTTGCAATTTCCCTTCACCCAAAAAGTTTAGATATGGACATCTATGTATGTGAAATTACTTACAAAGAATATTTAAAGTAAAGAACCTAGTTCAAGTCAAATGCACCTATAGTTTTGAGTTTGCAACATATTCATGCTTAGCTTAGATTCTATCACTATCTAGACAAGGTGTAGCAACAAATTCTATGTTACAGTTGGCTTCTCAATTCAAAATTCAAGCTAAATAATTTCCCACTTTAAATATTATAGAGAAAATAGGAAAATTGTAACATAACTATTAGAAAAAAGCTTAAGTCATATAAATCATAGATGATCGAAAACCCACACCAAACATTTTTATACAAGAACAATTGCATATTAACATAGGAGCAATTATTTTTTCATCCTTTGTTTATTGTTTTAGTTATCTTTGTGAATATTTTGATTATTGTTTGTGGTTATTTGTGTGTATCTTTGTTATTACAGCCATTACCATAGGAGAAATTGTAGTTCAACGAGTAGCAATAAGATCTATAAAAATATTATAACACCACACACCCAATCAAAAATTTGAGCTACATTGCCTAGCACTAAATATTCTAGACAATTAGAGAAATTGTAAAAGAGCTATTATAGGAAAAATCGTATTCATAGCTTGGCTGACAGAAAATCCCATCAGAAAATTCAATCAAATAAATTGAATAGATAAAAGAGATATTACAAAGAATAACACTTAACAACCACCAAACTAATTTTATCTCCAACATGTTTTTTCTTTCATACTAACCCTCTACATATATACATATGCAATCACTCCTATCCTAATATGCAATTGGTCCTATCTTAATGGGTGTAACTACAAAGATGCACAAAGATAACTAAAACAATAAACAAAGGGTGATAAAATCAATAACCCTAATCATATTTTTTTACCAAAGAAATAAGATTTAACTACAATTGCTCCTATGGTAATGGGTATAAGGCCATATATTTATGCAATCACTCCTATGTTAATCTGTAATTAGTCCTATCTTAATGATTGTAATGAAAAAGATGCACAGAGATAACCAAAACAACAAACATAGGGCGATAGAATTACTAACCCTAACCATATTTTTTGATGAAAGAAATAAGATTTAAGTGCACAAAAGCATAACACCAAACACCCATGTAAAATAACTTATGTATTCCAAACAACAACAATTTTAAAATAAACAATAAATAAATCATTTATGTAAAACACCCATGTAAAATGACTTATAGATTATGTAGAACAATAGTTTTAAAACCCTCCAGTCTCCTATAAAATAGAGCCAAAGCTATCAATTTTTACAATAGTCTCCTATCAAACGAACCATAGAACCAAAGCCAATGATTTTTATAATATTCTACTATCAAACCAACACCACAATGGCTCTTTCGACAATGCAACTTAATCAATATATTTTCTCACATTTCAAACTGTACTTTCTCATATTGAACACCCATGTAAAATGAATTACAAATTTCGGAGAACAACACTTTTAACATAAACAATCAATAAATCATCTATGCAAATTACTCATGTAAAATGACTTACAAATTGGGGAGAACAACAGTTTCAAAACCCTTCAATCTACTATGAAACTGACCACAGAAATAGTCTGCTATGAAACCAACACCGCAATGGCTATTTCGACAATACATATTAAACAAAGTATACTTTCCCACACTACAACACTCAATATTGCATTTACTTCATTCACCCACATTTACTCTGTATGCCCCCATCGTAAAACAACAACAAAATTATTAAACATTCCCATGAGCAAACACTTATAGTTCAACTTCTGTGTATTGAGGACACCAACTCCACCACCACCAACCCATGTAGAAACCAAACTCCATGTCACCACAAAAAAAACCTGGTCTAGTCATCACCAGTTGAGACATCTCTGATGCCAACAACTCTAATTCACAACTGGGTTGATGAAATTCTTGGCGGAAAATTAAAAAAAAATATCCTATCAACTAAATATATTGTTCAAATAAAAAGTGGATGGTATATAAACACATCTTACAATCCAAGATTACAAAAATGAAAAGTGATCAAAGCACTAAATTCTGAAGGTTATATGAGCAAGAGAAGGGGATATCCTTATTAGGAGGAGGGCCCCATCCATATGAGAGATCTTGGCCATCAAGAATACGCTTCCAACCTATAATGGTATCATCTCTATCTTTATCTTCTTCTTCAATAGGATTAGAATAGACAAGAGAAATTTCCACATCCTAACAAAAAAAATTTCCACTATCAGGCCAACCACAATGACAATGGTGGGAAATGGTAGAATGTCATGTGGTGAGTGAGACCAATCATGGAAATTGTAATGGGGAGAACTATGTGATCCAAGTCTTGAGCTATGATTGTAACCACAATGGTACCCATGAGGTAGAGAAACAACCCTTGTTACAGCAACAGAAGGAAACACATGAGCAACCATTCAAGGCTCA
Source organism: Sequoia sempervirens (assembly GCA_007258455.2). NCBI lineage: Eukaryota > Viridiplantae > Streptophyta > Pinopsida > Cupressales > Cupressaceae > Sequoia > Sequoia sempervirens. The sequence continues at coordinate 346,452,242 of VDFB02373365.1, forward strand.
TTAGCACAATGCTTGATGAGAGTTTGCAAGTGAGAAACTTTTTAAGAAAATTTTTAGCCTTGACATGTATTTATAGCATGGAATTATAGGAAATATAATAACTTTAATATTCATAAAGAACCATTTTTCCTTGAGAAAATTTTAGTTTATAATAGTGTTTTTATATTTATAAATATAAAATATAAAATTCCACTCTAAAAACATGCCAAATTTGAGTGTATCTTGCTAGTATTCTAGGCTATTGTCCTAGCAAGATCATATGCATAGAAAAAGGATATAGGTTTGATGATTTAAGAAAATAATCAATTAATCTCCATGTATCCTAGGCTCTTTGATAGAACCATTGAAAGAGAAATTCAATTTCCAAGTCTTGGCCTTGGTGCTTGTGATAATATTACAATTATTAAAGTTACTCAACACCCAACTTATTTCCATCTCATATATAAAAATAATTTGTTTGCATTAATTTAATAAAAAAAATTCTTGTTTAAAATATTTTCCTTGACTTCATTTTTATTGTACAATTGGCATTCATACATATAATTCTATCTTCTTACTTCGTCAGAATTCACAAGCCAACTATTAAAAGCTTGGGACATGGAGTCCATGCATTTGTGTTGTAAATTAAATGCAACACTAATGTAAAATAATATTAACATAACATGTGAAATTGTTATAAAATTCACATAAAATAATAGGAATATGTAATATATTCATTAAAAAGTATGCTTTTGAGGTAGGTTAACACAATACAATGTCAGGATCAATGGCTAAATTCTATTGTAATTTTATGCAAAACAAAAATATGAAAAGGAAATTGTATCATAGAGAAATGGCCCCTTGTCATTTTCATGGCCTTTTAGGTCTTGTTTCATGTTGTTTGAACTATTTTCCTCTTATTTTACATTGTAACATAGCTTGAACATGCATATTTAGGTACTAAAATTCAAATAATGGTATCTTGTGAAGGTGTTGTGAAGTGTTGTAGGAAATTTCTACATTTTTCTAGACTCTATTTATACAATTCACCTAAAAAAACATTTTCATCACTAAAAAAGTCATATTTTGAAGTGTTGTAAAGTGTTATATCAAGATTTCATGCTTTTCTAGGCACAACTTCACTATTTACCCCTTTCTTATGCTTTATTTGGTCCAATTATGCCCTCATATGCTTTAATTAAGTGTATTTTTTAATGTAAACCTGACAAATAACATTAAATACAAGATAATTCTTGACATCCATTTTCAAGTCCTAGGTGGGACCTAGTCACCATGGGTGGTGAATGAGTCCCCCTTGGCTCCAAATTCAAAAAATTTAAAAGTTCCTTTTAGGTTTTTATTTAAAATCACTTTATGTCTTCCTATGATAAGGTATGAATGGTTAACTAAGACACAAGATTGTATAAATAAGTGTTTTTACATCCATTTCAACCCCCATTCTCTCATGCATTCACCCATTCATCAAATTCACTCAAGCATTCAAGCATTTACATTATCAAGTCAAGCATAAAATAGACATATTGGAGCAACCATTGACATATCTTTAAATTTCTCCAACAAGGGTTTGGTGAGTATTTACATTTGCATGTTGTGTATTCCTCACTCTCTTTCATTTCTATTTCTATTTCAAGGGTTTGATTACCAAAGTGGGGTTTGAACAAGGAAAACCCCTATATCCTAACCCCAAACACTTTTTCTCCTTTGCATGTGTTTTTGTATGTAGATTTATTAAATGGAAAGATGAGTAAAGGTGTACATATCCCATCAAATTCATTCAAGGCGTCTCATGCCCTATTTTAAGATTGGAGAGAGTCTACAAGTTGAGTTTTGTAGATTTAGATCTAGGGAATCTTTTAAAACAAAATTGTAGATCATAAGCCACAAAATCTTGTCCAAAATTATATGTTTTCCAAAAGAGGACTCATGATGGTGAATCAATCCCATTTCTAGGCATGAACAATGATTTCTGTAGATTTGGATACCCAATTCCCTAAAATTGTTCTAACACTTTTTGGAAGAAACATGACTCATTCGTCCAGAATGGTGAATCAGTCCCAGTGAGCCTTTCTGGTATCTTCTACAAGTTTTCAAAGCCTCATTCCACCCTCTTCCAACTTCTACGTACATATCTCCATTTGGGTTACTTTCTGTTACAATTTTTTTACATTTCTAGTCAAGTAGTTTGAATGCACATTATGTTTTCAAGCAAATTTACATTAGATTAGAATTATGTTCCTTAGTCTACATTTTCATTAGGTTTTCACCATTTAAATACATCAACACACATAGTTCACATCCCTTTTCCCATTTCTTCTAATGAGAACTTAAGCTTTTTTGGCCCATCTTTCTCCTTCTAGGTGAAAAACCCTAGGAGTGATAGAAAGCAAGTAGGTGCCCAAAATATATGTTTTATTTTGGTGAACCTACTCTTTTTTAATACCCTCTTTTCTGATTTGGAGTCCATCAATCATCCTAGAGTTGCTTACATTGCATTTCACATTAGTTAGGTTGCATTCTAGGGTTTTATTTTTTGCATGAGTACAAGTGCATAATAGATTGCATTTTTTCAACTTTACTCCTTCAAAAGTTCTAAAATTCTACATTTTCCAATTAGGTCTGCATCATATCACTCATAAACCATAAAATTCCCTCAAACTTTTTTTAAAATTTCAAAAAAAGTCCATAATGGGACTCATTCGCTACCCTGGGCGAATCAGTCCCTTATGACCCTTGAAACTACATTTTCCAAATCTGAAAGCTCTATTTTTATGCTTCTGTTTGGTTCCTTAACCTATGTATATCAATTGGTTGAGTTTTTGTAGCATGCATATCATGATATTTAGCATAAATTATCTTATTTCATGCATTTTTCAAATGGACATTTTGCATTTGCAACATTTCATTTTCAGATTATTGCATAGTGTCATCAATCAATTACTTTGTTTGAAATCTGAAAAGATACATTTCATCCTATGTCTTTCAATTGCATTTTAAGTTTGCATAGATTCTCTTACATTTAAATAATTAGACATTATCATTGTTTACTTTCAAGGCACTTAGACTTTTGCAATTTTCATTTTCAACATTACTTCCTAGTTCATTTAGATCAGATTCATTAGCAACTGAAAACAAAAAACAAAACATATCAAATGATCCAATTCAAAAGATGATTCAATTTCAAAAACTCATATCATCCAAAACTCTTAGTAGTGATAACTTGGATAGGTTAGACGAAACCCTACAAGGTTTTCTCTCCCCAATTCCATCCACTAAGGCTTATGATGACAAACATAAACCAATTAATTCCAATTTATCCCACAAACGTTTTAAAAGTGATGATTTAGATATGTTAGATCAAGCCCTAGATGACTTTATCTCTTCTAAATCATCCACTAAACCTTTTTCCAAAAAGGATGCGTGCATCGATAATCATTATGATCATAATTGTTATTCTCCTGATATCTCACCCATTGGTGATGAAGATATCTTGATGAAAGAAGACACAATCATTGAAGATCATGAAAGACTTTATTGCCTTCCTTATCCTCCCCCTTGCAACAACATTATGACACACAAATCTGAAATCATGGTCACTACCTTACCAAGTCCCCTTTCATCTCCCAATACCTCCCCTACTTGTAACAATCCTTTAGTGAATACAGATACAATCTTGTACGATCATGACAAACACATTTGTGTGGAGGATATGATTGAGAGCTCTAAAAATCCTACTTCCCTGACTCCAAAAGACATTATCATGAAACTCATGAGTAACTTATTTCTCCTTTCCTTGATCCCATCACTGGTAATCATGAAACTCCTAGTTATCCTTCTCTTGCTACTTCTCCTATGAGTGATGAAGCTATTTTTCCAAGTCCAATTATGGCATATGATGAACATACTAGCTCTCCTCCTAGGGTCGATATTATGGTACATAAGAATCATATCTTAGTGACAGGCGGCAACCAAACAAATTCAACCCTTAATCGTCACCCTTGTAGGCTCACACTATACCTAACCTCATTCTTCCAAATAATAGTCTTTATGATTGTCCTTTCATACCCATCAACCCATCCAACAAACCTTCACTCAACATCCATACTATCACCAACCATTTTTCCAAGAAACCTTTAACCTTGTTACATCCTAAATCAATACATAAATAACATTAGTTGCTTCTCCTTTCCATGTAATAGTTGTAGGATCATAGCATTCTCACTATTTCATGTTTCGCATCCCTTGCAAGGGACAACATGCCATCATCCACATTAGGCTCACCCTTGTCCTGCACTAAGTGGGGGAAAAGGGTTAGACAACCTTATCCTCTATATGTCAATTGTAAATGTCTCTTCTGACTACTCGTTAACTTTTCATGAACATATAAGAGAAAGCTTGAGATGTGAACGACATGTCTTAAGCTTCACTCGCATGTGACATACACTCTTTCTTGATGACACAACTTATTGAAAACATTTGACTTGGCAGAGGTATATTTGAATAAGCTCCCATGTTATTCTCTTCTACTTTAAAGAAATTGCTCATAGCAATGGTCTTAGCAACCACTTTAAAGTGGGGGGCATACATTACCATTAATTTATTTACATTCCTCTTGGTGGCCTCATGTGATGCACTGCATCCCCTAAGTTGTGAATATACTATTCTTTGATTGGTCCTCTTTTGGAGACGTTAGACAAAATGTTCCCCAAGTAACTGACCTTGCATAAAATAAACAAGACTCCCTTGAAAATATTTCACATTTTACACTTAACATTTTACATTTTTTTTGCTTTTTGCACCTTTTTCCACCTTGTATAACACAACTTGCATGACTGTGGTACCTTTCTTTTTGTTCATGACATATTTCCTTGTGGCACCTCATTAAATTTATTAGGAGGCATAATTTCAGTATGGTTGAGTGGGAAGCCCACCTAGCAGCATGACTTTTCCCCATAGCCACCTTTTTGTTTGTGAGTGCATACCAACTAGCATATGTATCTTACCTTTTTGGGCTTTCTCACCCTACAAAATGTCAAAAAATTTATGGCCCAAGAGTGACATTTGGGCCTTCTCACCCGGTGGACCATCATATGTTATGTCACGCCAGAGTGAGTACACATTCTCTTTTTCAGACAATCAACCTAGATCTAATCAATAACTAGTTGTACTGACAATCAAAGCTTCATCCCATTCTTTTCAACACTTGTGTGTTCTTTTGTTCTTATGCTTAGTTTTCCATGGGATCTTCCTCCTGGGGGATTGATCATCCTTCTTGATCGTTTTCATTCCATCTTGCTAAAATAAGTGCATTTGAACCCTTCCCTCAATGTTCATGGCTACTTTAGTGTGAGTTTCAAGAAATTTCATCCTCTCACTAAAGTGGAGGCTAAATGTGTCATATAAAAATGGTCCATTGTCATTTTCATGGCCTTGTAGGTCTTGTTTCTTGGTGTTTGAACTATTTTTCTCTGATTTTATGTTGTAAGATGGCTTGAACATGCATATTTAGGTACTAAAATTCAAATAATGACATCTTGTGAAGGTGTTGTGAAGTTTTGTAAGACATTTCTACATTTTTCTAGACTCTATTTATTACAATTCACCTAAAAACCACCTTTTCATCACTAAACAAGTCATATTTTGAAGTATTGTAAAGTCTTGTAATAAGATTTCACACTTTTCTAGGAACAAATTCACTATTTACCCCTTTCTTATGCTTTATTTGGTAATGTAAACCTGACAAATAACATTAAATACAAGATAATTCTCGACACCTATTTTTAGGTCTTAGGTGGGACCCATTCGCCATCGGTGGCAAATCAGTCCCCCTTACCTCCAAATTCTTTTTTTTTAAATTTCCTTTTGGGTTTCTATTCAAAATCACTTGATGTTGGCCTGTGATGAGGTATGAATGGGTAACTAAGACACAAGATTGTATAAATAAGTGGTTTTACATCCATTTCAACCCCCATTCTCTCATGCATTCAGACATTAATCAAATTCACTCAAGCATTCAAGCATTTACATAATCAAGTCAAGCATAAAATAGACATCTTAGAGCAAACATTGACAAATCTTTAGATTTATCCAACAAGGGTTTGGTGAGTATTTACATTTTCATGTTGTGTATTCCTCATTCTCTTTCATTTTTATTTTTATTTCAAGGGTTTGATTACCAAAGTGTGGTTTGACCAATGAAAACCCCTATATCCTAACCATTAACAATTTTTCCCCTTTGCATGTGTTTGTGTATGCAGATTTATTAAATGTAAAGGTGAGAAAAGGTGTACATATCCCATCAAAGTCATTCAAGGCATCTCAAGTCCTATTTTAAGCTTGGAGAGAGTCTATAGGTTGAGTTTTGTAGATTCAGATCTGGGGAATCTTCAGAAACAAAATTGTAGATCATAAGCCACAAAATCTAGTACAAAATTCCTTTTTTCTAGAAGATGACTCATTTTCCATTAATGGTGAATTAGTCCCATTTCCAAGCTTGAACAATGATTTTTGTAGACTTGGATAACCAATTCCCCAAAACTAGTTTTGGCACTTTCTAACAGAAACATGACTCATTCGCCCAGAATGGCGAATAAGTCCCAGTGAGCATTTTTGGTGTCTTCTACAACTTTTTAGAGCCTCATTCCACCCTCTTCCAACTTCTAGGTACATATCTCCAATTGGGTTACTTTGTGTTACAATTTGTTTACATTTCTAGTCAAGTAGTTTGAATACACATTGTGTTTTCCAAGACATTTACATTAGATTAGAATTACATTCCTTAGTCTACATTTTCATTAGGTTTTCAACATTTAAATACATCAACACACACACTTCACACCCCTTTTCCCATTTCTTCTAATGAGAACATAAGCATTTTTGGCCCACCCTTGTCCTTCTAGGTGAAAGACCCTAGGAGTGATAGAAAGCAAGTAGGTGCCAAAAATCTATGTTTCATTTTGGTGAACGTACTTTTTTTAATACCCTCTTTTTCTGATTTGGAGTCCATTAATCATCCTAGAGTTGCTTACATTGCATTTTTCATTAGTTAGGTTGCATTCTAGGGTTTCATTTTTTGCATGAGTACAAGTGCGTAATAGATTGCATTTTTGCATCTTTACTCCTTCAAAAGTTCTGAAATTCTACATTTTTCAATTAGGTTTGCATCATAGCACTCAAAAACCATAAAAATCCCTCAATTTTTTTTGAAAATTTCAAAAAAAGTCCATACTGGGACTCATTCGAAACCCTGGACGAATCAATCCCTTTTGACCCCTGAAACTATATTTTGCAGAACTGAAAACTCTATTTTTAAGCTTTTGTTTGGTGCCTTAACGTACCTATATGAGTTGGTTGACTTTCTGTAGCATATATTTCATGATATTTAGCATAAATTAGCTTCTTTCATGCATTGTTCAAATTCACATTTTGCATTTACAACATTTCATTTTCAGATTATTGCATAGTGTCATCAGTTAATTACTTTGTTTGAAATCTAAAAAGATACATTTCATCCTATGTCTTTGAATTACATTTTAAGTTTGCATAGATTGTCTTACATTTAAATCATTAGACATTAGCATTGTTTACATTCATGGCACTTAGACTTTTGCAATTTTCATTTTCAACATTACTTCCTAGTTCATTTAGATCAAATTCATTAGCATCTAAAAACAAAAACCAAAACACATCAAATGATCCAATTCAAAAAATGATTCAATTTCAAACCACCATGTAATCCAAAACTCTTAGTAGTGATGACTTCGATAGGTTAGACAAAACCCTACAAGGTTTTCTCTCCCCATGTCCATCCACTAAGGCTTATGATGACAAACCTATACCAATTAATTCTAATTTATCCCACAAACCTTTTATTAGTGATGATTTAGACATGTTAGATGAATCCCTGGATGACTTTCTCTCTTCTAAATCATCCACTAAATTTTTACCTCAAAAGGATGCATGCATCAATAATCATGATAATCATAATTGTTATTCTCCTGATATCTCTCCCATTGGTGGTGAAGATATCTTGATGAAAGTATAAACAATCCTTGAAGATCATGAAAGCCTTAATTGTCTTCCTCCTCCTTCCCCTTGCAACAACATTATGACACACAAATCTTAAATCATGGTCACTACATTACCAAGTTCCCTTTCATCTCCCAATACCTCCCCTATTTGTGACAATCCTTTAGTGAATACAGATACAATCTTGCATGATCATGACAAACACATTTGTGTGGAGGATATGATTGAGAGCTCTGAATATCTAACTTCCCCCACTCCATAAGGAATTATAGGACATGTCGTTGTAGATAGTCATGAAAATCCACCCTTTTCTTCTCCTAATATCTTCTCTACACATGAAGAAGATAGCTTTGTCATAGAAGATAGTTTTGTGATAGAAGATATCAATAGTGAAACTTATGAACATCTTATTTATCCCTTCCTTAATCCCATCATTGGTAACCATGAAACTACTAGTTATCCTTCTCTTCCTACCTCTCCTATGAGAGATGAACCTATCTTGCCAAATCCAATTATTACATATGATGAACATATTAGCTCTCCTCCTAGGGTCAATATTATGGAACATAAGAATTATATCTTAGTGACAACCAAAAACCAAAAAAATTCAACCCTTAAACATCACCCTATGCAATCTCACACTATACCTAACCTCATTCTTCCAAATCATAGTCTTCATGATTTTCCTTTCATAGTCATCAAATCATCCAACAAACCTTCACTCAACATCTATACTATCACCAACCTTTTTTCCAATAAACCTTTAACCTTGTTACATCCTAAACCAATACATAAATAGCATTAGTTGTTGCTCTTTGGCATGCAATAGTTGTAGGATCATAGCATTCTCACTATTGGATGTTTCACATCCCTTGCAAGGGGTAGCATAACATCATCCACTTTAGGCTCACCCTTGTCATGCACTGAGGGTGAAGGGTTAGACAACCTTATCCTCTGTATGTCACTTGTCATTGTCTCTTTCCACTACTCGTTAACTTTTCATGAACATATAATAGAAAGTTTGAGATGTGAACAACATATCTTAAGATTCACTCGCATATGACATACACTCTTTCTTCATGACACAACTTATCGAAAACATATGACTTGACATAGGGATTTTTGAATAATCTCTCATGTTCTTATCTTCTACTTTAAAGAAATTTCTCACAACAATGGTGCTAGCAACCACTTTAAAGTGGGGGGCATACATTACCATTAATTCATTTTCATTCTTGGTTCCTAGTGCAGCCTTGTAATTTATATGATGTTTTTGTCACTTTGTGGATGACATTGGGTGTGATGTCCTTCATAATTGTGATCTATCTTAGTATATTACATTCCTCTTGGTGGCATCATGCGATGCACTGTGTCCCCTAAGTTGTGAATATACTATTCTTTGATTGGTCCTCTTTTGGAGACATTAGACACAATGTTCCCTAAGTGATTGACCTTGCATGAATTGATTAGGACTCCTTTGAACATATTTCACATTTTACAGTTAACATTCTATATTTTTTTTTCATTTTGCACCTTTTTCCACCTTGATAACGCAACTTGCATGACTGTGGTACCTTTCTTTTTGTTCATGGCATCTTTCCTTGTGGCACATTGTTAAAGTTATCAAGAGGAATAAATTTAATATGGTTGAGTGGGAAGCCCACCTAGCAACTTGAATTTTCCCCATAGCCACCTTTGTGTTTGTGAGTACATACCAACTAGCATATGTATCTTACCTTATTGGGCTTTCTCACCCTACGGATAGTTAGAAGTTTCGTGGCCCCAAAGTGATATTTGGGCCTTCTCAACTGGTGGACCATCATGTGTTTTGTCATCCCAAAGTGAGTACACATTCTCTTTTTAAAACAATCAGCCTAGATGTAAGCCACAACTAGTTGGACTGATGATTGAAACTTCATCCAATTCTTTTCAACACTTGTGTGTTCCTTTGTTTTTATGCTTAATTTTCCATGGGTCTTCATCCTGGGGGATTGATCATCCCTCTTGGATGTTGTCATTGCATCTTGCTAACATAAGAGCATTTGAATCCTCCCCTTAATGTTCATGGCTACTTTAGTGTGAGTTTGAAGCAAGTTCATTCTCTCACTAAAGTGGGGACTAAACTTGTTGTAGAAAAATGGCCCCTTGTCATTTCCATGGCCTTTTAGGTCTTGTTTCATGGTATTTGAACTATTTTTGCTTTGATTTTATGTTGTAACATGGCTTGAACATGTATATTTAGGTACTAAAATTCAAATAATGACATCTTGTGAAGGTGTTGTGAAGTGTTGTAAGACATTTCTAGATTTTTCTAGACTCTATTTATTACAATTCATCCAAAAACCACCTTTTCATCAGTAAAGAAGTCTTATTTTGAAGTGTTCTAAAATATTGCAACAAGATTTCACTCTTTTCTAGGCACAACTTCACTATTTACCCCTTTCTTATGCTTTATTTGGTCCCTTTATACCCTCATATGCTTTAATTAAGTGTATTTTTTAATGTAAACCTGAAAAATAACATTAAATACAAGATAATTCTCAACACCCATTTTTAGGTCCTAGGTGGTGTTAGCTCTGCAAAACGCATGTAAAATACCTTGAGAGGTTTCCAATCTCTTGATACGTTTTAGGGTAACAAACAAGGAAAAATGATTTAGACCCTGTACTCTTCAAGTGTTGCCAGACCTATGTGGTTGTACCTATAACAATGAAGTAGACTTCAAGGCCAATGTTTATTCCTTTAAAGTTATTTACCCACAATGGAAAATAGGAGTGGATAAATGAGTTTTATTTTGCTACAAATTGTATAAGCAATATTAAGGCTAAAATCTATGTGTTCATATGAAAAAATGAATGAAACTAAATAGTGAAATGGTAGAGACTAGTGCCTTATTAGGTGTACGGAGTGAAATGAAAATCTGAAATGAATAACTTCTTTCTGGTAGAAACTCAAATTGTTTGGCATATAGGTTTAAGTTTATAACTGGTATAAACATGCAAGGATATGACTACTAAGTTCTTCTTAATGATCCAAATGAGATTTTCTAATTACTATGATTGACTAAAAGGATTTAATCTCTCCTTGAAAGAACCAATTAATCCAATTATATAGATACAACAAGTGTGCACTGATAAACTAAAAAATATCCTTGATATATCAGTTTAAACAATTAGAAAACATCAACCTCGGAGACAACTTTAGAAATACTTTTAATTAACACAACAAACAACTGAAACTAGAAAAATTCCATCAAATCAAATGAATTCAATTGAAATCTCCATTATTTCATACATGCATCATAGTCTAAAAATAGTAAACATTTTGCATCCTACTATATTTTCATTCGATCTCCCCCCCTCCCTGCTATCAAAAATGGGTATTTATATATCGGCCATACAAAAATTCACATCCTTTTGCATTCACATCTGCAGTGATCCAATTGTTCAGGCCTTTTCCATGTTCATTAGACACCTGCTGAGACATCATGTAGTTCTGTTGACGTTCAATGTCTCTGACTACCACAGATCACATATCGCTTTGATGTCATGCAGTCCCACCGACACTTTGATTCTTCTCGATAGTCAATAGATCATATGTCGCCACATGGTTTCATGTAGTCTCATTGATGTTCTGAGTCTCACTGATAGCACATTTGGATCTTCGCTTCTATTGCCAAGTTGTCTTGTAGTTATACCAATGTTATGAGTCTTCTCAGTAGTCATCCTTTCAGTCTCAAGTGTATCACTATGACTCTCACCAATGAATCCTTTTGCTATAACATTGTGAATTGGGCAGATGCTCCACAAATTACTTCGTGTCTTGTCGAAAAATTTCCTTTGGTCTATTTTCTGATTGCCGAGACTTAACAATTTTCTTGTCGATGAAGCAACACTAGGTATGACTCTCCTAGCTCTCACCGATGAATCCTATCTCGCCGATGAATATTTCCTCCAAACATATTGCTAAATCATTACCAATGTAATCTTGTTAATGTGACTTAAGGGTCAGAAATATTGAATGAATGCTTTGAGAAGTTACTCTGATGGCTCTTTTCTGGGTGATATATTGTTTGTGCTTGATCGGTAAAACACATATGTTCTCGCTATGACTTATCCCGACGATTGTTTTCTCGCCAATATGTTTCTATGTCTTCGATCGGTAAGACACAAATAGGATCGTTATGACTTACATCAATGAAGATTATCTTGCTGATAGGATCATGTTGTCGCTGAGACTGTGAACTCCATCAAGCCAATATGAATCGTCAACTGAAATCTCATCCGTAAGACCCTCTCGATGTCTTGCCAATAAACTGCAAAAAGACACATGTTAGTATAAAATGCTTCATGGATCGGTGAGACTTATATCATCTCTTGCGGATATGACTTACACATTGAAATATTCAGGGTTAGATGAATTCGATGGGACCAAATGACAAAATATGGGAAAATTTGTTATGCAAAGCAGATTCATGTGTGCTTATGGTATGGAATTCTTAGCAAACTTATGGGTACAGATAGCCATAAAATTTTCAAAATTTATAGTTCTAATAGTGGCTCCGTCTAGGGATGAATGATTGTGAGATCATTGTAAGGATCTAGATTTTTGGGTGAGCAGACCAAAATTTCAAGGTGATGGACTGGCGAGCAAGATGGAATGAATGGAAATGGAGATGAACATGATCCTACACTACTGTACATGCAAATATTATTTAATGAAGGAATGTAAGGATTGTCGATGTACTGGCAATTCCTATTCTTTTTTATTTCCTAAACTACTGTGCATGGAGAAGAATTTTTGAGAGGATTGTCAAGAGTTGTCCATGCACTAGCAACCCTTAATCCTCTATTTTCCCTTTTTTAAGAGAAGAAGTGCTTCATAAATTTCCCATGTACAGGAAACTCTTGTTCTTCACCAATCATGTTCTGCAAGTAATATGAATCTTCTCCTTTCTTACGCACAACAACAAAGGGTCCTAGCCACAAAGCATCAAATTTCCCATGTTTTCCGTTTTCCTGAAACCTTGCATTCCACATTAGCACTAGATCATTTTCTTCAAATTTTCTATCTTTTTCCCTTTTATCAAATAAATACTTCATTTGTGCCCACAACTTCGCATTTTGGTTTTGTGCTACTCTTCTTAATTCATCAAGCTCTTCCAAATGCTCCATTCTTTCCTCCATTGGTTTAGGAATGTCTATATCTTCCTGAAGGATAAATTTGTAAACTGGTAACAAATTTTGTAAAGGCATCCTAGCTTGTGTTCCATACACCAATTCGTCGAGGATTTTCAATTTCATACTACGGTTATCCTACTCGATACGCCTTCATTTTTCAACTGCAGATCAAAGGCCATTTTGTTCCTCGGTAGCATCCTCCATATGATCTTCATAATACTTTTGTTGCTAGACTCGCTGACCATTGGCTTGCGGATGGTAAGGAGTTGCATAAGAAACAATGATACCATATGTACTGCAAAAATATTTAAAATCATCAGATCTGAAACACATCCCATTATCTGTAATCAATCTAAATGGTGTACCAAATCTGGTAATAATGTTATCTATTAAAAAATTGATCACAACTTTACTTGTTGCTTGCTTGGTTGGGACTGCCTCTACCCATTTGGTGAAGTAATCACTAGCTACCAGGATCCACTTATGTCCTCCACTTGATTTCTCTTGTATCTCCCCAATAAAATCAATTCCCCACTGATGAAAAGGGGCTTCAACCTGCAAAGGTCTGAGTGGTAAAGCTCCTTGATACTTCATTTTCCCTGAGAACTTCTGACATGCTTCACATCTTCTTACATATGAAAAAGAATCATTAAAGACTTTTGGCCAGTAATAACCTACCCTAAGAATCTTGTGTGTAGTTGTCTTTGCAGAATAATGCCCTCCACAGACCCCTTCATGCATTTCTCTTATAACGTGCTTGGCATGTGACTCATCTAGACATAGCAACAACATCCCGTCCCTATTTTTCCAAAACAAATCACCTTCCATGAACACATATTTGGATGCTTGCAGCTTCAAGGTTCTTCTCTGATTGTCACTTAATCCTTCAGGGCACTTCATGTATTTGAGGTAATACATGATGTCTGTATACCAATCAATATGCTCAATACTTGCAATTGCATTTCCTTCATCTTCTACATTACAAATTTGATTCGCTTCAATATTTGTTTCTGCCATTAACTTGGCCAAACCTTGACCTCTCACTAATTTAGTGATTTGTATTTCCATATCAAATTCTTGAATTTTATTAATCCACCTGCCTCTTTCTAGTTACCTCTGACTATGTCAAAATATCTTTAACAACTACATGAGGGACATAAGTAATCCTGTAAACTCCAACAAGATATGGTCTAAAGCCTTTGTGGCTTTCATAGTAAATCTTGTTTTCCATTATATCATATTTCAATTGTAGTTCCTGTAATGGCTGCCTAAAAAGGCCTAAGCTGCTCACAACCTTCCTCATTCTTCTGTAACATAACAATAGCTATAGTGTGCATTGAAGCAAATGAAAATATTTGAAAGGGTTTTGCAAAATCTAGTGATTTAAGGATAGGGGATTTTTTGATGGCCCTTTTGATGGATATGAAAGCTTCAACTTCTTCTGTAGTTCAATCTATTTTTTGTCCCTTTCTTAAATTTTTTGATATGGGCTTAATAATTTTAGCAAAATTAGACACAAATCTCCTAGCAAAGTTGATCTGTCCAAAAAATGACTAGATAGCCTTAACAGTCTTAGGAATAGGGATTTTATCTATAGCCTCAACCCTCTCAGGATCTATTCGAATTCCCTCCTTTTACACAATATGTCCTAAGAGTTTTCCCTCTGTGACTACAAAATGACATTTTTTAGGGTTCAGACTAATACCATATTCTAAATCTTTAATAAATACCTTTTCCAGATGTTCTACATGCTCTTCAGCCCTTTTTGAATAAGCAGTAAGGTCATCTTGATATACCACCATGATAGCATTAATCAAATCTACAAATGCTACGTCCATAGCTCTTTGAAAGGTTGCACCTACATTTGTGAGACTGAATGGCATTCTCACATAAACATATGTTCCCCATGGGGTTGTAAAAGTTGTCTTGTACTGTTTAGATTCTTTGACTTTGACTTGGTTGTAATCAGAGAACCCATCCATCATAGATAACAACTCACACCCTGTTACTTTATGTAGTACAACCTCCATATTAGGTAGAGGATAATTATCTTTGAGAGATGCCACGTTTAGATTTTTGAAGTCCACACATAATCTGATATCCTTGTTCTTCTACCTCATAGGAACTAGGTTTGAAACCCATGTTAAATGCCTGATTGGTTTGATGATACCCCCATCTCTAAGATTTTCTAATTCCTCTTGCATTTTTGGTTCCAATGTTGGGTTAATAGGTCTTTTCTTCTACCTAAATGGCTTTGCATATGGTTTCAATGGGATTTCATTTTGAAACAAATCCTCCCTATAGGCTTTGAGATCTTCATAAGACTAGGCAAACACATGTCTA
Organism: Sequoia sempervirens; assembly: GCA_007258455.2. NCBI lineage: Eukaryota > Viridiplantae > Streptophyta > Pinopsida > Cupressales > Cupressaceae > Sequoia > Sequoia sempervirens. Next base: position 346,467,790 of record VDFB02373365.1, read on the forward strand.
TACTTTCTCAACAATGTAATCAACATTCTTCAAATTGTCGAGTTTATTTTCTTCCCAATGTATACCCTTTTTGGTGCCAACTCAGTCCCTAAATTGATCTCTTCAATATCCTTCCTCTTGACTGGTGTTTGCTTCATGAGGGACCGATCATTTCCATCATATACCCTTTCCAAAGCTACTAGCCCTTTTGGAAGATTATTAGTTCTAAGCTATAAGACCTACTTCCTGAATACTGTCTGCTTTCTGTCTACCTCTTCTACAAATGCATTGAAGTCAATTTCTTGGGCTTCATATTGATCTATACAATGAAGAAATTTCAAGAGGTCAGTATCATCATTAAAAACTTTCCAACTATATATATTATCAGGCACAACGGGTCTTGCTTTGAACTCGATTTGAGACACTCCAACCAATCTGATGTCATCTCTTCTTAGTGCTACATTGGCTAAAAAGTCTGCCATTATGTTCTTCAACCTATCAATCCACGCAATTGAGAAAGCATTAAACAACTCAATTGTATCCCATACAACATTCCTGTATTGCTTCAACCTCTTGTGTTTTGCTGCATATTTTGATTTAATTTGAGAATCAACTAATTCTAAATCCCCTAGAATAGTTAGTGGCTTAATCTTATGTTTTATAGCCATATTCAAACCTGTTAACAAAGCTTCATATTCTGCTATATTGTTCATACATTCAAATGCCACAAAAAATGAATATTTAAAAGTAACTCCTTCAGGGGAAAAAAACATTATTCCTACTCCATTACCTTCTTGGTTGCAAGCTCCATCAAAATACATTTTCCACATGCTATCATAGTTTTTTGCAACATGCTTATCAATTGGATCAACATTGACTAACTTTGGATGGGCTGGTTCTATCTTAAAACTTCCAAGATCCATATCACAAAATAAATTGACTTGATATTGAGGTACATAATCTACAATGGGTTCATCCTTGGCTCCCTATATAGCTAAACTTCTTGGCCATTCACTAGAATTGTTGCATAAGACAAATCAAATTGGAAATTTCCCCCAATCGATGTTGTCCATTGTCTTGATAAAAGCATCCCAAACTAGGGAGGGGTATCAATTATAGTTATATCTATATTGTAGGCCACTTGAGGATAAGCATCTAGTTTAACTTCAACATCTTTCATAACACCTACTTCTGGAACATGCCTACTATATATTGCATAGCACTTCCCTTCATTAGTATCTACCCACATACCAAGTTGTTTCATAACTCCAACTTGCATGATATTGATAGCAGCGCCAGATTCTATCATGCAATTCCTCAACATTTTTTTGTTTATAAGCAGCGTGGTGAAAAAAGGTTCAACTTGTGGGGAATTTACCAATACATCATTTAGACACATTTTTGGGACAATCATCTTCTCTTGCTTGTTAATCATTTTAGTGGCCATTTGATTTTCAGAACTTGTTCTTTTCTAATTTCCATTTGATATCAATTGAATTGCACTATCCTTATATGCCTTAATTCTCATAATCTCAACTAGTGGGATAGACATTTTTACCTATGATAAAGCCTAAGAGAAGTCAAAAGAAGAACCTTCCACCTTAATCACTTTCTTTTGCTCCAATGTTCCTCCTTTGCTTTTCTCCTTTTCCCTTTTATTCAATTGATCAATTTTTTTCTTCTCTTTGTGTAACTCTTTATCCTCCTCCTTTTGAACAAGGTTTTGTTTGTTCTTATCATGTTGCTTATTTTTTGTTTTCTTCAAAACTCTTGGTGTTACTTCTCCATCTTTCATAAATATTCCCCTGGGAGCACCTTCCTTTTCATTCACTATCCTATTTCTTAACCAATACTTGCTCTTTGCTTGTTCAACTACAGCAATGGTTAACCTCTTTATTTCCTCTTCAATGGGTCTCCTTATATCTCATTGAGTAGGCACCTCAATAGAGTATTGTTCTGCATAACTTTCTTCAGAATCGGAAAAAACTTGTTGTTCAATTATGTGGACATTGCACCTTTGATTTGAAACATCGTACTCATAGCCTTCATCTTCTAAAGATGAATACTCCTCCTTAGTAGGGTGAAAGGTATTTGAGGTCAAGTACACTATGTGATCCTCTCCACTGTCACCCGCTAACATTCCTTCTTTCTGGATTTCTTGGGCTACAACACAGTGATCTAGGGAATGTGTTCCATCACAACCTTTACACTAGGGATTATTATTGACCATATACGCCCCCTTCTTCCTTAATGGATCAAGTGTTTCTTTGTTCCTGGGTCTATCCATTACATGTTTTATATCCTTCCAATTTGTATTGTAAGGCATGTCATGTAACCTAAGCCTCTCAATTCTATATGTGTTCTCCTATTCAAGTATTGATAATTATTGGCTTGCTGAGGCACCTTAGGATTATCTCTTTTACTAATCATCCCAGCTACTTTCCTATTGTTTTCAATGGTTAGTGCTATCTTTTGGGCTTTAGCCAAACCTCTTGGAAACTTGTTTCTTAGTTCATACCCTATTTTTGGATTGAATGCATTCAAATAAATACTCAATGCTACAGAGTTTGGCAACTTTGACCCAGGTGGTATCTTATTCTGCAGTTTTTTGAATCTTCAGTTAAAATCATAAATTGACTCATTCTATTTTTTTTTGAATATGTACTAATTCATGTAAAGCAGCATCTGATGCACACGGATTTCCATACTATTCAAGAAATCGATCCTGAAATTCTTGGATAGAATCAACAGAAGTTGTTGGCAGGCTATTGAACCAATCCCTAGCTTCTTCGCTGAGTGACATCATGAACAACCTCATATGTAAATATTCATATGATATATCTAAGTCTTGGAAAAAAGCATGAAAATTCCTCAAATGATCTTTAGTAGTAATTGCACTACTCCCTGTAAACTTAGGAACAAGAATTCTCCAACTGCTATCCATGGGGTAAGGGTATAATTTAAACCCTGTCAAATCAAATTGTCTGATCATTGTTGTATACTGCTGAAGGGGGGGATTATGCAAGTGTTGATATTGGTACACTATATTATTGTATTGTGTATGAAGATATGGTACATATTGTTGACCATGAGGTGGTTGTACATTTGTATGTTGTGATGCAATATACGATGGATGGTTTGGTTGCTTGTATTGATTTCCCATATGAATATGAGGAGCCTTTGATGGGTTTGAAGGCCCTGCATTATTATTTCCCTGCCTATGAGGTGGTATATACTTTGAAAAACTAGTTGTCTTAGCATCAATTTGGGCTTTCTGCAATTTGAAGTCTTGGATTGCTATTATCACTTGGATCTTTTCCTGTTCAGATTTTGCTCTTTCTACTTCTTGTTTATGAAACTTGTACTATGTTTCTATTTCTTCACGAGTTGAGAACTCATAATTTTCTTGAGGAGTTACATTATCAATAGGCTCATTTTGATTACCCTCCATTCTTTGATCATATTCCTACTGACACGCGACTCTTTCAGCCTCGAGTTTAGCCTCAAACTCCACCTGTTTCTGAGGATTATAAAAAAGGATTTCTCTATTCTTCATGGGTATAATGCTCTCCAATTGAATTATCTCTCCATGTATCATAACAATCATATTTCTCACAATGTGGTCTTGATTCTTTGTCTTTGTTCGTTATGCACATGTCCTCATTTATCTTCTTACCCTTATCAAGCTTATCATCCTTATGTGTCCACTTACTGCTACTAGCAGGACCTCCTTTGTATTGGGATCTTCTACCATTCATGTTGAATTGATGCAATATTCTTGTCAGAGTTGCCACTCACTTTGTTAAAAGTGAGAAAAATGAAATTATTCTTGATTGTATCCCTAGCAGAATAACTCTTTCTGAAACTTCTCAAACTATGAATCTTTCTTCAATGACTCTATATGATGATCTTCAACTAGATATTCTACAAATGATCCCCAGTAGAGTCGCCAATTTGTTAGCTCTCAAAAATGCAAGTAAAATACATCAAGAGGTTGCCAATCTCTTGATACATTTCAGGGTAACAATCAAGGCCAAATGATTTAGACCCTCTACTCTTCAGGTGCTGCCAGACCTAGGCGGGTGTACCTATAACAATGAAGCAGACTTGACCAATGTTTATTCCTTTAAAGTGATTTACCCACAATGGAAAATAGGAGTGGATAAATGAGTTTTATTTTGATACAAATTGTATAAGCAATATTAAGGATAAAATCTAATGTGTTCATATGAAAAAATGAATGAAAATAAATAGTGAAATGGTAGAGACTAGTGCCTTATTAGGTGTACAAAGTCAAATGAAAATATGAAATGAATAATTTTTTTTGGTAGAAACTCAAATTGTTTGGCATATAGGTTTAAGTTTATAACTGGTATAAATATGCAAGGATGTGACTACTGATTTCTTAATGAGGGTATGTATAGGATCATGATGGGCCAAAAAGTGGCAGTATGATGGGTATTTGTAGGGTATGTGGTTGGCGACTTTTTTTTACCCAAAATTGATGAAATGAAAAGGGTTTTTAAAGAAGATTTGTAGCTTTCCACCAATATAAATTATGTTTTACTTTGAATTTAATAAATAATTATTATTCATTTTCTATTTGAATTACGAATAAAGTCCTGATTGATAGGTTGATTGAAAAACATCTATAGCTTTCAAAGAGTATCACATTTTTTGAATCCAAAACATGCATTACATTCTATGCTTCACATATTTTAGGATTAAAAATAAAAATTGAATTTCATGAATTTTTGACCAAGTTAAGGTGTAGACATAAGATTTTTTATTTTTAAAATTTGTAATAAAAATTTCATAATTAATTATTTACTTGGAAAAAATTACAAAAAATATACATCACATCCAAACATGAGTCCTCTACTTATGTTTAAAATAAATATTATCATTTTATTGTGGTTAGGAGATGACACCTACTTCTATTTTTCCGAAATTTAAGTACTCTTGATTGGAATTTCAAATTTTCACCAAATAGATTTTTTTTTTAAATAAACCTAGTAGTTTAGAAACTACATTCAATTTTCTATAGATTCTATTCTTACATATTTTTGAAATAATATAGATAACTTATTCAAATTTTTATGTCAAGTTGCCTAACTCTGATTTTTCTATTTTTTTTTGTCACTTAAGGGCCTCTTTTTTCCATGATGATCCTGCACATACCCATGGTCCAAATGATATTTCCTAATTACTATGATTGACTAAAAGGATTTAATCTCTCCTTGAAAAAACCAATTAATCCAATCATATAGATACATCAAGTGTGCAGTGATAAACTAAAAAATATCCTTGATATATCAATTTAAACAATTAGAAAACATCAACCTTGGAGATAACTTTAGCAATACTTTTAATTAACACAACAAACAACTGAAACCATAAAAATGCCACCAAATCAAATGAATTCAATTGAAATCTCCATTATTTCATACATTCATCATAGTCTCAAAATAGTAAACATTCTATATCCTACTGTATTTTCATTCGATCTCCCCCCCTCCCTGCTGTCAAAAATGGGTATTTATATATCAGCCATATGAAAAGTTGCATCCTTTTGCATTCACATCTATGGTGATCCATTTGTTCGGGCCTTTTCCATGTTCATTAGACACCCGTTGAGATGTCATGTAGTTCCACCGACGTTCAATGTCTCTCTGACTACCATAGATCACATATCGCTTTGATGTCCTGCAGTCCCACTGACACTCTGAGTCTTCATGATAGTCAATAGATCATATGTCACCATGGTGTCATCCAGTCTCATCAATGTTCTGAGTCTCGCCGACAGCACATATGTATCTTCACTTTTATCACCAAGTTGTCTCGTAGTTATACCTATGTTATGAGTCTTCCCGATAGTCATCCTTTCGATCTCAAGTGTATCGCTATGACTCTCGCCAATGAAGCCTTTCACTGTAACATTGTGAATCAGGAAAATGTTCCATAGATTACTGTGTCTTGTCGAGAATTTTCCTTTAGTCTATTTTCTGATCGCCGAGACTTAACAATTTTCCTTCCGATGAAGCAACACTCGGTATGACTCTCCTAGCTCTCATCGATGAAGCATGTCTTGTCGATGAATATTTCCTCCAAACATATTGCTAAATCATTACCAATATAATCCCGTCAATGTGACTTAAGGGTCGGCAAGACTGAATGAGTGCTTTGGGACGTTAATCTGATGGCTCTTGTCTGGGTGATATATTCTTTGTGCTTCATCGATAAAACACATATGTGCTCGCTATGACTTATCTTGACGATTATTGTCTCATCGATATGTCTCTATGTCTTCGATTGGTAAAACACAAATAGGCTCATTATGACTTACATCGATGAAGATTATCTTTCCAATAGGATCACGTTGTCACTGAGACTATGAACTGCATCATGCCGATATGAATCCTCAAATGAAATCTCATCGGTAAGACACTCTCAATGTCTTGTTGATAGACTACAAAAAGACACATGTTAGTATAAAATGCTTCATGGATTGGTGAGACTTGTATCATCTCTTTCCAATATGACTTACACATTGAAATATTCAAGGTTAGATGAATTCTATGGAACCAAATGACAAAATATGGGAAAATTTGTTATGCAAAGCAAATTTGTGTGCTTATGGTATGGACTTCTTAGCAAACTTATGGGTACAGATAGCCATAAAATTTTCAAAATTTTACAGTTCTAATAGGTGGGACCCATTCACCATGGGTGGAAAATGAGTCCCCCTTGGCTCCAAATTCAATTTTTTTAAGATTTTCTTTCGGGCTCTTATTCAAAATCACTTGATGTTAGCCTATCATGAGGTACGAATGGGTAACTAAGATAAAATATTGTATAAATAAGTTTTTTTACATCCATTTCAACCCCCATTCTCTCATTCATTCACCCATTCATCAAATTCACTCAAGCATTCAAGCATGTACATCATCAAGTCAAGCATAAAATAGACATCTTGGAGCAGCCATTGACATATGTTCAGATTTCTCCAACAAGGGTTTGGTGAGTATTTACATTTTCATGTTGTGTATTCTTCATTCTCTTTCATTTCTATTTCTATTTCAAGGGTTTGGTTACCAAAGTGGGGTTTGACTAAGGAAAACCCCTATATCTTAACCCTCAACAATTTTTCCCCTTCGCATGTGTTTGTGTATGCAGATTTATTAAATGGAAAGCTGAGAAAAGGTTTAAATATCTCATCAAAGTCATTCAAGGTGTCTCAAGCCCTATTTTAAGCTTGAACAATGATTTTTGTAGATTTGGATACCCAATTCCCCAAAACTAGTTTTGACACTTTCTGGCAAAAGCAAGACTCATTCGCCCAAAATGGCGAATTAGTCCTAGCGAGAATTTCTGGTGTCTTCAACAAGTTTTCAAAGCCTCATTCTTCCCTCTTCCAATTTCTAGGTACATATCTCCAATTGGGTTACTTTTTGTTACAGTTTGTTTACATTTCTAGTTAAGTAGTTTGAATACACATTGTGTTTTCTAGCACATTTACATTAGATTAGAATTACATTCCTTAGTTTGTATTTCCATTAGGTTTTTAGCATTTAAATACATCAACACACACACTTCACACCCCTTTTTCCATTTCTTCTAATGAGAACATAAGCATTTTTGGCCCACCTTTCTCCTTCTAGGTGAAAAACCCTAGGAGTGATAGAAAGCAAGTAGGTGCCAAAAATCTATGTTTCAGAAATATATACATGAATAGATTTGGAGGATAGATTTGGAAATTGGAATCCAACTGATTCCATCTTTTTCCTTGAATATTTTTTTGTTTTCCCTTAGAGGAATACCTCATGGACCAATCTTCTTCTTTACATGCAATCAACTCTAAAAGTGACATTGAGTGTTCCTTGCAACAAGAAGAATTGGAGATGCAGATACAATAAACTATCAATGAAAGATGGAAATTTGCATTATTTTGTATTTTCCTTGTGGGAAACCTCTCTCATATTTTATTGCATTGGATTTCATCCACACACCTAGTTTATCTCAATATTGATAGAAATTCCCTTGTTGATTATTTATACTAGCATTGGTGTGCTCTTTTGCATTATTTATTAAAAAAATTTGAAGGAAGATTGATTAAAATCCAAGGGCTCCTACAGTACAACATTTTCATCTTACTAGCATGCTTCATATTTTTCAATTATATTCTAATTGGCATTCAAACAAGTATATATATTAATCCATTAAAATTATTTTAAAAAAATATTATTATTCTTAGCTAAAAATTTAATTCTTTGATTTAACAATTTATTAGATATAATAGACATGTGGATTGTCAATTTATTTAATAAATATATCAATATATGTTACATGTACTTATTTTTTAATCTATTTATACATATATGAACAATGAACTATAAAAAATGTGAATTTTTATTTTTCATGAAAAATATATTAGAGTGGAAATTTTTTTATTGAAATGTAATAATAAGAAATAATGTAAGGTGGAAAATAATACTTCAATAATTATACTTACAAATGTTTCCAGATAGAAGGGAAAGATCCTATACTATTATACTACGTGAGAGATGAAAAACAAAAAGTTATTTCTAATTATACAAAAAGGGCTTTAACATGTCATTCTTTAAAGGAGAAGATAAGAAAGCCTTAGAATGTCATTCTTTAAAGGAGAATAGATAAAAGGGTGTTAAATGTCATGCTTTAAAAAAAATAGATAAGAAGATTAAGATATGGTCAAAAAATAAAACTTTACACATAAATAATAAGGATGGATAATACATTAAATAACTATGGAGAGATAGATATTAAAATCTAATGGATCCAAGAATGTTATTTTTTTATAATCCTTTTTTATGCCTCACAATAAATCCAACTACTAGTTCCTTCCATGGAACTACTAATATGAGTGAATTCTTATCTCAAAATTAAACTTACTAGCTCCAAACAATCATCTTTATGTTTTTGTCATACAAAATTGGGGGACAATGTTATACCCGTTAACTTGAAAATTATTTATTTCAAAAATTTAAGTTTAACCTTTTATTTACTACATTATTGGCCTTGTTAGAGTGAATTTTTTTCACCTTCTTAATTTTACTTAGGCTTAATATTGCATTTGTTTATTCGGGTAGTTTTTTTTCGTGTTCGGTAGTTTTCACACCCATTGCATTTTTCATGCCTTTATAAGGAACTTTGTACATTATGTATTTTATCACATCTCAATGCATTATTTTCACTCTTGGTGAAATAGCTTCTCTTATTGCTTCTCTCTTTCTGTGAAGGTTTATTTTGGTGTGGAGTTGCTCCTAAGGGCTCCATCATGGTATCAGAGCAATTCTACTACAACCACCTTCCATGGGAGTTTTTGCCAAATAGATTTTATGTTGGAGTTGTCGATTTTTCTAAGCAGACGTCGAGTCAGTTTTCCTATGTGGAGGCACATTCTTCCTACTCAAAGGTGATCTTGTCTCTGCTCTGATTGATACTTGTTGATGGGAAGCATGATAATATTCTCTGTTGCAAGTTTTTTTTGGTGGTTGTAAAATTTGGAAATTGCAAATCACATTTTCTTTTGTTAAAGGCCTTTTTTAATTCCAATTTGGTGTGGTGTGGAACCATTCATTGGTTCGAATTTGGTGCATGGGGAACTACTCCTTAGTTCTGACTTAGAGCAAAACCACTCCTTGGTCCTGGCTTGGTACACAACCACTCCTTAATTCTAGCTTGGTACATTTTTTGTTGAAGGAGGCTTCATTTCTGTTGAGGATGCATGAACTAGAGGAATCTTTTTTTTAGTGTATTGAAGGTACGCTTTGTCTAATATTTGTTGCCAAAGAGGATATATTCTGGTGTTTGTGCAAGTTGTGCATTTTGTCTACTATTTGGAGATTGGTGGCAGGGAGAAAGATGTTTTTGAAGCTCGAAATCATCTTCTGGAAAGGCTATGATTTTCCCTTTTTTTTTAAGGAATTTTTTGTTTTCAAGGCTGCAAATTTTGGGAGAAATTCATTTTTTGGGCATTGAGGATTGTCCCACATTGGTAAAAAATTAGTCAAAATTACTCCTCTTATTGCTCTATGCTCTATCTATTCCATAAGCTAAGACTCATGGTGGTGTTGTTGAGGCTTGTGGTGGTGGCTTGTGATGACCTTGTTGCACATGTGGAAGAGGTACTCCCTTAAAAACAAAATTTCCATCTATTGTTGTAGCTTGAATTGTGAAAAATTTTGCAAAATTTTTCCATAGCTTCAATGGCAAGTTTTGTAGCTTGAATTTTTTGCCAATTTCTTGCCCCAAATTTGGTATTTTTTAGCAAAGTAAATGTCCTTTTTGGGGGGAGTGCACATTGTTGGATCTATCTATTCTAGGGGGTATAAGTACCATATTGGTCTTTCTGTGTTCATTTGCATACCATGTCAGAACTGAAGATTAACACACTTACTCTGCACAACTAGCACACGTCGAAGATTAAAATGACACAATTGTTACAATCTCAAGGTCTTTGGAAAATGTTGGATGTCAAAACAACCCAAGTTCACTAAGGACTTTGAGAATTTTTTCCATCACAACAAAATGGATGAGAAGAGAGCACTCATAGGCCCCCATGTTTTCAATAATCTTTTGTTTCATATTACAGAGTTTACAATACGTAGAGAGGTTCGAGATAATCTTGCTGAGTTGTATTAAAAGGTCAATCAATTCAGGATCTTGCAGCTCGAAGTTGATCTAGCTTCTCTCTCTCCAAATGCCTTCCCCACTATTTAGGACTTCCTTGCATAGTTCAAGTTGATTCTGTTACAGTTGAAAGGATGTGGTCATGCCAAGACATATAAAGAGTGTATCTTCTTGATCATGTCTAAGTTGCGTGGTGTATTTTTAGTATTTTCTTATACCTTCCATTATACCATAGATGTTATGGGAGATGCTTAACATATGCCTTCCTTTTAGGTATTTTATGATCGATTGGCTTGGGAGCAAGCAAAGTTGATCGAGATGGATGCTCTTCCTAAGAGTCATGCCCTGATGGCTCAATCTTCCAATGGCAAGGGTAAGAATAAGAAGAAGCCTAAGAAAAATTCTCCTCAAGGTGCTGAGAATCCCTCCAAGCCTAAGGAGAAGAATGATCAAAAGACTGCACCTCCTCCTTCTTCTAACTCAGGAGAATCATCTTCCAAATCCAAGAAGAAGAAGGAAAATTGTTCTTTTTGTGGAAAGTTAGGGCATACTAATACACATTATTTTGTGAGGCTTCTAGCATTGGAGGAAGCTATGAAGAAACACAACATTACCATGTCAAATTCTTCTTCCTTAGGGAAATTCCAAGCCCTTGCAGCAAGAGGTTTTCCCTCTACCCATGATAGTTGGATTGTTGATTTTGGTGCCTCATATCACATGACTCACATGGTGCTACCACAATAGTGGTTTACACTTTCTAGGAGATCCTGGTTTTTGCTGAAATCACATATTTTTAGAAAATATAATGATTTAAGCCTTGAAAATTTCCATTTAAAGGATTATAATTGAAGAGGGTTTGATCAAACCACCTAGGATCAAGTCCCCTTGGATAGAACCCTGCTATTTTTAACCTATACCTATAATGGAGTCTCCTTTACACCTATCAAAATGCTAATTAAAAACCGCTTTTGATTTACCTTTTGGGGGATCAAATAAATTCATTAAAAATTTATTTTTTGTAATTATGTAGTCCTTATTATAAGCATCCAAAAAATTATAATTTTAATTAAATTTAATTTGATTATTATATTTATTTTTTATTTCTTATGAATGTAGGTTTTTCACTAAAAATCAAGCTCTATGTTCTGCACATGTGGAAAAATAGTAGATTATAAAAAAAATTTGAAAAATATGAGTGCACCAAATATTGAAGTCCTTGATCCAACAGAAAAAATAAAATAGAATTTCAATACATACAACAAAGGTTATGCGTTATATGGTCACACTATGTCTAAATTATAATTAGTTTGACTTCGAAATTTGATTAAAGAAAAAATATTCAATAAAAAACTATCTAACCAAGCGGAAGCACTAGATATCAGTGTTACAAATCTAAATCCGAAAGAATTAGAATTTTATCCTTCGTGGAAAAATATTATAAGTTATATGATGAGTGTCACTTTTTAAAAATGTTGTTTTCTGAAAAAAACTAGTTTTCGAGGGAGATGGAAAAAGAAGTGCAATATAATTCCAAAAATTTTGAAAAAAATATATTTAGAATCTATAGAAAAAATGTCAAGAAACTCTACTTTGTATCATCTTCAAATTCCTCACGGTTTAGCTACTATAGGTGCCCAAAAGTGAAGATTTAGTTAAAAATAATAATTTTAGTGTCCAGTTTGGCCAAAAATTGTAAACCACTATTGTGGGATCACCACATGATGCAGATCTTCTTGATTCTCTCTCTGATAGTCATACTACTCACATTGTAGTTGGAGACTCTTCTCAAATTCCTATTATAGGGACAAGCGTAGCTCAGATGCATGATGGCTACATTGATGATCTTCTTGTTCCTAATATTTCATAGAATATGTTCTCTATTTATCAAATTTCTTAGGATGTTGATGGAAGGCTTGTTGAGTTTTCTCCTAGTGATGCGACCATTCAAGCATTGGAGAATCTTGAGAAGGTTTTTGCTACTGGAGTAGTTGATCATATATCTTTCTTGTATAAGTTTGATGGATTTGAGCTTTCATCAAGATCATCCTTTATTCCTCATGTAGATTTTGTAAGTTATGGCACGAGCGGTTTGGGCACGTGAATTACATATATCTCCAATAGATGAGCACACAGAACTTAGTGGTTAGTCTACCTCAAATCTCTTGTTTTGATGGGGTTCTCCTAAGTTATGTACTTGGGAAACATCATTGAGATTCATTTCCAAAAATTATGGCTACAAGTGCTTCAGTACCCCTTGAGTTGGTGCATAGTGATCTTATGTCATTCCCACTCCTTCATTTTCAAGGTTCAAGTATGTGCTCACCTTCATTGATGACTTCTCCACCTGGGGGTAAAAGCACAAAGTTGTGTCACACTTTATAAAGGAAATGGCCAACATTGATCCAACTTTTAAACTTGAATCACTAAAAAGTGCCATATATGTGTTGAATTTTGAAATGATGTAAAATAGTAAAATATGTATTTTTTAGTATATTTTATGTTTGTATTATTAAAAAAAAAAAAAAAAAAAATACTTTAAACTAGTTTTTAATAAATTAACACTGTAATTTAGTTGCTGATAAAATGCTGAAAAATGAAGTTGCATGGGACGTCAAACTTTTTGTAGTAATTTTTTATTTTTTTTCATTCAATTTTTGTGTGTGTATTTATAACTTGAAACTTTAGTGCATGGATATATTTTCTTCCAATTTGGATAAATATATATTTTTAAATAATTATTAAAATGTGCATGAATCAAAAAAAGTTGTTTCCATCGGACATCAACTTTCATATTAAATATTTATCTAAAATGGAAAAATAATTATACCATCTTGAAATAGATTCTTTTATCTAGTACATGATATTTTTTTCATTTTTTTTAATAAGTTTTAATATTTTTCCTTGGCATGGTAATCAACCTAATATTTTGTGTTGATAACCTACTTTTAGTAAAAATAAAAAATAAAATATAAATAATAATTAAACTATTAAAATAAATATATTTTTGAAAAGTACACTTATGGATCTACAAAAGGATATTTTCATATTTTTTTAAAAATGTTATCTACATTAGTAGGATTTATTGAAACTTCAATTTTTTCAAATAATTTTATTTTTTTGGTAAATTGGACTCAAAGTGGTGCTCCATATATTTTTAGCCAACAATTTTAGTTGAAAAAGTTGTGGAAGCATCTAATTGAGCTAGAATGAATCTTACTAGATCATATGTTTGACCAAAATTGACTTTTAAAAGTTAGAAATACTTAAATTCAGTTATGTTGATAAGTTGGCTAAAAGTGTGACACAACTTTGTGCTTTTACCAGGTGCCACACTTGGGTGTAATTTTTGAAGTAAAAGGATGAGGTTCTTCATTTCTTCATGAAATTCCTTTCATTTTTTGATAAGTAGTCAGGACATTCCCTTCAAAAGATTCGTATAGATAATGGGAGGTAGTATGCCAATCAGGGGTTTCAAGATTTTTGTAGTGCTCAAGGTATTCTTCATCAATACATAGTGTGATACACTCTGAAATAGAATGGTGTGGCCAAGAGGAAGAATAGAACTTTTTAGGAGATGGCCAATTGCATGATCTAGTCTAGGTCCATGGCTCTAACTTTTTGGGTAGAGGTTGTTAATTGTGCCAACTACATTCAAAACTGTATGCCTCACAAGGCAGTGAGAAATATGATTCCCAAGGAGGCTTGGTCTCATATCAATCCTAAGGTCTCTTACTTCAGAGTATTTGGAAATGATGCATGGAAATTCATTCCATCAGGGAGGTATAAAGCAATGGAGAAGAAGATTCGGTGGTTCATCTTCATTGGCTACTATGAGGATGTGAAGGGCTATCGATTGTTTGATCCCATCACTCAAGAGGTGCATTTTCATCATGATGTTCATTTTGATGAGTCTTTTGTTTTGAAGAATTTTCCATCATAGGCCTCTACCTCCCTTCTTCCCAGTTATTTTTTAAAGGATGTTTTGTTTCCTATTGCAGGGTTTGACATTCATTGTATGGTCTCAAACAAGGCCCTTGAGCTTGGTATGAGAAGATGGATAGTTTTTTGCTTGCTTCTAGATTCACTAGATGTCACTCTGACCCTATAGTTTACATTCAGAGGCATGGGGGGGATCTTCTCATTCTTGCTCTCTATGTGGATGACTTGATTCTCACTGGGAGTTCTCCTACCATTATTGAGGATACTCAGAGTGCTTTGAAAAAATGGTTTGATATGACAGACATTGGTCTTTTTCATTTCTTCCTTGGTCTTCAGATTCATCAGTCTTTTGTAGGTATCTCTATTTTCCAACAAAATTATACTCTTGATTTTCTTCAAATATTTGGGATGACTAATTTCAATCCAACCCCCACTCCTTTTTAGTTAAGTGTTGTGTTTTCTTCTAGTTGCAGTACACGATCAGTGGATGCTACCTTGTATTGGTAATTGGTTGGCAGCCTTTTGTACTTGACACATAGTCATCCTGATAATTCCTTTGCAGTCAGTCTTGTCTTCGGTTTCTCTCAAGATCCTCATGAGAGTCACTAGAAGGAATCCAAATGCATCTTGTAGTACATTTAGGGGAGTATGTAGTTTGGAATTCATTACACATCAGGTGCTAAGTTGAAATTGTGGGCTTCATTGACTCAAATTTGGCTAGTGATGTTGATGATCGAAAGCCCACTTTTGGCTTTTTTTTTTATCTTGGCTCTAGTTTGATTGCATGGTATTGCAAGAATCAAACTACTATTGCATTATCATTGACTGACGTTGAGTACCGAGGCATTATTTTGGCTAGTCAGGAGGTTTTGTGGCTTCGACAGTTGATGGCTAAGTTTGGCTTTCCTGCTGACCATCCCACTACTCTTTGGTGTGATAATTAGAGTGCCATACATATTTCTTGCAACTAGTGGAGTATCAATGCACAAAGCATATTGAGATCCACATGCACTTAATTCAACAACACATTCATGAGGGTGTTATGAGTTTGGAGTATTTGGCTACTAAGCAGCAGGTTGTAGACATCTTCACTAAACCTTTGGCATCTCCTCACTATCTTTTGTTGAGATCAATGTTTGGGGTGAAGGAAGTTGTCCTTGGGGGGTCTTGATGATTCCTCCTTCCTTCTTTCTCTCTTTTCTATTTTTGTCTCTTTTGGAGAGGGGTTTTTTCCCACAGGGTTTTTCTCCTTTTCTCCATTTGTGAGAGATTTTTGATTTGCATTGTAGTTGTGCATGGGTACCTAACATGGCGTCATTGTTGGGACCCTTTTTTGCATCTCATTTTGCATTTTTAGTTTCCCTAAGTTTCACTTAAGGGGGATGTTAGGGTGAATTTTTTTCATCTTCTTAAGTTTACTTAGGCTTAATATTGCATTTGTTTATTCGGGTAGCTTTTTCCCATGCTAGGTAGTTTTCACACCCATTGCATTTTTCATGCCTTTATAAGGAACTTTTTACATTATGTATTTCATTGCATCTCAATGCATTCTTTTCACTCCCGATGAAATAGCTTCTCCTATTGCTTCTCTCTTTTTGTGAAGGTTTATTTTTGTGTGCAATTGCTCTTGGGTGCTCCAACAGGCCTATTTTGTTAGAATAAATCAACAATTTATCCACATAAGGAGATTAAAAAATAGCAAGTTTTTTGTAATATTTAATTAGAAATTATGTAGGTCTTTTTATTGTTTTTTTTCTTTCAAAGTTGTTAATGCTTATCACTGCATTCTTAATACCTCTATTAAAAGACATTGTTGTAACTTGTGTTTACTATCAGAAAAATAAACTCTATTTTGCTATAGTAGATTTTCAATACTTTGTTTTATGTCTTTATCTAACAAACAAAGTGGTATCAGAGCCAGTTTGGGCATATTTGTATGTAGAAAATTATGAAATGAAAATTTGTTGTAGAAGCCACAAAATGAAGAAGTAAATTGCAGTAGTAGATCAAATCAGACAAATAAGAGATTGTTGGAGAAGACAAGTTTGTAGATCATGGGAAAAAACCCTAATATTTCTCAGCCTCAAATTTCTATTTTCATTGGTAAGAATTATTATTTTTGGGAAATTGAGATGAAAACATTATTTTGTTCACAAGATGTTTGGGATTCGGTAGAAAATGGTTTTGTAGAACTACAAGATTAGATAGCCTTTCAGGCATTAACCCAAGGAGAAAAAGATCAGCTTAGAGACAACAAGAAAAAGGATGCAAAAGCTTTATTTTTAATTTAGTGGGAAATGGATGAGTCCATCTTCCCCATATTTGTAGCATCAACGAGATCCAAGAGAGCATGGGAGATTTTGGAGATAGCCTATCAAGGTACTAAAAAGGTGAAAGTAGCTAAACTACAGTCTCTTGGAAGAAGATTTGAAAATTTTCAAATGATTGAATTTGAGTCCATCTAGACCAATTTATGAGTAAGGTCATCGATATTGTAAATAAAATTAGATCTAATAGAGAATACTTAATAGACTAGAAGATCATATAAAATATTTTTAGGACTTTACCCAGTAAATTCAATTTTATAGTTGTAGCAATTGAGGAATTCAAAGATTTGACATAGTTATCAGTAAATGAATTAATTGGATCTTTGTTAACACATGAGTCAAGAATTAATAGAAATAAAAATTCTTCTATTGAGAATGCTTTCAAGTTTCAAGTATCATCTGACAAAGGAAGAGGTAGGTCAAGCTTCAGAGGAAGAGGAAAATGCAGATTTAGAGGTGGTAGAAGTGATTTAGATCAAGGTGAAAAGAATAATCTAGATCAAGGTGAAAGGAACAATCATAACTACAAAAATAGAGGACGTGGAAACAATCATTCCAATCAAAATTCAAAGAGGTTTGATAAATATAACATTCAGTGTTATTATTGCAAAAAATATGGACATTATGCTTATGAATGTAGAAAGAAATAAGGAGATATGGATAAACAAAATGAAAATTACACAAATGAGTCTACATCTGAATTTGAATTTTCTTTCATCACATTCCATGTTGCTCAAGAGAGCACTAGAAACATTTGGTTTTTGGATAGTGGATGTAGTAACCATATGATAAGGAATAAAGACTTGTTTGCTAGTCTTGATGATTCTATAAAGTTTGAAGTGAAATTAAGAAATGATAATAAAGTGGTTGTAATGGGTAAAGGAGGAATAAATATTTTGACAAGAAATGGTGAAAGAAATTTTATTCCTAATGTTTATTTTGTGCCTAGACTAAAGCATAATTTGATGAGTTTTGGATAACTAATACAAAAGGGATACAAAGTATCCTTTATGAATAATATTTTACAATATTGGATAGATTTACAAATGACAAGTTGATTACAAGAGTGGAGATGCCTAAGAATTGAATATTCCCCCTCCAAATTAAGTGTGTCGAAGGAGAAGAAGAAGCCAATTTCAAAACTATATAGTTAGACCAATCATGGCTATGTCATTTGAGGTATGGAAATTTACATTTTGGAGGTTTGAATTTGTTACAAAAGAAACAAATGGTAAAAGGACTGGCTCCTATAGAGTAGCCAACAAATTCATGTGAGAATTGAATTTAGGAAAAACAACACATAGAGAGTTTTCCTATAGGAATCTCCTATACAGTAAGGGAATTATTGGAGATAGTTCCTAGTGATTTATGTGGACCAATGCAAACTCCTTCATTTGGAGGTAGTATTTATTTCTTGATTGTCATTGATGATTTTAGTAGGAAGACATGGGTATATTTTCTCAAGTAGAATTTTGAAGCTTTCAAAAAATTCAAGGAGTTCAAGTCTATGGTGGACAATAAAAATGGACAATAAATCAAAGTACTCAGATCTAATAGAGGTGGTGAATTTAATTCGAATTCAAATTTTTAGATTTTTTTAGATATCATGGGATCAAGAAACAATTAACAACAAAGTACAAACTACAACAAAATGGTGTAGCAAAGAGAAAGAATATAACCATAATGGAAATTGCTTGGAGCATGTTGAAGGCTAAAAATTTGTCTAATAATTTTTGGGTAGAAGCATTACCTTCCCTAATATACATTTTGAATAGAATTCCTACAAAGAGTGTCAAGGAAAAAATTCCATAGGAAGCTTGGAATGGTAAGAAGCATAGTGTACTTCATTTGAGAATTTTTGGATATGTTGCATATTCATTAGTGCCATATGAATTAAGAAGAAAATTGGATGATAAAAGTGAGAAACATATTTTTATTGGTTATAGTGAGCAATCAAAGGCTTATAAATTATATAATCCCATTTCAAAGAAAGTGATTGTTAGCAAAGATGTCAAATTTAAGGAAAAAGAAGCATGGGATGGTAGCATTGACAAATCAATCATAATTGGAGCACCAATACTAGAGAATGATGAAGAACCTAAAGAGAAAAGTGTAAAAGCTGATCAATCAAATACTCAACCAAGAACAAATACTCCAAAAAGAACTCCAAGGAATATTGTACAAGGTAAATCATCTCATCATGCAATTCATCCTACCCCCAATTCACAAGTAAGTGATGAATCAAATCCTACTCTTGCCTCATTAAGATCAAATATAAAGGTAAGAAAATGAGAATTTTGAAAGAGATATATGATCAAAGAGAAGATAATTTGGATTTATGCTCAAATTTTGCATTATTCCCTCATGATCCTATGTATTTTGAAGAAGAAATTAAGGAAGAACATTGGATTAAAGCTATGGATGAAGAGATTAATTCCATTGAGAGAAATCACACATGGGAGCTTGTTGATCTACCTAAAAGTAAAGATTGCATAGGAGTCAAATGGGTTTATAAAACCAAATTTAATGTAGAAGGTGAAATTGAAAAACACAAGGCAAGGTTAGTAGCAAAAGGTTTTGCACAACATTATGGAATTGATTACAATGAGACATTTGCTCCAATTTTTAGACTAGATATTATAAGAATGGTCTTAGCAATAGCTACTTAGAATAATTGGAAAGTATTTTAAATCAATGTTAAATCAACTTTTCTAAATGGTCTTCTAAAAGAAGAAGTATATTGAAAATAGTTCCGCCAGGTGTTTATAGATTGAAGAAAGCACTCTATGGTCTCAAACAAGCACCAAGAGCATGGTATAGTAGAATTGATTCATACATGCAAAGTAATGGATTCAACAAAAGTAATAGCAAGGCTACATTGTACCCAAAGGTGAATAAAGAAGGTCATATTTTGGTTGTGTGTTTATATATTGATGATTTAATTTTCATTGGAAATTTGTTTGTAGAAACATTTAAATCAACAATGAAGAAATAATTTGAGATAGATTTGGTTTTGATGAAGTATTTTTTGGGAATTGAATTTGTTCAATCAAGTAAAGGAATTTTTATTAATCAATCTAAATATGGAAAAGTTGTGTTGAAAAGGTTTAGGATGTTTAATTGTGATCCAAGATCTACACCAGTTGAAACAGGCACTAAAATTAGTAAAGAAGACAAAGGATTGAAGGTTGATTCTACAATTTTCAAAAGACTAATTGGAAATTTGATTTATCTTACAAATACAAGACCAAATATCATGTATGGGGTTAGTTTGATTTCAAGATTCATGGAGTGATCAAAAGACTCACATTGGAATGTTGGGAAGAGCATATTAAGATATGTGGCAGGAACAATAGGATATGGAATCTTGTATTCTACAACTAATGATTTTGGTTTGGTTGGTTATACTAACAATGATTTTGCAAGTAGCATTGATGATATGAAGAGTACATCTAGATATATCTTCCTTTTTGGGACAAGTGCAATCTCATGGGCATCAAAGAAGCAACCCATAGTGACACTTTCATCAGTTGAAGCAAAATATGTAGCAAGAACCTTAGCAACATGTCAAGCAGTTTGGATGAGGAAAGTTTTGATAGATTTATTGCAAGCATAGGAGGAGCCAACTTGAATACTTTGTGACAACAAATCAGCAATTTCTTCGTCAAAGAATCATGTCTTTCCCAAGAGGAGAAAGAATATTGATATAAGATATCACTTTATCAAAGAGCTGGTGAATTATGGTGAAATTTAATTGAAATTTGTAGATTTGAAGATCAATTAGCAGATATATTTACCAAGGCATTAGTAAAGGACATTTTTTAGCATTTAAGATAAAATTTGGACATTATAAATGGTGAAAATATCAATGGTATAAATTAGGGGGGAGTGTTAGAATAAATCAATAATTTATTTGCATAAGAAGATTAAAAAACATGTTTTTTTGTAATCTTTAATTAGAAAGTATGTAGGTCTTTTATTTTTTTGTTTTGTTTTAAAGCTATTAATGCTTATCATCGCATTCTTGAAGACCTCTATTAAAAGAGGTTGCTGTAAATTGTGTTTATTATTAGAAAAATAAACCTTTTTTTATTGTAGCAGTTTTTCAATACTCTATTTTTTGTCTTTGCCTAACCATCATGTTTTACATTTTATCCAGGTTTTTGGAATTTCCAATTCAAAAGAGAACTCAAACAATGATATTGTCTTCTTTTTTTAATTAAAAATTTTCCCACAGTAAAAAAACTATAATTGAAGTTGTTGGTGGAATTATGCACCTCCCCTTTAGGATATTTTATGTCCCTTAATTTCCCCCTTAGATCCAACAAATCCAACACATCAAGGTTGAATGGATCCAACACCCCACCTCTGCTACCTCCATTCCAATGTTCCATAAACATGCTAGCATACTATCAACTTCCTCCAACTCACAACAAACAAAAAACCTAAAAACATAACCAGCTAACTCTAATGAGATATATATTACACAATATTAATCAATAAAATAATATTTAACTCAAGAATTTTAATAATGAGGATTTTTATAATTCTTTTGACTTATTTCCACATGATTAAGAGGAGATGGAAACCATCATATGAAATAGGGGAGAGGATTTGGTAGTTGAGCATTCTAACTTTGCACCTCTCAAAAATCTTACATGACAATTTCAAATCACTTCAAAAATTTACAACAATTTACTTGGAAATCCTGCTCATAGCTAATTTTTTTAGGTCACACAGTCAAATATGAAATTGTAGATAGGGAAAAATCAATCAGATTTAGTGTAATGAAAACAATAAACTAACTAAATCCTATCAAGCACAATAGAGTACCAAACAAACATGAAAATCACAATAATAAGCACAAATGCAAACCGATCTCCATGCTAACTCGATTTATCTCCATTGCTCTTCTCCACCTGCATGAGAATGCAAGATTTTGAATGGTTGACAATAGAGGAATGTTGATTGCTCACTATTGTGCAGTGTAACGACTTGATATGATGACAAATGGAGAATGATGGAAATGGATGAAAGATTGAGCAATGATTTTGACAGAATAAGGATGTTTGAAGATTCCATCCAAATGGCTTGTGAAAGGTTAGATTTATAGATTTTTGATGTGGAAAGAGATAAGATTTGATAATATTGATAAGGATTTGACTTTTTACAAATGAGGAAATACAATGAGATGAGATAAGATTTTAAAAAGATAGAAAGATTTTGGTTTATTGTTTTAAAGGAATTAAAACAAGATAAGATAAGATGTGAAAAGATAGAAAGATTTTGATTCTCTTTTAAAGGAAATAAATCCTAAAAAAGATGAGAAGGATAATTGATGAATTATCTAATTAAATAAATTAATTAGATACACATGAGTTCAATTTTGGAAAGAAAGCGAGAAGATATTTTAAAGATTTTATTAATATTTGATTTATTTAATTAATGTTGGATTTATGATTTCATTAATTAAATAATATAAATTATTTAATTAACATTAGAGGAATTAATAGAAATGATTTAATTAATTAAATAATATAAATTATTTAATTAACATTAGAGGAATGGATGGAAATGATTTAATTAATTAAATAATATAAATTATTTAATTAACATTAGAGGAATGGATGTAAATGATTTAATTAAATAAATAATATAAATTATTTAATTAACATTAGAGGAATTGATGAATTATGCATAGGAAGGGAATAAATGAAATTAGTCAAATAAATAAGATTTATTTAACTAATTAGTTGATGACATGGGTACCTAGGGAAAAACATGATACAGGGTGTCTAACTGATGCGATGTTGTGACAAGGTATCGTAAGAGGACAATTTTTTGATGTCTACATTTTTCCCCTCTTTGAGATGATGTTCGAGATGATGAGATTTGTGTCAAGTAACATCGTTTCAAAGAATTTAAGGTATGAATAGAGGAAAATGGATAATGATAGTAAGATAGGATGATGATGGAATGATGATGCCCCCTCAAGAGGATAGGCGGGTTCAACAAACATGGGTAGGCTCTCGAAATGAAATGATAAAGGGAGGGATAAGACGAATGATGCAAGATATAAAGTGGATGAAGGAGATGAATGATACGTTATGCTGCAATGAAGGTGAACAACCATGATGTTTGATATAGCACTAGACGTTATGCACCAAGATATAAGGACCAAGGTGACGATGTGTCTCGTGCCCTAGCTAATACAACCTTGTCTAGATGTATGAGGAAGTAGACTTAGAGCATTAAATTCCCAATGCACAAAAGGTATGATGTGACCTTAGATGCAAAGGATAGTGCAAAAATTACTCCCAACATACACAAGATGTGAATATTAGCTAGAATGATACAGATTCGATACAAATGCAAGATAAAATGATAACACACACAAGCAAGCATGCACAAATGATACAAAAACAAACAAGGTATTTCCCCCACCAAGCTGTAAACCATTGATTGATTGATTGACTGATGATGATGATAGTGTTGTCATTGTGGGGAGTGACATGTCCCTAGAGCAACACAAGGATGATGATAATTGATTGATTGATTGGTTGATTTGGTTTACGACAAGATTAGGACAAAGACCAAACGATGTGATTGGATAATTTGACAAGATAGATTGACTTGATTGGTATGGATTAAGGATTGACTTGCATTTGGATTATTGCTTGGATTGATTCGATTGATTTGATGTATGGATGAATGGATTTGATGAAGATGATTGATTTGGTTGAATGGTTGAATGATTGGATTGAGGTGATGGATTAAGTAGATGAAATTGGAAGAATTAATTGGATGCATTGATTTTATTGCTTGGATTTTTATTGGATATTTGATTTTTTTTGCCTATTTTTTGGGGATATTTTGATTTTTTTGGACTTTTGAAATGTTTTGATTTCTTTTGGATTTTTGAGATGTTTTTTTTTTTGAAAATATTTGGAGGTGTCAAAGGATGAAAATTTGAGTAGCCTTTGTGCTAAATACCAATGACAAGGGGAAAACCAAGTCTAGGTGCAAGGAGATAAATGAGATTGATGGTGATGGGAAAAAGGCTCATAATATATGGATGGATGGTATGGAAGTATGCATCATAAGAGAGCAAGGATGTGATCTCCAAAGACTATGTCGCATAGGAATAAAATGCCCCATTCTAGGTACAATACTTAGAATTTTTCATGACAAAGCTTCTAACAATAGGATAATGATAGGCTTGTTTAGAAGGATGAGATATGTCAAGAGATACCCAAAAAAACATGTTTCAACATTTTTCCCCTATGTATTCATCAAGATCAAAAGAAGAAGGGTGGATGAATGGACTCAATCTGATAGGTATGTATGATGGCTAAAGATGGTAGGTAGGATGGAAATGATATGATATGAAAATGAGAGGTTGGATAGATAAGGCATTGTGCCCCCAAGTGTAAGTGACATAGAAGATCAACCTACACATGAGACCTATTTTCTAGGTTTTCATCATGGTACTTATCTAGGGCACCTATTTACCAGGTTTTCACCATGGGATGAAAGGATTTCTCTTTACTTATTTTTTTTGTTTATTTTAATTTTTTGGATAGGAGAAGGGGAATATGGATAGGAGGGACTCAAGTGTCTAGTTCTATGAAAGGTGGTAGTCCTACTAGAGATGAATGTCATTGCATGGACCATGTCAAATTCCATTATGCTCATAGATGTTGGTAAGAGATGACATGAAAGGCAGATGGAGTGGGTAGATAGCAGATTATGAAAGGCTTATGCAAGAATGGATGGGGAATAGTGAATGATGATGTGGATTGAATAGGACTTGTGCAAAAGGATGGATGAAAGGTTTATGCAAAAGCATGGACCATAGGAAGATGGTGGGGGAGATATGTAGGATAATGCATGAAGGATGGGGAGATGGAGGTATGTGGAATTGTTGTGAAATGGAAGGGAACCATGACCAATGGTTGCACACACTATGATAAACATTGAAGCTTTTGATGTGGATGGGGTGTAGGAAGCAATGGAGATGTTTTCTTAGGAGGTGGAGGGTGTAGTGCTTTTGGTACCCACATAGACTTAGTATTTTTATGACTTTTGTTTGGCTTATGGGACTTATGAATTTGAGACTTTTCAATGAAATGAAAATGTGGGGTGGAAGTGGACGGTTGGGATTTTTGTGATGTAGATGCCTCATTTGACTTGCTTTCTTTTTGCTTAGGTACTCAAACCATTTTAGTTTTGGCCTTTACTTTTGGAGGTATGGGCTTATATAACTTTTTAGATGGATTTTTCTTTGACTTTTTGCAATTTTATGCTAAGGCATTAGGACCTTTAGAATTTTTTACTTTATAGGTAGAGGCATTGAAATTCTTGCTTTTGAATCCCATGGGTATGACGGAATGGGTGGAAACTTTATGTTTAGACAATGTGTGCATTTGTTGGTCATGATTAAGATGTTTAGAGAATTTATAGATAAATGGATAAGAGGATTGAGTGGTAGGAATATTAGGTGTTGGGAGTAAGGGTGGTAAAGTGGATGGAGGG
The DNA here is from genome assembly GCA_007258455.2 of Sequoia sempervirens. Classification (NCBI taxonomy): domain Eukaryota; kingdom Viridiplantae; phylum Streptophyta; class Pinopsida; order Cupressales; family Cupressaceae; genus Sequoia; species Sequoia sempervirens. The sequence continues at coordinate 346,493,241 of VDFB02373365.1, forward strand.
ATATTAGGAGTTGGAAGCAATGGTGGTAGAGTGGATGGTAGAAGGTGTATGGTCACATGCTTTTGACATTTGTAGGATGATGGAGGTGGAATGGCAACATATGTTTTAGGGATACGATAGGCTTTATGATGAAAGGAGGTGGACTTGGGATGCATGGAGGAAGTACCAACATCTTTAGGTTGTTGTCCTTGGGGTGTATGTCCAAGGCCATAAGAGCATGGAGGGACTTTAACATTGATGGGCTCCAAAATACCTTGTTCATGAAGGTCTAGAACTTTACCTTGGTGGTTCATATTTTGGAATGTGCAATGGATAATGGGACTAGGTGTAGGTGGAACACTAGACACGATTTCCTTATTGGATGGAGAAAATGATGCAAGGGAAGATAATGGTTTTTGTTGTTCTAAGGAGGAACATTCATGAATGAGGGTGGAAAGACCGATAGGATAGGATGGAGGACTTGCAATGGGGTCCATTGTGGGTGATGGAGGATCATTAGGATCTTGATTAGCCTTGTGTTCACTTAGATCCAAGGTATTTGTTTGATCTTTTATGTGTGCTTGGGAGGCATATGTCTCATCAAGGGAAGTGGATGTTGATGGATCATGGATAGGGATAGCTAGGGGGTGGATAGGAGCAATGGAAGTTTCTTGCTCATGGATAGGTGAAGTGATAGGCTCTTGACCATGGAATGCATAAAGTTGGCTAAGAAGATCATCATGGTCTTCTTGATCATAAAAGGGGTCTTGATCAAAGATGGAAGATTGATCATGAATAGTATTAGGTATGTTATGAATGGAATCATTAGGAGGGTGTTGATCTTTATGTGGATAATGGGGTAATGTTTCCTCATGTTTAGGATTTTTCTCTTGACATACCTCATGACTTATTTGAATGGAGGTGGAAGGGGATTTCTCATGGAAATACTTGCCATGTTCTTGATGATCAACAACATAGGATCATGATAGAGGGTGACTTGGACTTATGAGGGGAGACTCTTGAATTGGATCAAGTGGTTGTCGATGACATGGTTGGCTTGAAGGAATTGGCATGATGTTTGTGGACTCTTTTGCATGTTCAAGTATATGTGTTCAATGACATGGTGACAATTGATTCCCTGCTTGTAGCCCTTGGGTCACATCCCTTGGAGATGTAGGGGTGGAAGGTGTTGGCTTAGGGTTTTGATTTTGATTGGAGGATGGTATGATAAAGTTATAGGGTGCATGTGCTATATTGGTACTCCCCTTGTCAATGGTTGCATTAGAACATGATGAAGTTTGACCATGTTGCAAGGTAGAACTTAAAGTCACATGTGTTTGTCATGATGCGGCTTGATAGGTTGATGTAGCATTGACATACGAAGAATTGGATGGATTATATTGGTATGAGGTGGAAGCGGATGACACATTAGGTTGAGGTGGCATTGGTTGATAATAAATGGATAGGGGATAATGTTGTGGTGATTTAATTTGTTGAAAATATTGAAAGATGGTTTGAAGACTTTGTATGGTTTGGTGGTCTAGGGGTTGGGGTATTTAGTGAAGTGTTTGAAGGAGGTTTTGAAGTTGGGATGCTAGGGCTTTGTGTTCGAATGTGGGCATGGTGTCACACATGTGTGTAAGCTCTTGCATATCGATTTGTTCTTCAAAGTATGCAACATAGTTCATGTCATCATTAGAGGTGGTAGGAGAAGCCCCTCGAAGTCTGATTTTATGTTTTGGTTTTGTTTCATGATTTGAACTAGAGAAAGAGACTCCTTGAATTATGACTTTAGGCTTAGGTTTTGTCTCATGATCTGGCCTAGAGGGATAGCCCCCTTGGATTATGATTTTGGGCTTATGATTAGGATTGGGCTTGTTTATGATTATGACCATTTTGACAAGTGGTGACTAGGACTGGATTGGTGATGGTGATGATGTGGAATGATTAGATTGGATGACTTGATTGATTAGGATGAAATGGACAGGATGTGGCTAAGAAGAATTATTAGGATGAAAGTGATTGGATATGAATGTGTTGGAAGAACGTGTAGAGTGACTTGTCTTTATGTGTTTGGTGTCTAGCTTAATTTGGAAAGGTTTAAATGAATGATCACACATGCACACACATGAATCACACATGCAAGACACATAAGCAAGTTTGAATTTGAAATTATGAATGTGATTATTAAGCACACACTTGAAGAAGACACATCAACAAGTCTTAGAACTAGTCAAGTGGGTATGACCAATTAGGTCTCAAGCTAGTCTACACAAGGTTGACTAAGGATGATTTGGAAGAAAAATTATGCCAATAAGCTGGGAGAAAGGGGTAACCCACCCTTCACCTTCACTTCCCAAAGGTATAAAGTTATTTGGGGCTTAGCTCAGAGTGACAAGATTTTAACTCCCAAACAAGCATGTCTTTCGATTCAAACTTTGATTGAGGTCATCACTAGAGGTGATGAAATCCCCTAGCAGGCCTCCTAGAAAGGGTTTGACAAAAGAAAACCAAGTGAGGTGTTTTTTATTACACACACACTTGATTCACACTCATAGTTGTTAATTGACCCTTAGAAAGGAAATGTGTGCAAGAAAGCAATGAAGCACTCATTCTTTTTAGATCCCAAATCAAATGTGTAGGAAGACAGTGGTTAATTTTAGACCCAACTTTTGATATGTGATTGAAGACAAGATTTGTTTTAAACCAATTGCAATGATGTGATCAAACAAGATTTGATTTTATGTCCCAAATTGAAATGTGTGACAAACAAGATTAATGAGATGAAGGATGAGATGAGTGCACCTAGTTATTTTTTCTTTCCAAATTGTTGTTGTGATTGATCCCAATGCTTTTCCAGCTCCGTATGATTCACCAACAAATCACCAAGATAAAAGAAATAAATTAAAAATCTGCTAGAACAAAATTCATATGCACTGAAGAATATATGAAAAATTGATAACTTTAACTCTGTCAAAGTTGATAAAAACCCGCACCATTGGATAGCTTATGAAATTCTACCCCATTTCAAAAAAACAATCTCTAAAAAAGACCAAAAAATGACCAAGATACGGCCATTTTAAGATTGACTAAAAAAATGTTGAAACAGAGACCATATGTGCTAAAATAGACCTCATATGCGCTAGAAAAAGTCCCATATGCACTAAAAAAAAGTCCCAGATGCACTAAAAGAAGTCCCAGATGTGCTAAAAAAAATTTTAAAAAAATTACAAAATTTTTAATGAAATGGTAAATGCGCCATTCTATTCCTTATAAGTACCGAAACAGTTCCTAGGTGTGCTGAAACAGCTCTGAATGCACCGAAGGACCTGCAAAAGCATTGTTAAAAGCCCTAGATGCAATACAGAAACCCTCAAATGCGCTACAGAAACTCCCGGATGCACCAAAATGAAAAATTTTGCTGAAAATCTAAATTCTAGAATGTGAAATCTTGTCATAAAACTTGCAAATAAATGTTAAAAATGGGGCAAAGCCCCACAGTGGGTGCCAAATGTAGATAGGGAAAAATCAATCAGATTTAGTGTAATGAAAACAATAAACTAACTAAACCTTATCAAGTGCAATAGAGTACGAAACAAACACGAAAATCACAATAATAAGCACAAATGCAAACCGATCTCCGTGTTAACTTGATTTAGCTCCATTGCTCTTCTCCACCTGCATGAGAATGCAAGATTTTGAAGGGTTGACAATAGAGGAGGAATGTTGATTTCTCACTATTGGAGAGTAACGACTTGATATGATGACAAATGGAGAATGATAGAAATGGATGAAAGATTGAGGAATGATTTTGACAGAATAAGGATGTCTGAAGATTCCATCCAAATGGCTTGTGAAATGTTAGATTTATAGATTTTTGATGTGGACAGAGATAAGATTTGATAAGATTGATAAGGATTTGATTTTTGACAAAAGAGGAAATACAATGAGATGAGATAAGATTTTAAAAAGATAGAAAGATTTTGGTTTATTGTTTTAAAGGAATTAAAACAAGATAAGATAAGATGTGAAAAGATAGAAGGATTTTGATTCTCTTTTAAAGGAAATAAATCCTAAAAAAGATGAGAAGGATAATTGATGAATTATCTAATTAAATTAATTAATTAGATACACATGAGTTTCAATTTTGGAAAGAAAGCGAGAAGATATTTTTAAGATTTTATTAATATTTGATTTATTTAATTAATGTTAGATTTATGATTTCATTAATTAAATAATATAAATTATTTAATTAACATTAGAGGAATTAATAGAAATGATTTAATTAATTAAATAATATAAACTATTTAATTAACATTAGAGGAATGGATGGAAATGATTTAATTAATTAAATAATATAAATTATTTAATTAACATTAGAGGAATGGATGGAAATGATTTAATTAATTAAATAATATAAATTATTTAATTAACATTAGAGGAATGGATGGAAATGATTTAGTTAATTAAATAATATAAATTATTTAATTAACACTAGAGGAATTGATGAAATATGCATAGGAAGGGAATAAATGAAATTACTCAAATAAATAAGATTTATTTAACTAATTAGATGATGACATGGGTACCTAGGGAAAAATATGATACAAGGTGTCTAACTGATGTGATGTTGTGACAGTGTATCGTAAGAGGACAATTTTTTGATGTCTACAGATATCACATCAACATGTTTTTTGTTGAGGTGTTATAAAAGACTCCCTAAAAAAGTTAGACTACTAGCTATGCACCAAGTCATGTTTTATTGGTGCAATAATCAGATGAATCATATGATTTTTTTGTTTGTTTAGATCTAAGAAATATATTCCATTCAATTATGAGTACTCATGATCAACACTAACATCTTTAAAGTCACAACTATTAGTACTATATTATTTTAAATAGTGAACATTAAATCAAAAATTACTATTACAACTATTGAAACATGCTCAACTACTAGACCTTTTCCCTAATATTTTAAATGATAAATTCTCATAATAACAAATAACACAACACAACACATCTACCTCAAAAGGTGGAAAGAGCTGAATTCCCTTTTGTCATTTTCATTTTCCTCATGTCTATTGTTATAGAATAACAAGTTGTGACAACACTAGCGACACTAGTGATATCAACCAACAATTTTGTCCTACATTTTTAGTTTTCTAGGAGATTTATGCCTCTCTTAAGAGCTTCCTTTCCATGGTAAAAATAAAATTTTATACTTTCTTGCATTTCCAATTCTATTTTTGATAATGGTTTTTGGGCAATCTTTTTCTGGTTCATGCTAATTAGTTTTTGTCTATTTGTTGCAGCCGAATATATTGGCCTTTGTGACACAAGTGTTATATTTCAATGCTTTAATATGGTTTGAATTTGATGGAAAGCTCAATGTCCTCTTGATCACTTTCAAATTTATCTTTTTATTGTAATTTCTTGTCATTTTTATGATGGTAATGTAAACAATAACTTTGACAATCGTCTTTCATGTTCACATCTTACTACAATTTTTTTGTTGCAATGCATCAATATTTTGAACGGTTTATTTTTACTTTGTATTATTATATTTTGACATTAAGTTGTAGCACTAATATTATAACAATTAGTTTAAACTTGGAATTATGCCAAGAAGCAAACAGATTTAAAAACAATACTCAATTTTCAAGTAGTCTCATAGACTATAATGATTCAAGGATAAGCACATAATTTTGCTCTTGAAAAGCATCACATTATGAAGCAAACGAAATAAAGATTCTTTCTTAATTATTTATTTCATGGATTTTTGAATTTTGGATACATGTTAATCTAGAAACTTGCAATCATAATATGTGACAAAAGTCTATTCTTCTATTATTTTCTAATGGATGTTCATTTTGTAATCTAAAATTTCAATATTTCCATTTTATCATATAATAAAAGGATGTTAAAAAAGTTGTGAAAACTAGCTTTAATCTATCCATTGCACTTGATTCAATATTTTCAAAGCATTTTTGACAAATTCATTTTGTGCTTATGATAAAATTAATGTATTCCTTGACACCATTTTCTAGGGACATTTTATTGAAATCCTTTTGTCTCATCAAGAACACCATTTTGTAAATATCTTATAATTATTTTCTATTTATTTTCAAAAGGATTATTTCAAAATAATTCAAATCAAACCCACAAGCACAAACAAGAATTGAAGTTTTCTTATTTATTTTAAAATGAGTGTAGTATGTCTAAAAATAATAAGTCGAGCATAAATAACTTAAAAGAAATTCAGTAGGTTTACTCAGCCTTAATTAAAAAAACCTATGAACACATAACTTCAACTATATTTACTATCCACTATTGTTCAATAGAAAACATATAGATCCAAACATTTTTAGTCAATTCTTTTCAAGCTTATCAAACACACAAAATGTAGAACAAAAAAATCATTTGTCAATTTGATCTATAACCACATAATTGTCAAATTTAATTGTGAACTAATTCCAAAGCCCTTGACAATTATCAACACAAACAAATTAATAAGAAATAAAAATATATTGGTTATTATTATTATTTCTAATATTTTCTCTTTGACGTTAATTAAGTTAACCTATCTTTATTGTGACCTACAAAGAACTTTATAAAATATGAGTAGCTATTAGCTTCTCTTACAAGACATGGCATAAAAATAGATATATTTAACATTTGACCTAGTGATTCCCCGTATCCTTGGTTACTTAGCAGTTACATATAATTGTTTAAATATCTGCACCAATGTAGGCACTGCAGCCGCCACCACCAGAACCACCCCCCAGAACATAGTGAAAGTTCTCACAAACTTTGGATGCTTCTCCATAAACTCACTCATTCGAACCATGGTTCGCCTTCTATACATCCATTAACAGTAATCTTCAATTGCCCGAACTCATCTTCATCGGAAAAACTGAAATTAATTCCTTTGGAGAGACTGTTGAAGAGGTCAGTCACTTCCTTGTCGGTCCCAATGGAGCTCTGAATTATTCCCTTCTTCCTCAGCAAAATCACGTCTTCTTCAGCCTGGATCAAACTATTCATCAGAAAGACATACTCTGAGATAATGCTCAGTTCTTTTTCTTGGCACACATCTATAGCCATCAGATTCCTCAAGATCACCTCTGTGGTATCAGATACATATATAACAGGGAGAGACAGAATCTTTTCCTTTTTGTCGAAACAGAGCTTGCCGGATGGAACTCCGTCGTACGACCTAAACTTCAATCCGTTCTTGTATAACTCTGCCGCTGAAGCCATTATCTGTTGACGATGTAACTGATTATCACTTTCCTGAACTTGTTTTTCACGAGGATGACCACGGCGGCGGCGATGGCGGCGGCGATGTGGTAGTGTAATTTGAACATCCCCTGTTTTTTCTGTATGGCACTCATCCACAATAAAATCATGAAAAAATCCCAAAATGTGGTTGTAATCCTCCAGATTTTTATACTTTGACTCGAAAATTTTCTTCAATTTCATCTCGCGCTCTCTACTATGCTCTGTTTGTAGTTCCTTCGTGCTTGGCTGAAGAGAATAATTGAAAGGGTGGACCAGTGCAATTATGCCGTCGCATATCATTCTGAGCAGCTCTATCCTCGCTGCCTCTAGCGTTGATTTGTCCTCCATTGCCAATAGCTCTATAAGCAGTACTATAGGAACCTGATTTTCAATCATCAAAATGTCACTTAAGATGTCGAATTGACAAGATCGGACCCTGTTTCTATTAAAGACAGGACCGACCTTCCATTGTGATTCAACATTGAGATCCCATTGTGTTTCATCGGTGAGAAGCCTGAGAGTCTCCAGAATGAAGCATCCGTCCAGAGTGAACGCCCAAGCAAGGATTTCTGGGTCGCAATCCACTTTTACTTCATAGCTTTCTGTAATTTTTGGAAGCAAGATCTGCACTCGGTCGACTAGAAAGCGTGCGTGCTGCTGCTGTTGTGGGAGCCTTTTCACTATTCGATTTACGGCGTTTATTTTGTAGAGCTCCATCTGAGAGAGTGGTTGAGATACCCTGCGATGAAAAAGGCCCAAACGGACCACCCGAGGCACATATGCGTCCCTTTTTAAGCCCATCAGATACACTGGCACTGAGTTTATGGAAATAGCAGACAGCTTTCCTGACTTATCATCTGGCTCACTGTTTTCGGCCTTGTGAAATTCAAACTTGCCCCTCACATCATCGAACCATGAGGAACAAATTTCTGGGTCCGCTACTGACAGGTGCCACTCTTTTACAACCTGTTTTTTGCCCTTTCTGGCCATTGTTAACTTCTTCCGCAAGTGAGTGGATGAAAAAGAGATCAATGGCAAGAAAGAATACAATGTCTTTCTGCTTGACGATCGGAGAATCTATCCAAATTTTCAATCTTATTCTTCCTGTCTAGTATTATAATCTTTAGACGTGTAAAAGTCTGACACTTCACCTGCAAAAACCAAGTATTACACATCACAATCATCACTTACCATTAATTTTAATTAGAAAGAAGAAAAAACGAACATTCCCCTCGCTTTGGTTCTCCCTTCTGACCATCCCCCTCCCCTCGAAAAAGGGAAAGTTCTGCTGAATGATCGATGATAGCATATATTTTTCAAATAATAGGTGTACTATTCTCGTTGATAGAGTCACAAGAAAATATGTAACAAAGTTGATTTTAGAGAAAATAATTTCTTGGGTATTGTAGGAAATCTTATACAGAAGGCTGCTTGATCGTATAAGCCAAAAATTTTATATAAATAAAGCTGTGATCTTTGAAGTTTGAAGATCTTAAACAAAAACCGTCAATTATTGGGTTGCATGACACTGATGTCAAGAAATCAAACCAAGAAAAGATATTTTAAATATTCATTAAATCATTTTTTAAGAAATATAATAAAAAGAATGAAAATAATATTTTAAAATATATCTTTTTAATATTATAATTTTGATTGGATATTTTGATAAAAAAATATTATTAAGAATATCATGAAATTAATTTTTTCATTGAGGAAAGGTCTCAATAAGTTATTTAAGATGAGTAATTTTATTTGTTAAACTATTATTTTAGATTGAAAGCATGACAAATATAAAGTTGTGATTTTATCTCAAAACAAAGTATTCTAAGGAGTTACTTGAAAAATTCAAACCATTAACAACATCCTAGATTTGATAATTAAAATAGATATAAAAAAATTGGTAGGAAGTCTCATTCATTTTACTAATAATACTACTAGATTTAGTATTTTCAATGAAATGTCTCTCAAGATTTCGAATGCAATCAATAATTTCATATTAAATGGTAGCTAAGACAGTGCTGAGATGTGTGCCTAGTAATTTGAATTATGAAATCAAGTATGTCCAAAATGACAATTTTATAGTTTATTGGGTACATACACGTAACTTGAGAAAGATATATTGATGATCACAAATTGACATCTAGATATATATTCTGCATTAGGAGTTAACTCTTGCATTGGAAAGAAACGTGATTATCATAATTTCATTTAGAAAAGTAAAATATAAAAAAAGGAGGAATTATATGTGATGCACTATGGTTTTGAAGAATCCAAAGCGGTACGACCATTCCATCAAATCAATCAATACACTTTTTTTTTTTTTTCAATAATTAGAATACTTTAAGATGATAAAGAACACAATTATGCATAAAGAATCATAACATAAAATAAAAATCTAAACAAAAGACTCAAAAAAATATATACAACTTAAGAAGAAAAAAAAAAAAAGCAACATTTACAACAACATAGTACAGTGCAGTCAAATCCACATTTAAAATAAACCCCACATTTAACTTCCAAACTTATATAATAGTTAACAAAAAAGACAAAAGAAGGCTTACGATTCTTTCCCAGAAAACTGTTCAACTTGTATTTACATTTACATAGTGCAATGCAGTCAAGATTGAGAGCTACAGTACGTAGAACTCAATCTTAACCAGTAATACTTTAACCTACTGTAGCTTGACAGGTACATTAATCATACGGAAGTGAAATTTACATGCACAACACACCATCAAATATAAAAGAGAAAAAAAGAAAGAGTAACAAGCCCATTTTTCCCTACCCTCCCTATGACCGCCTATCTTGTTTCGTGGATATGGCAATAAGTTGATGAATTATTTGTTTCATCTGTACATAAGTATAAATGGCTTAGCATACCCACATAAACTGCCTTAAAAACTTGCAGACTATATAACTATTCAACATAGCTCTCACACAAAAATGAAAGAGTTTCAATGCAAGATCATGATAACTTGAAAGTATAAAGAACAAAATCAAATCTAGAAGTAGAAATTAAATGAAATAAACACAAGAAAATATCTTGGTTACTCACAGTTGTAGGTGGGTAGAGCATGAACCAATCAACAGCTGTATTCATGGATGGTGCAGTCCATGAGGACAGTAAGAGAATTGGCTTCGTATTATAGTTTTTACGAAGATAGCACTGTGCCAGCATTTGATTCCTTCCGTCTAGTTTGGGATAATTTAAGTCTTTATTTAATTCTGATGACGTTTTTATTTTCCTTTAGTGAGTCTTAAAATGGCTTTGGTCAATTCAGAATGCCCACCATTTGATGCTGGGCTTATTATTATGTGCTGGCGATATCTTTGGTTACTCTTTTTCTCGAAGTCACTACTTCGATTGCCCTGAGATACTCCCTCTTAACGTCGCAAAAGTATTTGCGGTTCCACTATTTCTTTTTTAAAGCAGTTTTTGATTGTATATTTTGTTTTTCAGGAGTGTTTACTATGTAGAAATTGTTTAAGGTTTTGATCATCTCTGTTGTTATTCGTGTAAGTTGTCGATTTCCCAACAAAAAAAACAAGAACCTCACATCGAGGGTTTCAATTATATATATATATGATTGGGTATATATCTATAATTTTAATATTTTAAAGAATATTTCATTTTAATAATGATTAGTGTCATATTTTTATTGTATAGAAATAAAAATATAATATATTATTCATATAAAAAGTCAATGGAATTTAAACACATATTACAATTTAAGTTTAAGAAAATGAAAATCAAGAGAAGGGGGTATCCATATCAAGAGGAGGACCCCAACCATCTTGAAAGATCTGGGCCATCAAGCATATGCTTCCAACCTATAATACTATCATCTCTATCTTTATGTACTTCTTTAATAGCATTAACATGAATAAGAGAAATTGCCACATCCAAACAAGGAAATTTTCCACTATTAGACCAACCACAATGACAATGATGGGAAATGGTAGAATGTCATGTAGTGAATGAGACCAATCAGGACAATTGTAACTGGGAGAACCATGTGAGCAAGTCTTGAGCTATGGTTGTAAACACAAAGGTACCCATGAGGTAGAGAAACATCTCTTCTTGCAAGAGAAGGAAAGACATAAGTAACCATTCAAGGGTCATTAACACAATGTTTGATGAGAGTTTGCAAATGAAAAAATGTCTAAGCCACTTTTTAGCCTTGACATGTATTTCTAGCATGACATTGCAAAAAATAATAACTTTAATATACATTGAGAAGCATTTTTCCACAACAAAATTTTAGAACATAGTAATGTTTTTTTCTTTACAAAATATTAAGTATAACATTTCACTCTAAAAGCATGCCAAATTTGAGTGTATCTTTCTAGTATTTTAGGCTAGTCTCCTAGCAAGATCATATTGTAATCTAAAGGTTATAGATTGAATGACAAGAAAATAATCAATTCATCTCCACGTAGCTTAGGCTCATTAATAGAACCATTACCAAAACTTTTTGGACAAGGAAATTCAATTGCCAAGTCTTCGCCTTGGTGCTTGTGGTAATATACAATTATTAGAGTTACTCAATACCTAAGTTATTTCCATCTCATAAACAAAAATAATTTATTTGCATTAATTTAATATTTTTTTTTAAATAAAGTATCCTTCGCAACATTTTTCTTGTAAAATTGGCATTCATACATATAATTGTATACTCTTACTTCGTCATAATTCACAACCAACTATTAAGAGGTTGGGACATGGAGTCCATGCATTTGTGTTGTATATTAAGTGCAACACTAATGCAAAATAATATTAATATAACATGCAAAATTGTTATTAACTTCACATTAAATAATAGGAATATTTAATATATATTCATTAAAACAATATGCCTTTTGAGGTAGGTCAACACCATACAATGCCACTTTGAGGGATCAATTGCTAAATTCTATTGTAATCATATGTGTAATGAAAAATATGAAAAGGAAATAGATACATAAATAGATTTGAAGGATAAACACATACAATGGTATGACTTATTTCAATTGGATGAGAATAATTTATCCAAGTTTCTCATGAAAAAAAAATCTCTACATGATACAAAAAATTATTTTCAGCCTAAGTTCAATGATTCTTTTCTCTCTTATAATTTCACTAGTGGAAATGATGTAAAAGAAGATTTTAGTTTTGTAGATCATGATTTGTGGTCTCAATGGTTTTCCACCAATTTTATTTTCATCCTAGTAACTATCATTGACCATGTGTAGTGATAAAAATTTTAATTTCATGTTTATGATGGTTTTTCTTTAAGAAACTTGAAAATATAGTGAAAGAAGAAGACACTGCATAGATGAGTTTCAATTTGTTCCTCAATATTTGGGAACAACATATCTAGTTATGTTATACAAATATATTATCTTATTATAAATATTATATTTTATAAAATGATATGTAGTTGAGTAAATTATGTATTTCTTCTCATGTTTCAATGATGACATAGTAATGTACCTAGATATGCAATATTATCCAGTATACCATCTATTAAAAAATAAAGATGTAGGTACATGTTTTGTATGTCATCTCACTATTTAATTAGAATATATGTTTCTATTTCACCCATGGGATAATAGTGGTTGTCCAACTAGCAAGATTATATATTGTAACGACTTAAACCATGTCTAAATAATTCATCTTATATATTATCATTAGAGTTTATTCTCTACTAGAAGGATTTTCCCTTCAAAATAGCTACTACATGGTGTTCCCTACCTCAATATTTGAGCTATATTCTAAATACATTAGTTTTTTATTGAGCTAAGAGACCTCACATTTATTTTTTGTTATTTTTATTATTTATATAGGCTCATAATATAATGGGTTAAAGCACATAAATGAGTCTCATTTTTGGGTCAAAATGAAGATGTCAACATAAATCATGCTCCAGATCACTTATGATACATTGAAAACAATTACTATACATGTGACACCTAATGGAAATGGGGATCTTGATCAAACCCCCTTCAATTGAACATAATTTGATCCAATATAAGGAGAACTCAATACAAATAGAAGGCTCTAGGATATTTTTTACATAACTTATGAAGATAGAAAATTATTAAATGTAAATAAAAAGGAAGATAATGCAATACAAACAATACCTTTACCTAAATCCCTTCTTTCTCCTTAGATAGAGCTGAAGTAGAGTGCACCCTAACTCCACTTGATTTTCTCTTTCGATGTGTTGATAGAGGAATGTAGTTTCTTATGGAGCCAACAACATGATAAATGAAATGGATAACATGAGTACATGATGAAGATAAGCTAAGCTATGGAAGAAGTAGATAAAAAATGTAACAACATAACAGTAGGATGATAAGAGATTACTGTAAATGGGATTTAAAAATTCTCATTTATAGAAATTTCATGAAATAAATCAAGGGCCAAGATGCATTGTTTGATAGATGGATATGATTGATTGAGGATTAGGATTCAAATTAAAGTTGTAGTCATGTGACAAGTGTCACATGAGGAATAGGGGCTATATTTAGGAATGGATTAGGGCAACATCCTTATGTAAATGGATAGGATTAAGCCCTGTGTGGTATCAAATGAATAGATGAGATGAAAAGTTAGTTTTAAATTTGGTAAGTGTCTAGGTTCAATGAATCTAGATAGGGTCTTTGTTAGACATGTGAAGGGGACACTTGTCACATGACAATGATTTTAGATTGTGATCCATGTGAAAATATGGAGGGATAATATTAAATGGATAAGGATTGAGGGATAAAATGGAATTAAATATTAGAGGAAAAGGTGGTGGGGATTAATTAGCCAAAAATAATTAACTAATTTAGTTTGAGGATTTGGGGATAAAGGTAATAGATAAATTATTTAAATAAATAATAAATATTTAATTAATTAATTGGCTAGGAGAAGGTGTGATAAAGGTGATGAGATAAATTAAATAAATAAATATTATTTATTTAATTAATAACTTAAGATAGGATAACATTAGGTGTGGTTGGGTAAGGTAAGATTTTAGGTTTCTACATTTTACCCCTCTTTGAGATGCTGAACTGCAACTAAGAGAAGTAACATCATTTCAAAGAAAAATAAAACATAGTGGGTAGGAAGGGATAATGACTAGTGACATGATGCCCCAGTCACTAGAAGGATGGGATTTATGTATGCTTCTTTGAGAGGACATGCAAGTTCAAAGAACATGGGTGTGCTCTCAAAATTGATGGGAGAGTTAGAGGATAAAGGATGGAAGAAGCTAGGGATGGTGAAGGTATGGATGGATGATAATCATTCTAAAATCTAGTATAAGAAACCTATATTTGAAATTGCACTTGACGTTAAGCACCAAGGTATGTGAAACTAGGATGAAAATGTGCCAAGTATGTGATTAAAAAGGTCAATTGCAAACATATGCCTTATAACACCATGATATTGAAGACCATGATGCCTCTATTGGAAAAGCATGCAAAGACCATGATGAATGAAAAAATTATAGCACACATAAGAAACAAGCAAGAATGCAAAACAAACCAAACAAAAACAAGGATTGCGCTCTAATTCAAACAAAAAATTTATTGATAGATAGATTGATTAATTGATGATGATGAGGATAGAAAAGTTAATGATTTAAGAACACTGCATACCCCAAGGATTATGTTGTTAACAATAGGAACAACACTTGAACAAAGACTTATATGTGATGCACTATGGTTTTGAAGAGTTCAAAGTAGTATGACCTTTACATCGAATCAATCAATATACTCATTTTTTTTATAATTAGAATGCTTTAAGATAATAAAGAACACAATTATCCATAGAGAATCAGAACATATCGTAAAAATCTAAACAAAAATCAAAATAAATATATATAACTTAGAAAAAAAAATCTAATAAGCAACATTTACACATTAGAACTCTTGACCACCTACATAGTGCAATGCAGTCAAACCCACATTTAAAATCAACCCAACATTTAACTTCCAAACTTATATAATACTTAAATTAACTAAAAAAACAAAAGAAAGCATACGCTTCTTTCCCAGAAAACTGTTCAACTTGTATTTACATTTACATAATGCAATGCAGTCAAGATTGAGAGCTACAGTACGTAGAACTCAATCTTAGTCAGTAATACTTCAACTTACTGTAACTTGACAGGTACATTAATCATACTGAAGTGAAATATACATACACAACACACCATCAACATAAAAGAGAAAAAGAGAAAGAGTAACAAGCCCATTTTCCTGTACCCTACCTATGACCGCCTATCTTGTTTCGTGGATATGACAATAAGTTGGATTATTATTTTCATCTGTAGATAAGTATAAATGGCTTGCCATACCCACATAAACTGCCTTGAAAACTTGCAAACTATATAACTATTCAACAAAACTCTCACACAAAAATGAAAGAGGATCAATGCAAGATCGTGATAACTTGAAAGTATAAAGAACAAAATCAAATCTAGAAGTAAAAGTAAAATGGAAATAAACACAAGAAAATGTCTTGGTTACTCACAGTTGTAGGGAGGTAGAGCATGAACCAATCAACAGCTCTATTCGTGGATGGTGCAGATCACGAGGACAATACAAGAATTAGCTTTGTATTATAGTTTTTACGAAGATAGCACATAGCTAAAATTTGATTCCTTCCGTCTAGTTTAGGACAATTTAAGTCTTTAATTAATTCTGATGACGTTTTTCTTTTCCTTTAGTCAGTCTTAAATGGCTTTGGTCAATTCAGAATGTCCACCACTTGATGTTGGGCTTATTATTATGTCCTGGCGATATCTGTGGTTACTCTTTTCCTCGAAGTCAGTAATTCGATTGCCCGTGATGCTCCTTAACATCGTAAAAGTATTTGTGTTTCCTCTTTTCTTTTTTAAAGCAGTTTTTATTGTATATTTTGTTTTTCCAGAGTGTTTACTATGTAGAAATTGTTTAAGGTTTTGATCATCTCTATTATAAACAGTGTAAGTGGTCAATTTCCAAAAATTTAAGAGCCTTAGGTCGAGGTTTCCAATTTGATGGCTATAACCTATATATATGATTGGGTATATATCTATAGTTTTAATATTTTGAAGTATATTTCATTTTTAATGATAATGAGTGTCATATATTTTTATTGTTTAGAAATAAAAATATAAGATATTGTTCATATAAAAAGTCGATGGAACGCAAACATATAATATGATCTAAGTTTTAAAAAATGAAAAACAATCAAAGCACTAATTTTTTAATATTATTTGAGCCAGAAAATGGGGCATCTTTATTAGGAGGAGAACCTCAACCATCTGAGATATCTTGGCCATCTAGAATATGCTTCCAACCTATAATGCTATCATCTTTATCTTTACCCACTTCTTTAATAGGATTAGCATGAACAAGAGAAATTGCCACATCCAAGCAAGGAAAATTTGCACTATTAGACCAACCACAATGACAATGGTGGGAAATGGTAGAATGTCATGTGGTGAGTGAGACCAATCATGAAAATTGTAATGGGGAGAACCATGTGAGCCATGTCTTGAGCTATGGTTGTAACCACAAAGGTACCCATGAGGTAGAGAAACATCCCTTCTTACAAGGGAAACACATAAGAAACCATTCAAGGGTCATTAACACAATGATTGATGAGTGTTTGCAAGTGAGAAAATTTCTAAGCGGCTTTTAGCCTTGACATGCATTTCTAGCATGACATTATAGCAAATAATAACTTTAATATACACAAAGAAGCATTTGTCCACAGTAAAATTTTAAAGCATAGTAGTTTTTTTTTCTTTACAAAATATTAAATATAATAATCCACTCTAAAAGCATGCCAAATTTGAGTGTATCTTGCTAGTATTCTAGGCTAGTCTCCTAGCAAGATCATATTGTAGTCTAAAAGCTATCGATTGAATGACTTAAGAAAATAATCAATTCATCTCCATGTAGCTTAGGCTCATGAATTGTGGAAATCTTATTCCTACCAATTAAATAGTTGATAAATTAATATTTCAAATCAAAGTAATAGAGATTGATTGATGGATAGTCCACTTTAATATGTCTATTTTATTGAAAATATGCATATATTAAAAATTAAAAAGAATTTACAAAGATTGAAAATAACACTTTCAAATCAAGAATCTTGAAAGAAACCACAAAAGAAAAGGATTCAACAACTAGTCCACTTTAATGTTATTTTAATTGAGTGTTTCCTCACTAGCAACAAATTAACTAATATAAAACATTTAATTTAGATGTATACTTGAATGTTCACAAAGATTCGATTCAATATTCATGATTGTAATGTGCAATACAAGATATTTAGTACTATGGTACTACACACTTTTGTATCCATATTACCCAAAACAAGTATTAGCAGGTGACATTATCATAGAAGAAGCTTGTTGCCACATAGTAGGAGTGATGTTAAATCAAATGAAAGGATAATTGAATATGATTGTAGTTGGTCAGTCGAATAGGAAATGCTACACAAAAAAATATATATTACTGAGGAGTGTGATACACATTGATTCCAAAGAAACTGGAGTGCATTTACACCATTCTATACAATAGACCTAATATAAAATTGAACCTCTTAAATAGGCAATTTTGGAGGTTTGAAATATGGGTAAGAAGGAGTAATCCTCTATTTGGTTTATATATTAATATTATTATTTCATTGTGTGATTGTTGTAATTTGTCAGTACCTTCTTTATGACCATGTGAATGTCTTGGTGATAACATAGTGTCATCATTATTTTCCAAAGAAGACTAAGAATAGGAGAGAAGGTAAGCCTTAGGTTCATGTTAGGACTTGAGTTCGAGGAAATAGTCTAGATCCTATATGTTACAAGAATGTAACAAGGGAATTCAATGTCCAATATATTTAACCAAACTAGTCATTATATCAATCTTAATAAGTAAGCATATAAGAATGTGAACCTATTGAAAGATTGGACCAATTGGTCTACAATTGTTTTGTCCTTAGTAAACAAGACTACATTGTTTACCATGAAAGACTAAAAGCTAAAATAAGTTATATTCTTAATGGAGATCTAACTATTACTATAGGGATTTTGTACATATGATCATTATACTATATTATGACCAAGAAGGTCAATAAGTTATCATTATGTGTCAAGATTTTCTTGAAGTCTATATCTCAAGTGTAGTCACTCTCAAGGGTTATGGTTAATATTTGAGAAAGTGGTTGTAGCCAAGACCCAAGTAGTTACATGAAAGTAACTCGGGCGTTCAAGTCAGAAATAACTAACAAGGTCCAAATGAGTTATTTAATTAGTGAATCTTCGCATTATAAGAAAGGATTATATAATAAAAATAAACACTAGACATCTAAGTTTATTATGAAGAAGGAATCTTTAGTTTAAGATTAATACTTATTTATTATATATGTTAAACATTTTGTTAGTACTTTTAGTTTGTGACCAAGTGAATCTAGTTGATGATAAGAGCTCATTAACTTATCAACCATTTGTGCATATAATGGGAGGGATGATACTCTCATGGTTAATAAGTTAAGGACTTGAATAAGTGGTAGTTTCCAAGTCCCAAGAAGTTACAAGAATGTAACTTGGGTATTCAGGGTCAGAAAATATAACTGTAGTATCAAAAAATGTCGTCAGTGATATTTTCACACTTGTTTGGGCCCTCCTTGTAAAATTGAGCTTAATGATGCCTTGACTTAATGTTCTAATGTGTTTAACAAACTCACATTAGGTCTTGGGCACTTGTGAATTAAATAAACTTAATCATACCTTATTTAGATTGTTGTAAAGTGTTGTAACATACTTTCACACTTTTATAGGGTTGTCATAAATATTTGGGCTTCTTTATGTTTTAATTGGCCTTATTTTGCATCCACAAGCCTCATTTAATGCATCTTTTCAAAGACAATCCTGACATAAATCAACATCCAATAATAATTCAAGTGTATTAGGCTGTGTGGCCCAAATTTAGTGATCTAGGACTCATATGCCACATTGGGCGTATGAGTCCCACCTAGGGTCTTGGGTCCTGATCCTAACTTCACACCTTTCTAAGTAGTTTTGAAAATGGCCCCATAAATTATGCGTAATGGGACTCATATGCCACCTTGGGAATATTATAAGAAATATGGACAGAGTCAAATAGAATCTTGAGAATTTTCATACACAAATAATATCGTGCTTCATGTTTTCATTCAATACATATTACATATTTATAGGATTCTCAAATCCTATTTCATAGGAAAAAACTCTATAACAACTCCTAAATATGTGAGTTGTTTTAACAACTTAATTTCCTACAAACAAGTTCATATAACAATTATATTAACCTATTTAACAAAACATATGACTAATAATAATATTAAGTTGCTCCCCAACAACTTATTATTATGACACTTATTTATAACACACAAAAACTCTAATTTCTAACACCTATGTGAACACTAATTCCCAACACCCCCCCTTAGTGTGAACATGGGGTGAAAGTACATCACAATACTTGATGACCACACACAGTAGCTCACCAAACAATATAAGATAAGAGTAGGGACATACACATCTACTCATGTCAAGCAATAGTGGAACTAGCCTTACTATGCTCAATATACTTTCATCCAAGGATAGGGACAAACACATCTACCCATGGAACCAAGGATAGGGACTAACAATTCTATCCAAAGTCTTACATCAAGTTTGGATAGGGACAAACAAATCTATCCAAATTATAGGTTATGAATAGGGACACACACATCTGCTCACAACAATTATGATTGGGGACACATACATCCAATCATAATCACCAACTTATGTGACTGGGGACAAACACTTCCAATCACTTCACTACCTCATGAATGGGGATAAACACATCCACTCACACACAACCAAGAGTTGTGATTGGGGACATACACATCCAACCACAAATACAAAGTTTGAGAACACAAAGCCATTGTTGTCATGTATGGAACCACCATTATAGATCATTGCCACTTTGATAAAAAATGATATGAGATGGTTACCGCTGCCACCTAGAAACCGATCTTGGCTT
Organism: Sequoia sempervirens; assembly: GCA_007258455.2. NCBI lineage: Eukaryota > Viridiplantae > Streptophyta > Pinopsida > Cupressales > Cupressaceae > Sequoia > Sequoia sempervirens. The sequence continues at coordinate 346,513,527 of VDFB02373365.1, forward strand.
TAGTTGTTTTGGCACAAGTTGTTTTGTCACTAAAACAATTTTGCAACCCCATTGCTACTGACTCATGAGAGGTTGTTGAATATCCTTCAACCTCCGTTTCCTCTGTCCTCCAGTTAATTTGCTACTTAGTAGATTTGGATTTGAAGCTCATTTTTAGAATGGCCCCCCACAAAATGGATGTCGCATACAAACGGCGCTGCATTGAATTACAATAATTATTTTTGACATATATATTATCAAAACTATCTAAGACAAATATATATGGGGACAAAATATCTTTATAAGAACTACTAAGACAAATAGTCTATAAATGAAGAATTCTTAAAAAAATAAAATAAAATAAAATAAAATAAAACAACTCTGCTCAACCAAGTGGACTCTACCATGTTCGATGTGTCACAACATTACCTTAGCATAACACAGATATTATGAGTGAATACTTTCACAAATGATCTTGTATGCGTCCAAGGAGCTCACACATAGATGGAGAAAGCAGTCCAACAATACTTCAGCACATAAACTTAATGCTTCTAGTGCTCTTGTATAGGTTGGAATGTACACGTCAGCGACTTTACCTTGATCAATACACACATATTACACTAAGGTCCTTTATGAAGCCCACAAAAATGTGAAATTCTTCCATATGGGCCTTCTAAAGATGATAGGCCATGGAAATGGGCCACTTCCAACACCACGGCGACCACAAGGCTTTCTTGCGTGAGATCAAGCTACTTATTAGTTTAAGCAGACCCAATCATTCCTCCATTTACAAAGCACATAGCCACAAACAAGATAACATGATCTAGGAAGGAGGTTCGAATGATTAGTTCCAAAGCCAACCTATAGACAAAATTTGTGAGCCCACAATCATGTGAATTTCCATCATGACTGATGTCGCTCTCATGAACTTCTCAGCAACATCAAGGTGGCATCGATATTCAATACTGAGGGCCTCATGAGCACAGACCAAATGCCTTATTCGCTAACTGGCAAAAAAGCTTCAACAACCCTTTAATCTTGGATCAAGATTCAATTAGAACAAGAAACAAATCCTCTGATCTATCTTATCCATGATCTTTTCATTTTCTAAGCTCTGCAATAAATAGACTCCCATGACTGCAAAAACTTGTCGATGATGGCAATAAACACTAAATCCACGATAAGGAGAGTTGATCTGTTCTTGGACGGATCTCTAATCTCATGGAATTTTTGCACCTGGCACAGTTCTAATACTTTTGAATTTTCTTGCCTCAATCAGTGCCAATAATCTCTCTATAATGAGAAGCTTCAATTCACCTCAGTTAGTGCCAATAATATCTCTACATTAAAAAATAATAGGCACAAAATTGCTATTGCTTTGATACGATATAAGAAATATGGGCATAGTAAAATAGAAGCTTGAGAATTTTCATACACAAATAATACCATGCTACATGTTTTCATTCAATACATATTACATATTTATAGGATTCTCAAATCCTATTTCATAGGAAACAACTCTATAACAACTCCTAAATATGTGAGTTGTTTTAACAACTTAACTTCCTACAAACAAGTTCATATAACCATTATATTAACCTATTTAACAAACTATATGACTAATAATAATATTAAGTTGCTTCTCAACAACTTAATATTATGACACTTATTTATAACACACATAAACTCTAATTTCTAACACCTATGTGAACACTAATTCCCAACACATATGAGTCCCATGTGGCCCAAAATCAAAATTAATTCAAATTCTTGGTAGGATTTTATCGTCCAAGATTTGATGTCAGTTTGTAGTGTTGTAGTTTCAAGAATTCTTGCATAATTAAGTATAAATACAAGGTTCTTTCACTCATTTTACACCTAGCAAGTTGAATGAGCATTCTTATAGCAAATTGGAGTTCATAAGATCATTCAAGCATTAGCAAGAGCATTCAAGAGTCTTCAAAAGCATATTGTCAAGAATTCTAGAGCATTATTCAAGCATCAAGTATCATGACAAAGTCTTCATACATCATGTTTATTTTTTAGCTAATAATTGTGTTGTAGGGTTTCATGATTCAAGCTAACATTTAATTTAAGATCTATCCTATTCAAGCAAGAGTCAAGGTCTACATCCATTGGAGCCATCTCACACATGTTTGTATCACTTCCATATAGGTATGAATTTGCACCCCTTAAAAAAATTCTCCTTTTACACTTCCTCACCTTAGAAAACCAAATCCGAAGGTGAAAATCCACATTAGCTCATTGCCTTCATTCCACTTGGCATCCATTTTTTGTGTCGGCAGAAGAATAATTATTAGGGACACCCATGCGGCATGCAGACATCCACACGGCATGCTTACATCCCTAACGGATTCCTATGTCTGAAGTTGGTAGAGGCATTGTACTTCCCATTGGGGCCAGTTTGTAATGACTCTCTTCGACCATCCGACTTGAATATGGCCATTTTTCTCATCCCACCTTCAAAAATGCTCTTCCTTCACAAATTTTATCTCTCTACACAATCTTCTAAGCATTCAACTAATCTTCTACACACTCTCTTAGCATTTTCAAGCATTCTCTTAGCATCCATCACTCTCAAACAACACTTGGGCACTCCATAGCAACAACAACACTCCATCAACTCCGTACAGCAAGTGTGGAGCAAACTATTGCAACAGGGGCTTGAATCCTCTTTTTCTCCCCAATTAGCTAGTGAGCTCTTGGTGGAGGTGGTAAGCATTTGTACTCCTCTCCTTTATGATTTGGTTGAGTAGCAGGATCATGATGGGCCAAAAAGTGGTGATATGATGGGTATGTGTAGGGTATATGGCTGAGGACCTTATTTTTACCCAAAATTGATGAAACAAAATGGGTTTTTAAAGGAGATTTTCAGCTTTCCACCAATCTAAATTATGCTTTACTTTGAATTTAATAAATAATTATTATTCATTTTCTATTTAAATTATGACTAAAGTCTTGATTGATAGGCTGATTGAAAAACATCTATAGCTTTCAAATGCTATCACATTTTTGAATTTGAAACATGTGTCACATTCTATACCATACTATAGGATTGGAAAAAAATGAATTTCATGAAGTTTTGACCAAGTTAAGGTGGTCGACATACAAGTTTTTATAATTTTTTAAAGTTGTAATAAAAATTCATAATTAATTATTTACTTGGAAAAAAAAAAGAAAATGCATCACATCGAAACATGAGTCCTCTAATTATATCTAAAATCTTATAAAAAATTTTTATCATTTTATTGTTGTTAGGGTGGTTAGATAGACACCTACTTCTTATTTTTTCCCTGAAATTCAAGTACTCGCATTAAAATTTCAAATTTTCACCAAATAGATTTTAAAAATAAATAAACCTAGTAGTTTAGAAACTACATTCAATTTCTATAGATTCTATTCTTACATATTTTTTAAATAATATAGATAACTTATTCAAATTTTACATCAACTTTCCTAACTTTAATTTTTTTGAATTTTTCACCACTTAAGGGCCTATTTTTTCCATGATGATCCTGCACATACCCAGCACATTACTGTTTTGTAGTGTTTATTGTGTTCTTTACTTTCTTTCTTCCTTTATCACACTTTTCTCCATTGTTGCTATCTTGGCTATCTGTGGAGGTGGAAACACCAAAATGGGGGTCTGACTGAGGCAAGCCCCTATACAACCTCCCAACAATTTTCCTCTTTCTTGTGTGTAGATGGATATGTATTTGGGGGTAGCTAGCGAATAGGCTCTTCTGGGAGATTATTTTTGTCACCTTAGCTTTAATATATTTACTTTACCACATTCATTTGTACTTCTCTTACTTTATAGTTTTGTTTTGATCCCTTAGAAATCTCTAGCTAGGCTGTTAGCTCATTTTTTGGTAGTTCCCACTGTACTTTTGGTCCTTTAGTCATATGGACACTAGCGCACTTGAGAGACACTAGCACGCCACCCTGTCATCCTAGAACTGCACTTTCGTCCTTGGGAAGAGAGCTACTTGAGGTACTGTGTTGAACTTGAAAATTGTGTTGAACTCAAAAAATGGCTCGCTAAGCCCCATTCTGAGTTTTAGTTATGTAGAGTTATTGAAGTTCCTTATAGTCCTCATCATTCTCGTCCCTCATTTCACCCCTTTAGAGTGAGGTAAGTTAGGGAAGCCTTCTGCTCTTGGACCTCCATGACCTAGGGCTTTGAATGTGGTTGGTCCCCCTTGTTGCAAGTATGAGAAAGTTTGGTGGTGTTTTCATTAATGTTGTCATTGATGTCAACACAGTTCAGTATGTTGAAAATTGTAAATGTATAGTTGAGATGTTGTGAGTACATGGAGCTATCTTTATGATGTTGTAGATGTACTGAATGGATGAGTTTCCAAGTTCTTTTGAGAAAATTAATAAAGAGAGAAGTTAGAGTGATGAATGTGTTCAGAATGTGCTCTGGTATGTGCTCTACATTTCTCTTGTCTTGATCTTATGCTTGTGTAGATCTGAAGGTTTTCCAATGATGATCTAGTAGTGATATCTCTTGAGTTGAAGCTTCTGGTTTGATGGTATGTGAAAGTTACGTTCACTGGTGTGGGAACTATTCTGGCAAAGTTGGTATTTTATGGACTGGGAGAAATTTTTCTGCTTCTCAGTCCTCCACTATTCTATTTCATATCTTGCGGATCTGGCATATGTCTTATAGTGGTATTCTCTGGGTTCTAGCAAAGAAGGTTGAGGTTTGGTGATCTAGAAGTCATGTTTCAAAGTTGTATAAGTTTGCATAGTCTAGATGGACTGGCGGAAGAAGTTTGGTGTTCGAAGATTGTTGCACTTGCTACAAATGTATTTGAAGGAATCTGAGATGTGTTCTTGTGCATAATGAAGCACGTTGTGTCATTTGTATGGCATCTTCTTATTGGAAAGCATGTACATCAATGCTCATTTGTGTTTTCATTAGGTGTGGACGACTTGGTGTTTACACTTCATTTGAAGAATTAATTTTAATTAAGGAAGCATGTGGTTGATCTAAGACATTATCTTTTGGTCTTGGATAAATGTTTTATTAGTCCACTCTTTTTTCTTTTTGACCATGTGAATGTTGAGTTGCCAACCCAATTTGAATTTATGAAATGAATTTTATGTGGCCGACCTTGGAGAAAGTTTCTAAGGTTGAAGATGGTATAAATGCAAGTCGGATTGCGAATATTTTGATGTAGATGCAAAGTGACAAAGTAAGCCACAAATCAAAAGAGCAGAAGTGTGTGAAAGTGAGTTGAGGCAGCAATATTTCATTGTGTTAGATTCCTGAAGGAAGTGAGATGAAGGTTTCTACAATCCTTTAATCAAGGTTGTGGATGTTTGTTAATTATTGTGGTGGATCTTTTGTTCTCTTTTGTATTAGTAGGCAGTGAGCCTTCCTGTTGGATAGTGAGTCCTTTCTATAGGAAGTGAGCCTTTTAATTTGGACAGTGAGTCCTCTTCTGGGTAGTGAGCCCTTGGTAGTGAGCCTCTGTATTTGGTTTTATAATCTCTTTATATTGTGAGTTAATCCTCACTATTTTTTTTCCCTCATTAGGTTGTCCATGTAAAAATATGGTATTTATTGTGTTGATTTACTTTCTGTTATTTGTATTTCATGCTCATACTTAATAACATAATAGTGTGGTTGTGGAATTGATAAGTGTGAAAGTTTTAAATTTGGTTTGTGTGACCATTGATTCCCCCTTCTCAATTGTCATGTGCCTTTTAACAATTGGTATCAGATCTTTAGTTCCTTGGTGTAGAGCATAACCGCTTAAGGAAGATTTGATGGTGCATAAGTTGGTGATCCCTATGTTTGATGGATCTAATTATAGTGATTGGAAAGTGCATATGAGAGGATATATCAAGTTTCTCTTGGTTACAAGACCTAGAAGACTGTTGAGACAAAGTATAATACTCTGATGAGTGGTCCTTCTATTGCAAATAAGGTTTCTTCTTATGAGGAGAATGAGAAAGTGGGGTATGCTATTTACAGAGCTTTATCTAAAACTGAGCAAACTAAGGTTCTTTCTTTGGATACTACTTATGAAGTCTAGAAGAAGTTGGAAGAACTGTATGAAAGAAATGAAAGGATAAAGTTGATAAAGAAGCTAGCGGCAAAGTGTAGATATGAGAATTTGAAAATGGAAGAAGGTGAAGAGTTTACAAGATATTTCTAAAGGATTGAGATGTGTCTAGCAAATGAAGTTAAGAACCAAGGGGGAAAGTTGGCCGATGAAGATATTATTGAGAAGATCCTGATCACCCTACCAGATTGCTATAGTGATAAGATCTCAATTATTGAAGAGATGTATGATCCTAAGAAGTATACTAAAGAATAATTATTTGACACCTTGCAAGCATTTGAGATGAGAAATTTCAAGAAGGAAGATAGGAAAGAAGAAAAGACAGAAACATCATTTAAGACAATGAAGATTGAAGATGATCCCAAGAATGATGGTTCTGACGAGTTGGAAGTGAATTTCACCAGGAAGTTGAAGAAAGGTACCGAAAAGTATAAAGGTATGCTTCCCTTTAAATGTTTTAGATGTGGTAATTTTTCTCATTATGCTTCAAGATGTCTGAATAGAGTTGTACATAAGAAGATCAAGGATTATAAAGATAAGGATCTAGAAAGGATAAGAAATACAAGAAGTTGTATTATGCTAAAGAAGAAGCCGAAATCTCTAATGATGAATCTGAAAATGAGGTTGATGATAGTGAATGCTTGTTTTTATCTTTGGAAAACAAATTTGTATCTACTAACCCTAGAAAATGTGAAAGCAAGAATGTTCTGAAGAACAAAAACAACAAGATGGAAGGTACTTTGGTCACTGCCTTTCATGCAAGATATGATGAAGACTACTGGGTGATTGATAGTGGATGTTCTAATCACATGATTGGAGATAAGAGTAAGTTCACTAAACTTGAAAAGTATGATGGTGGTTTAGTCATGTTTGGTGATGATTCAGGATCTAATATTTGTAGGAAAGGTTCAATTAGCTTTGATGGAGTACACAACACTAATGATGTATATTATGTGAAGGGTTTGAGGCATGACCTTTTGAGTGTTGGATAGATGTGTAGCAATGGTTTTAAACTTTTGTTTCATAATAATACCTATGAAATCAGAAAAGGATCCGGAAATGGAGATATGGTTGCTATTGGAAGGATAACTCATGGAAATATCTATCAACTTAAGTGAGTTGATGGTCAATGCCTTGTATCTCAAATCAGTGAAAGTTGGTTATGGCACTGGAGAATGGGACATGTAAATTTTGATAATCTAGTCAAAATTAGTTTAAGAGATATTGTCTGAGGTCTTCCTAGAATCACAAGGCCTACTAATACTATTTTGTAGAAGTTGTCAATTGGGGAAACATACAAGATGCAACTTTAAGGGAAAAGAGCACTCTACTACTGAAATGTCAGAATTAATTCATAATAACCTTTGTGGTCTGACTAGAACTAGAAGCTTGAATGGTGATAGGTATTTCATGCTCCTTATTGATGATTATTCTTGAATGACATGGGTTTCTTTTCTTACAAAAAAGACTCAGTCTCTAGATAGGATTAAAGTGTTCAAAGCAAGAGTGGAAAATGAAGTAAATTTGAAAATAAAATGTTTGAGATCTGACAGAGGTGGAGAATTCACTTCTAGTGAGTTTAATACATTCTATGAACAACATGGCATAAAGAGACAATTTTTTGCTTCGAGAACTCCTCAGGAGAATGGGGTAGTTGAGAGGAAAAACACGACTGTATAGGATGCTACAAGAACCATGATGAAAGAATCAAATGTGCTAGATGTGCACTGGAGAGAGGCAATACACACTATTGTCTATATTCTTAATAAAGTTCAGATTAGTGGAAACAACACAAAGACTCCTTTTGAGTTATGGACTAGTAAGAATCCTACTATGAAGTACTACAAGGTATTTGGAAGCAAATGTTACATTAAAAATGATGATAAATTTGCTAAAACTAATCAAAGCAAATACAAATCTATGATTGGTGGACTGTTGTATCTTACTGCTACTAGACCGGATATTATGCATGTAGTATGTCTAGTTTCTAGATTTCAAGTAGATCCTAAAGAGGCACATGTTACCATTGTAAAGAGGATATTTAGATCTTAAAGGTACACTAGATTATGGCTTATGGTATCCTAAGGGTGCTGATTTCACCTTGAGTGCTTATACCGATGCAGATTGGATTGGTTGTATGGATGAATGGAAGAGTACCAATGGAGGTGCTTTCTTTCTTGGCACCTAAGATTACTTTTTTAGTTGAGTAAGAAACAAGACTCAATTTTTTTATCCACTACAGAAGAAAAATATATTATTGCAACATCTTGTTGCACACAAGTTTTGTGGATGAAGCAAACTCTAAAAGACATTGGAGTAATATGTGATGAACCTATTCCTATTTTCTATGACAACACAAGTGCTATAAACATTTCAAATAATTTTTTTATGCATTCAAGAACAAAACACATATCTATCAAATATCATTTCTTGAGAGAAATAGTGTTGGAGAATGAAGTCAGATTGGAGTATGTGATAACAAAGGAACAAATTGCAGATATATTTACTAAGGCTCTAACGAAGGATACTTTTGAGCATCTTAGGGAGAGGTTGGCGGTCATTGGCCCTTTGAACTAGGTGCACGTGAAGGTGCATCCGTCCAGTGAATTCATAGATTCTTCATTTATGTGGATTGATGAATGGGTCTACTCCGTAGGGGGATTATAAAAGGTTTTCATTTTTGCAGTATGAGTTGAGTGGGTGCACTCCTAAGTGGGGTGATCAGAGTTTTTGATCTTTGCCATTAATGACAAAGGGGGAGAGAAATTCATGTGAAATATAGTTGTAGAGGAAGAGAAGGTGTTCTCTCATAATATTGTGTAAGATGTTGTCTTTGATGGTTTTTCACATCATGTGTTGCTATCAATGACAAAGGGGGAGATTGTTGCAAGTATGAACCAATTTGGTGATGATGTCATTAATGTTGTCATTGATATCAATGCAATTCAGTATGTTTCAGATTGTACATGTATAGTTGAGATGTTTGTTGAGATGTTGTGAGTACATGGAGCTATCTTTATGATGTTGTAGATGTGTTGAATGGATGGGTTTCCAAGTGCTTTTGAGAAAATTAATAATGAGAGAAGTCAGAGTGATTAATGTGTTTAGAATGTGCTCTAGTATATGCTCTATGTTTCTCTTGTGTTGATCCCATGCTTGTGTAGATCTGAAGGTTTGCTAATGGTGATCTAGTAGTGATATCTCTTGAGTTGAAACTTTTGGTTTGATGGTATGTGAAAGTTACGTTCACTGGTGTGTGAACTATTTTGGCAGAGTTGGTCTTCTGTGGACTGGGAGAAATGTTTATGCTTTGCAGTCCTTTGTTGTTCTATTTTAGATCTTGCGGATCTAGCATATGTCTTATAGTGGTGTTCTCTAGGTTCTGGCAAAGAAGGTTGTGGTTTGGTAACCCAAAAGTCATGTTTCAGAGTTGTTGTATGAGTTTGCATAGTCTGGATGGATTGATGGAAGAAGTTCAGTGTTCAAAGATTGTTGCACTTGCTACAACATGGATGTATCTGAAGGAATCTGAGATGTGTGGGTATGTGCAGGATCATCATGGAAGAAATATGCCCTTAAGTGGCAAAAAATTTAGAAAAATCAGAGTTAGGCAACTTCACGTAAAAATTTGAATAAGTTATATATTATTTAGAAAATATGTAAGAATAGAATCTGTAGAAAATTGAATGTAGTTTCTAAACTACTAGGTTTATTTTAAAAAAATCGGTTTAGGAAAATTTAAAATTTTAATGCAGTAGTACTTAAATTTCAGGAAAAAATAAGTAGGTGTTTGTTTGACCACCCTAACCACAATAAAATGATAATATTTTTTATAAGATTTTAGATATAAGTAGAGGACTCATGTCCCGATGTGATGCATAATTTTTATAATTTTTGGGTATGTGCAGGATCATCATGGAAAAAACAGCCCTTAAGTGGCAATAAAATTCAAAAATCGAGTTAGGCAACTTGACATAAAAATTTGAATAATTTATCTATATTATTTCAAAAATATGTAAGAATAGAATCTGTAGCAAATTAAATGAAATTTCTAAACTACTAGGTTTATTTTTTTTTAAAATCTATTTGGTAAAAATTTGAAATTTCAATGCAGTAGCACTTAAATTTAAGGGAAAAAATAAGAAGTAGGTGTCTGTCTGACCACTCTAACCACAATAAAATGATAATATATTTTTTATAATATTTTTGATATAAGTAGAGGACTCATCTCTCGATTTGATGCATATTTTTTTGTAATTTTTTTCCAAGTAAATAATTAATTATGATTTTGTTATTACAACTTTTCAAAAATATAAAAATTTGTATGTCTAACCACCTTAACTTGGTCAAAACTACATGAAATTCATTTTTTTTTGTAATCCTATAGTATGCGAAGCATAGAATGTGACGTATGTTTCACATTCAAAAAATGTGATACCGTTTGAAAGCTATAGATTTTTTTCAATCAACCTATCAATTAGGACTTTAATAGTCATAATTCAAATAGAAACTGTATAATAAGTATTTATGAAATTCAATGTAAAACATAATTTATATTTGTGGAAAGCTGAGATTCTCCTTTAAAAACCTTTTTTGTTTCATCAATTTTGGGTAAAAAAACGTCGTCAGCCACATACCCTACACATACCCCATCATATTTCCACTTTTTGGCCCATCATGATCCTATGCATACCCTTTCGAAGTAAATAATTAATTATGAATTTTTTATTACAACTTTTAAAAAATATAAAACTTGTATGTCTAACCACCTTAACTTGGTCAAAACTTCATGAAATTCATTTTTTAATCCTATAGTATGCAAAGCATCTAATGTGATGCATGTTTTAGATTCAAAAAATGTGATACCGCTTTGAAAGCTATAGATGTTTTTCAATCAGCCTATCAATTAGACTTTAGTCGTAATTCAAATAGAAAATTAATAATAATTATTTATTAAATTCAAAGTAAAGCATAATTTATATTGGTAGAAAGCTAGTAATCTACTTTAAAAACCCTTTTTGTTTCATCAATTTTGGGTAAAAAAAAATTGTGAGCCACATACCCTACACATACCCATTATATCACCATTTTTTGGCCCATCATGATTCTGTACATACTCGTGTTCTCATGCATAATGAAGCATGTTGTGTCATCCATGTGTCATCTTCTTGTTGGAAAACATGTACATCAATGCTCATTTATGTTTTCATTCGATTTGGTCAACCTGGTGTTTACACTTCATTTGAAGAATTAAATTTAATTAAGTGTGTGGTTGATTTGAAACATTATCTTTTGGTCTTGGATAAATGTTTTATTTGTCCACTCTCATTCTTTTCCACCACGGGAATGTTGAATTGCCAATTTAATTTAAATTTATGAAATGAAGTTTATGTGGCCGACCTTGGAGAAAGTTTCTAAGGTTGAAGATGGTATAAATGCAAGTCGAATTGTGAAGATTTGAATGTAGATGCAAAGTGAGAAAGTAAGCCACAAATCAAAAGAGCAGAAGTGTGTGAAAGTGAGTTGAGGCAGCATTACTTCATTTTGTTAGATTCTTGAAGGCAGTGAGTTGCAGGTTTCTGCAATCCTTTAATCAAGGTTGCAGATGTGTGTTAATTGTTGTGGTGGATATTTTGTTCTCTTTTGTATCAGTAGGAAGTGAGCCTCCATGTTGGATAGTGAGTCCTTTTTGTAGGCAGTGAGCCTTTGTATTTGGACAATGAGTCCTCTTATGTGTAGTGAGCCCTTGGCAGTGAGCCTCTGTATTTGGTTTTATAATCTATTTATATTGTGAGTTAATCCTCACCGTGGTTTTTCCCTCATTGGGTTTTCCATGTAAAAATATGGTGTTCATTGTGTTGATTTACTTTCTATTGTTTATGTTTCATGCTCATACTTAATAATAGAATAGTGTGGTTGTGGAATTGATAAGTGTTGAAGTTTTAAATTTGGTTTGTGTGACAACTGATTCCCCCCCCCTCTTAGTTGTCCTACACCTTTTAACACCCCCTCTTACATTTTTGGTGATCCCGACGTGAACCAATGTCTGCGAGCATTCATTGGTGTTGAGGATTTTCCCTTATACCTTGTGATCGGTGTGCCCCTGAGTGTTGTGAAGATATATGAGCATCACAACCCACTCCACAACCTCTAGGTATATTTTCAAGAGAAGTGTATGACACCTTCTAATGAAGAGGACGAAGGTCACTACTAGTTTCTCTAGAGGCCTTTTTGTTGGATTTGCCATTGGTATCGCTGCACAAGAGAAGTTGTTAAGGGATGAGGTAGGATTATCTGACGAGATCAACCACGTCCTCAGTCCTCATCCATCTCCCACACCATCATTGGTCAATGAGCATGAGGTTGTTCACATTCCTTCAGAATATGTTTCTACCATTAGCATAGAGTTGGGTGACTTGGAACATCACTTGCAAAGAGACCCGAAGTTGTCTAGGGTCGCTCAGGTTATTAGAAAACTAAAATATATGGTGGGAAAAGACTAAATATACATAGAAATCTTGACTAGTCTCTCTAGTCTGATTGATGTGTGTGCTCCTCCAAACAATCCTAACATTGTATGATGAGCCACTTTGGAAGACTATGAGAGACAACTAGGAATGTCAATGCCTCCTACGTCTGTGTACATGGACGATGTTGTACCCTCGATCAACATCCCTATGCCTCTAAGGGATTTGAAACTATCAAAGTGAACAAGATCCCCTTGGGTTTTAGCTTCACCCCTCCTGTCACCTCAAGTAGTGGAGGTTTTGGTGGGATGAGTAGTGGGGGCTTTGGTAGTGGTGGTGGCTTTAGCAACGGGGGTGGTGCTGGTGGAAGTGGTCCTGGTGGAGGTCATGGTGGTGGCTTTGGAAGTGGAGGTGGCTTTGGTGGATGTCCTACTGGTGGCGATGGCTCCGACAGTGGTTTCGGCGGAGGCTACATCGGTGGGTCTGGTGGTGGATCTAGCAATGGTTCTAGAGGAGGTTCCTCTAGCTCTATATCTTCTAATGACCCTATTCTAAACACTATTCTTCAAATATATGGGTAAGATGTAGAGCTAGTTGGCAAGTCTCTCCCAAGCCTCTGCCCAACCTATCTTCCAACCCTTCTTTTAGCATAACCAGTTGTCGGTCACAATTTTGAACACTCCCTTCCCTCAAGGAATGTAGATTCTTGAATTTGAAAGATATGGTGGCAAAGGGGATCCACAAACACATGTGTCCGCCTTTAACACCTTGTGCACAAATTTCTTCCATCAAGACGTGTTGATGGAAAAACTATTCCCTCGATATCTCAAGGATATAGCACTTGAGTGGTACTTTTCCTTTCCCAATAATTCCATTTTCTCATTTGAGCAACTTGTAAACCAATTCTTATGACAATTCCAAGCTAACATTGAGCCAAAGATGACCTTTTTGGATCTCATATGATGCAAACAAGGTGATAATGAAAAAATTATCGATTTCATAGCATGGTATCAAGTGCTCTTCTCACAAATCTCATATCTATTGCCTAATTCTAATGTACATAAGGTATTCATAGGGAACTTGCAAAGGCCTTGGAAGGAAAGTTTTTTCGTTATGAAATACCCTTCTTCTGTGCATTTGTGTGTAGCCCTACGAGAGTATCAACAAACAGTAGTTTAGTTTGGGGGAGCCTCCTTGTGCTCTTGTACTAAAGGAAAATCAATTGTATCAATCTATGGGAAAGGAAAGGTTGTTGTGAATGTAGTAGCCACTGCAGATGACAACAACCTCAAATGCAGCTGAAAGTTCACAAAGTTAGCAGAGTCTTATTCTTCCATCTTGCAAAACTTAGTGAAGGATAAGATCGTAACCTTGTTGAACCTTAAACCTCTTAAGGAACCTTACCCTAGTTGGTATGATGCAAGTACCTATTATCAGTACCATCAAATGAATAGACATGATATCTAACACTATATGTGCCTATGTCATGAGATACAGGACCACATTGAGGACGGTACTATGTCTCAATGGAAATATGAATAAATCGATGGTGAAAGTGAATAGTGACTTGCAGATATACACAGACCCATTTCCATCACGTTCTACTAACATTATTGTCAATCTCACTGATTCTATCAATCAGCCCAAGGCCTATGTTAACATGGTCACAATTACTTCTACCGCACAACCTACATTCGTATCCCCGATGTGACATTCACTTCACAAGACTTTCCCTTGAATAACAAGCCCTCTCCCCTCTACATTATTGCTTGCCTCAATGGTAACATTGTGATAGGAGTCTTAGTAGACCTTGCGAGTTGAGTGAATATTATCACAGAAGAGACCTTGTGGCTTAACTCACTACATAGAAAAGAGTACGAAGAAATAAAATCCACTATTCATACACATGATGGTCTTTGTTTGAATCCATATGGCTCGATAACTTTGTTGGTCCTAGTTGAACCTAGGCTTATTGACATGGTTTTCGATGTCATCCTAGAGTTGGACCTGTTCAGGATGAAGCTAGGCATACCCTGGCTAGCTTCCATGAATGGAATCACCTCTATTATTTATAAATATCTAAAGTCCTCCAATGAAGGTGTTGAGCATGTAGTGCATGACATTGGATAGTAGTCTTTGGTGTCCCATGGGGGATATTCATTAGAACATTTTTGGCCCACCTCAATTGGTCTGCTTCCTTCGAGAATGGACCTACTTTACAAAAACTATGTGAAGTATAAGACCAAGGACAAGGGATACCCAAAATTGCCTCTTCTTGTAGCACAACAACCAACTACCTCCTCTTCCAAAAATGGGAAGGAGAAGCTTTTCTCCTCTTAAGCTAACTCATCCACTCCCCTTTCTTGGAAGGAGTATTGGATGAACAAGCCTGGCTTTTACTCATTAAGTCCAATGATTCCTCCTTAGCGTAGACCCAAGATTAGGATATTGAACCTCCCTACTAAGCCTCCTGGGCCTTGGTACTATTTGTATGGTAGAGGAACATGTCCCCGTGGGGAATCCTCTATGTCTTGACCTCCGCAGCCTCCTACCGCTCCTGCTCCCAAAGCAGTGAATGGGAAGAGGCTTTCTACCAAGGCACTTGAGTTGAAACCCCCCATTGCTTCCCAACCTATTCCTCCTACTCACATTTAGGAGTCTGTTCCTCCACTGAAAATGACTGTAATGGACACTCCCATGGCTAAGCATGAGCCTTTTGTTCCTTTGTATCCTCGAGCCTCCAGTTCAAAAGGTCGTAGAAACCACCTTGCACACGAGTGCAAGCATCGGCGAAAGGATCTCATGGCTGAGTAGTCTACCTTATAGAGGAAGGAAGAGGAGACAACCACTCCTATATTAGGGCTTCCTACTGTGTCCTCCTCTCTCTTCCCCTATTCTTCTGTTCAATCAAGCTTTATATCTCTTATTGCTTCCACTATGAGTACGAATGTGCCTAACCCTAAAAAGGTGTAGGTGTTCATCGCTCCTTCAGTGGAGCTTCCTCTATTGATGTCCCTTCTAGATGTCCCACCTTTCTCAAAACTCATAGATATGACAAACACTTCAGTGGTATCTACTACGATTTTCTCTTCCTCCTCTTCCTCTGCACCTCTTGCCTCGTCTATGGGGAGTTCACATCCCCCAATGGAGTAGAAGGTAGAGAGTGCTCCTTCCAGCAACAAAGGACATAAGAGGATCCCACCTTCTTCGAAAGATGGTCCCACATTGACTTGTTCTGTCCTAGTGACGAAACCAATCCCGGCTTCCCTTGAGTTTGTCACCTCTCCTAAATCACTCAGTGAGCCTAGTGGTGAATCTTGGGTGCAACCTTCTTCATCCATTGAGAAGAAACATGGCACTCTTGTAAAGTGAATGTTTAACTCTTTGGGTGAGGTTCCGACCTTGTCAGCGATCTTCATGAAATCGTTCACCTTAGCTCCACAAGAGCTTAGTGGAGAGGACCTTGCGGGGCCCTCTTCCTTAGCCCTTTTTGTGGGAGGGTCACATGCTCTTCCTCTTAACATTCCACCACTGTAGGCTCATCCTCCTTCCCCCTACGATGATCTAGAGTGGGAAGCATACGACCGCTTGGTTGATCAGTGTTAGGGGAAGGCCCCTTCTTTATCTTTAGATTAGATGTGTGTGTGTGTGTTGTGATGTGTTCTCCCATGATTGTCCTATGTGTGCCTGGATGACCCTTGTCATCCTTGTTGGTTCTTAGATACAGGTGTGGTTTTTGTGTCATAAACCTTCTTCTCTATGTTTCATCGTTCTTCCATGTTTGTGACTTGATTTTCAATAAATTGGGGACGATGCAAAGTGTTGGGGGCATTTAGCCTTCCCTTCCATGTTGACCCATTTTTTAAATTTTTACTTTGTCTTCTCACGCATTCTTCACATGGTCTGATATAGTAGGGGGTTGATGACAATTCATTTTATATATTATTACCATATATATATATATATATATATATGAGCAGTTATGACCCCAAAATATTAGGCCACCCTTGTTCCCTTTGTTTGTGATTCTTTCTTTTAGCTTTTTCTTTCTCTTTCTTTCTTCTTTTCTTGAATTTTTCCTCTCATGTGTGACAATGCCATTTCTATAACACTTCAATTTTCAGAAAATGTATTTGTTTCCAATGAATCATTTCTTGAGAATCTTCACAAACTTTTTTTATCAAAGAATCACATTCTCGACTTGAAACCCTAATGGAACGTGTTTCCTTCATCATGGGTTCATAAAGAAAGAACTTGAAAACCTTCCCTTCGAGGTGGGAGCAGCTTCAACCTTCCCCTCATGTGGGGGCATCTTCTTCCTTTCAAATTCCTTGATGAAGTCAACATCTTTCAAAAGGATTCCTTGACAATGAATCAATTCGAGAAAGAAACATCTCTTTCATACTTTTGAATAGTGCATCACTTGAGTGGACCCCCTTTCTTTATGCCAGGTTCCTGAGGGACCCCTTTGAAATTTTTCCAACTTGTTGGCCGTCTACATGACTATCTACTTACTTGCATGCGTGGCCGCTTTCTGACATGTTCTCTCTTGGTAGACATATCACTTTATGAGTGCACCTATGAAGCTACTTTCTGACTCTGTAGAGTCCCCTTCCTTGGGTTTCTTCCATGTGAGAGATCTTGGGGGATACCTCCCTATAGGTCTACTACTTTGTAGGGTGCTTCTTCTAAGCTTCCTCCATGCGAGAGATCTTGGGGGTTGCTCCCTTGCAGGTTTGTGGGTCTATAGGGTGCTCTCTTTGGGTTTCCTCCATGTGAGAAATCTTGGGGGATACCTCCATGTAGGTTTGCAGGCTTGTAGGGTGCTTCTTTTGAGCTTCCTCCATGCGAGAGATCTTGGGGGTTGCTCCCATGTAGGTCTATGGGTCTATAGGGAGCTTTCCTTGGGTTTCCTCCATGTGAGAGATCTTGGGGGATACCTCCTTACGAGTATGTGAGTCTGTAGGGTGCTTTCTCAGCTTCCTCCATGTGAGAGATAATGGGGGACGCTTCTTCGTGGGTCTATAGGGAACTTTCTCAATTTCCTCCATGTGAGAGATCTTGGGGGATGCCTCCTTACAGGTCTACAGGTCTGTAAAGTGCTTTTCTAGGTATCCTTGTAGGTCCACAGGCCTGTAAGACGCTTTCATTCTACAACTTCATAGTTTTGCAAGGCTATGAAGTCCTTTACTTGTCCTACACTTTCAAGTTTTCCAGATCGCAGTCTGCTTCCTTGATAGTTCAGGTATATATTTCTAACCTTACCACCTCTTTGATCTACTTTACTAAAGCACTCATTAGTAATCATGCTCGCTAAAGTGGGGGAAAAATGTATAGGTGTGAATTTGTACCCCTTACTCAAATTCCCCTTACACAAATTCCCCTTTTACACTTCCTCACCTTAGAAAACCAAATGTGAAGGAAAAAATCCACATCATCCTGTTGCCTTCATTCCACTTGGCATCCATTTTTTTACGTTAGCAAAAGAATAACTATTGGGGATGCTTGCACGGTGCGTAGACGTCCACGTGACACACTTACATCCCTGATGGATTCCTACGTATGAAGCTAGCAAAGGCATTACACTTTCCATTGGGGTCAGTTTGTAATGCCCCTCTTAAACCAGTTGACCCGAATATGGCCATTTTTCTCATCCCACCTTCAAAAATGATCTTCCTTCACACTCTCTTAGCATTCTCAAGCATTCTCTTAGCATCCATCACTCTCAAGCAACACTTTGGCACTCCATAGCAGCAACAACAACACTCCATCAACTCTGTAGAGTAAGTGTGGAACAAACCATTGCAATAGGGGCTTGAGTCCTTTTTTTCTCCCCAATTAGCTAGTGAGCTCTTGGTGGAGGGGGTAAGCATTTTCACTCCTCCCCTTTATGATTTGGTTGAGTAGCACATTACTATTTTTTAGTGTTTACTATGTTCTTTACTTTCTTTCTTCCTTCATCACATTTTTATCCATTATTGCTATCTTGGCTTTCTGTGGAGGTGGAAACACCAAAACGAGGGTCTAACTAAGGTAGGCCCCTATACAACCCCCTAACAATTTTCCTCTTTCTTGTGTGTAGGTGGACATGTTTTTGGAGCTAGTTTTCGAATAGGCCCTTCTGTGAGATCATTTTCATCACCTTAGCTTTAATATTTTTATTTTACCACATTCGTTTGTACTTCTCTTACTTTATTGTTTTGTTTTGTTCCCTTAGAAATCTCTAGCTAGGTTGTCAACTCATTTTTTGGTAGTTCCCACTATACTCTCGGTCCTCTAGTTGTGTGGATGACAACGCACTTGAGAGATGCCAGGGTGCCACACTGTCATCCAGGAACCACACTTTTGTCCTCGGGCAAAGAGCTACTTGAGGCACAGTGTTGAACCCAAAAACCAACTCGCTTAGCCCCATTCTGAGTTTTGGGTCTGTAGAGTGATTGAAGGGCCTAATAGTCCTCATCATTCTCGTCCCTCATTTCAAAACACCCCTTTAGAGTGAGGTAAGTTAGGGCATCCTTCCGCTCTTGGCCCTCCATGACCTGGGGCCTTGAAATTGGTTGGTTCCCCTCTCTTACAACTTCATTTCTAGGGTTTGGTGAGTTGCAACATCATATATTGTTCATTCATCATTCTCCATTCCTATTTCTTATTATTTCAAGGTTTGATTACCAAAATAGAATTTGACCAAGGAAAACCCCTTTCCACTAACAAAACAACATTTTTCCCTCCCTTTAGTGTGTGATTTGCAGGTTTAGGTTGAAGACACATTGAAGAGCCAGTTTGGAAAAAGTTGTTAAAGTTGTCACCTTGCATTGGAGATACTTGGAAGACCTAGACTATAGGTAGCAAATAAAGGGATTCAGATTCGAAAATCAATTGGGAAGCATAGAGCAAACCTTGAAGACCAGATTCAAACTTTAAAGTTTCATAAAACCCTAATTGGATTGGTACACCAATTTTGGTGTATGAGTCCCAGTTTAGGTCAATTTTCAAGTTTTTGTAGTTTCAAATACCCATTTGCTAGATTCTTATTCTTGCATTGAAACCCAAATCTGGGACTGATTCACCCAGCCTGATGTATTAGTCCCAATCAGCAATAAATTCACTATTTTCATCATTTCAAAGCTCCATCCAGTCATTTTCAGGTTTCTAGGTGCACACATTCCATCTTGTAACTTTTTGTTTTGTTTTACATGCTTTTCTAAGTCATTTAATGAAATATTGTATCATATTAGGGTTAAGCATTACATGTTACATCATATTTTTCTTTCCAAGTATAACTTGGTGGTGAACCCCTCATTAGTTCATAATCAGCCCCTAGGACAACCCCATTACAAGATCTCTTTCTCCTTTACATGCTTGAGGTTGAGATCTCTAGGGCCATCCTTGAATGAGAGTGTAGAAGATTTTTATTCTATCTCCCAAGCATAGAACCAACAATTTTTTCCCCTTCAATAACCAAACAAGTTGACTAAGTAAGGACTTGAACAAGTGGTAGTTGTTAAGGCCCAAGTAGTTACATGAATGTAACATGGGTGTTCAAAAGTCCAGAAGACTTAACAAATCTAGTTGAATAATAACTTTAATGAGGACATCACTTTTTTAAAAGAAAAATTTGTATGATAAGTTAAACCTTGGTCAAACAGTAAGTTTGGGCTAATACACTTGGTCATATAAGGTTCTCCAATTCAAGTAGGGTGGGTGAATGGACGACTCCACTCATAAGTAGTGGTTGAATATATTTCATAGACTTTGGCCAAAGTGAGTGCACTAGTATTTTCTTGTACTTTTCAATTCATTGTGTTGGATACTTAACTAATCAAAGTTTTCATCCATAGTTGGAAGGTATTCATAGTTGTTTGATGGTATTGGTTAAGTAGGGCACAACACCAGAGCTTAGATGTCAATACTAGGGGGTTCTTAACTATACTCTTCATTGAAGGGTAGGGCCACTTCTAGTTAAGAAGGTGTGTGAGTGACTGTTGGTCTGTGGTTGAAGGTAAAGTACCTAGGTGATGATCTCCCTCTTGTATATGACATACCAAGTCTTGTGAGATAGAAAGTATCCAAATATGGGATCTCTGACCTTGTTTCTTAAATGATACATGTTATATGTTAATTATTTGCAATCATTCATGTTGAAGATGTAAAAGGGAAAGATTATTTATTCTTTTTAGTTCGAAAAGAAAAAAATGATTTTATTATGAAATGCTTATGTATTCAGTTGTGTGGTTGCAATTTTAATTAGTGAAAAAATAAAACTAAAAAATATATATCCTATTTTTAAGGAATGGTTTAACTTACTGCATGGTTAAAATTCCTAATAATTTCCTTGTTGTAAGGTTGAGATTATTACACAAATCATATGGAAAAACATTAGCTTTCTAATTAAAATAGTGTATTTACATTGCATTTAACTAGATATGTTGTTGCCTAATCTTGAGGAAAAAATTGAAAATCATCTATGCATCATATTCTTCTTTCAATTATTTTTTCAAGTTTCTTAGAGACAAACCATCATAAACATGTGACCAATATTATCATCTCTATACATGCTCAATGCTAATTATGAGGATGAAAAGAACATTAGTAGAAAAGAATTGAGACCATAAATCATTATCTACAAAAATAAAATATTCTTCTACATCATCCCCACCAATGAAATTATAAAAAGGAAAAGAATTGTTTAACCTAAGCTAAAAAGAAATTCTCCATCATGTAGAGAATATTTTTTCAAAAGAATATTAGATAAGTTATTCTCATCCAACTGAAAGAAATATACCATTGTATGTATTTATCCTCTAAATATATGTGTTTATCTATTTCCTTTTCATAGTTTTATTCACATATCGTTAAGATAAAATTTAACACTTGACCCCTCCAAGTGCAATTGTATGGTGTTGACCTACCACAAGGGTGTATTGTATAATGAGTATATTACATATTTATATTATTTTATAAGTGAGGATCCTAATAGTTTGACATGATAGGTGTAATATCCCCAATTAAATAATTTGAAAATTCTCTTCTAACTATAGCAATGAATAGAAAATAAAGAAAATAACTTATTTTTAAATCCTCTTAAAAAAAAAAAGTATTAAAATACCCACAATAATGAGCAAATTCCTCATAAATTTAACCAATCTTAGGATAAAAACTCTAACAACTTTTAATTAATAAAATATTATTTTATTACAAAAAAATGTTGTTACTATAGAAAAATATCTAGCATGTACATCAACAAAAAAATGGAAATTATTTTAAAATAAACAAACACTCAAAACTTCCAAACTCACACACTACTAACTTTGATCGACTCCAAACTACAAAATAAAATTCCTCAACACTCAAGCTATTCCACATCAATAGTATGATCTAATAACAAAACCATGTTTATTATCATGAAAAACATTGAAAAGGACACGCCAAAAATTGGAAACAACCCACATAATCTTCACCAACAATTAAGCACATTGACTTCATCTACAACCTAAACTTTTCCAAACAAAACCCCACTTGAAAGATGAACTCTCTACCTCACGAGAAGTATGATGAGGAATGGAATAAAATTCAAAATCACTACACACAACAAAATAAGTAGATATTAAAATACCCAAAATATTGAGAAAATTCTTCATTAAATAATGCACCTGAATTTAACAATACTTAACACAAAACCCCACATGAAAGATGAACTCTTTAGCTCATGGGAAGTATGATGATGCATGAAATAGCATTAAAAAAATACTCCACACAACAACATCAACACCTAAATCAAACTAAAAATCAATTGCAAACCCACATGTCTATACACAAACATACCATATTGAAACGAGTTGATTTGTAATAACCTATGTAGCTATGTTCCACTTCATATATGACAATTCCCTTCATAATCAAATGATTTTCATTCTTTGACTTCTACAACTCATGGGTTTTTATTCACAAGTCATAATCCTCTATGGGGTTTTGTCCATAAAAGGATATTGTAGAACATAAATTTCATACAATAAAAAGTTGTGAAATTTAAATAGCAAAAAGATCTTGAAATTTTATTTTGTCTACAAATAAATAAAGAGTCAAATCCAAAATCTCTTCTCTTGAAAAAATAAATAAAATAATATTATTCTCATCATTTTCTCTTCAAAAGAGCTCACCATTTTGTTTGTTGCAATATTCTTGATGAAAATTGTCAAAGAATTTGCCAATAATTGATTGCCACCTAAATCTAGAGGTTACATTTCCCATCATAATAAATCTCACACCCTTTCTTGAGAAATTGCTCCAAAATAATATTATTAAATTAATTATTTGACCTTTTTATCAAATCAAGCAATAATAAATGATTCAGGTCCAAATTATCAATTTTAAATACAATTATTTTTCAATTTCCATACCATAGCCTAATTAAAATATTTTAAATGGGATAATTTCTTTATATAATAAATTAAATAAAAAAGGGACATGACAAGTCTACCCTTCCCAAAATTTCATGTCCTCAAGTAATGTAAATTCAAATTATAGTTATATTAATGAGATTATTAGATAAGATGACATTAAAATATAAAACTTTCTAGAGATTTTCCATCGTTGAAACACTTGCCCTTTCATGATGGAAAAATAAGATGACATTGAAATATAAAACCTTCTAGAGATTTTCCATTGTTGAAACACTTGCCCTTTTATGATGAAAACATACAAAATTTATAAATAAATGTATTTCAAATCTAAATATGTTCCATGTTATAATTAAATATATCACACATAATATAATTTACTTCAAATAAATTTTAAATAAAATAAAATAAAAATTTAAATATAATGTGATTTTTAATTCTAATTATTTTTATACTACTTTACAATAAATTCTATAAACAATACATATAATAAATCATATAAATATTATTTATATAATTAAAAATATAATAGTACATTTTTCATCCAATTAAAAAAATTACTTATAAAAAATTATCTAACAATCATTTTTTTATTATAATAATTTTCTTTATCAACGTGACTTAAATCTGTGGGCCCAATTACTAGTCAATGCAATTCTCTCAATCAAAGAATAAAGATTCTGTGACCACGTTTATAGCAGCGTGTACGTCTCTCGTCCGGCACAAAAGACTTGTATTACCCAAGAAATACGCACGTTTCGAAAAGACGAGTTGCATTCAGAATGTGTTGCCTTCTAGAAATCTGTCTAGACTTTTATGGTTAAATTAATTTTTATCACTGTTTTGATTGGAAATTTGGAAAAGTGTAATTTAACTTGTATAGCTAATGTAAATATATTTATCTAGGACATTCAAAGCTATTAATTTACAATTATTTTATTTATTCAAGTTATTTTTTAATTGCAAAAATGTTTTTTCTATAAATTGTTTATACTATTATTATTTTAGACTGCAGAACAATGACGAAAGGGAGACTAGAATAAACTGGAATAATTAATAAATATTCACATTTTATTATATTAATTTTAATAAATAATTAATTTGTTCCTAAATTTAGTATATTTATAATTTGAAAACTTTATAATTTTTTTTAAAGATTAATTTTTCTTAACATCTATTAAAATTAATCCACACGGGGGAGTTGGCTTGGGCGTGGGTTTGCTCCCCATTGATGCAAGAGGACTAGTCTCACCCCTTCGCCCCAAATACCCAAGATAGGAGTTGTTGGGTTGTCGGGTTGTTGGGGGTCATGGGAGATATCCCTTTAACAAAAAAACATCTATTAAAATTTAGAAATATATATTTCTATGTTTCTAGTTCAATTAGAGGCGTCTTTTTAAATTAATGTTTTCAATCACACTTAGTGATCTATCATTAGAAAGTAGACCTCTTCTTAATTTGAAATGTGTACTCTTCTTGATGATGGACCACTAAGTGTGATTAAACATTCATTAAGAACATATATAGTTAAACCAAAAAATATTCATACTATTTTTCATGAACTATAGAAAAATTATATATATATAATTTAATTTTAAATTTTATTTATGTCTAATTACTATATTTTGATAATTATTTAGATTTATATATTTAGTGTACCTTGTGTCCATCAATTTTCTAATTATTTGATTACCTAGAAGTTTTCTTCAAATGATTTTTCTGCATGAGGGAACGGGTGAGTAGTCAGTCACGGTCACATGGGAACCGGTCAATGTGTCACATGTGTCGTTACGGTCATATGTCATTTTAATCCAAACCCTAGTCCCACTTGGAACGTGACTGGATAAAATATGTGTATATTTTCTCTGGAGCCTTCACTGTATAAAGTAGAATGCAGAGCATTTGATTTTGGATGGAGTAGATTAAGATCTAAATTTACGTGCATGTACCCGGCAAGTCATTATAACTACATGTGGCCGACCCTTTCGCTTCAATTCCCTTTGCCCAGATCATTTGGGGCGGGTTTTTGGAGGGGAGAATAATTTCTCATCATATTCTATTCTATTTTATTTATGTGTCTATATATATTCAATTTTATTTTTATTCTTTTAATTGAAGGAATGAATTTTGGAAATATATATATATATATAATGGATAAACTTTAATTATTAAATAATTTTAAAAAAATTTCTTTTAATAATTTAATTCTGAAATAATAAATAATATTTGTACATTTATTTTAAAATTATAATTTAATTTCAAAATTTTATTTATGTTTAATTTTTTATATTTTTTTATTTGATTAATTATTTAATTATTTAAAATTTATATCTTTATTCAATTATCTATTTATAAAATGAATGCAAATTATTTTTATAATACTTATCTTATTTTTAAGTATATTATACTAATTTTTTGTCTCATAAAAGAATTTCAAATAAAAAAATACTATATATTTATTTTTTATTGTATTATTTACTTCAAATTTTATATAACTAGTACTTGTATCTAAAATAGGTTCAAGGATTATGCCATAGAAAATTATATGTATATTTGTCCATGACTGTGTATGGATGCAATGTGCTGCAAGTTTTAGTTACATGTGGTTGGATGAAATAATTAATAACAATAATAAGAACTGAAAAATGGAATGAAATAAACTTAGACAAATCTAATTTTTTTCCTTAAAAAAATTAGATATTATCTATTTTGAAGTATTTGCATGCAAATTTAAAACATAAACTAATTAAATGAAAAGGAAAATTTATCATCAAATGAACAAAAAAATATTTCAAATAAAAATATAATGTTCCCATTTATTTGAAAAATCAATATTTATCTATCTTTTATATGATAAATGAGATTTTAGAAACTTTCACATATCATATATTTACTAACAACTCAACAATAATTTGCAAACATCAGACTGAAATCTTACACTACATATCTACTAATTACTGGTTCAAAGCGGACAAATTTCTAAATTCATTCACGTGGTATTGACTGCACTATTTCGGCTATGTCATTCATTGGGTAGCCTATTTGTTCTCTATTTAAATTCGAAAATAAACCAGAAAGAGAGGATCACCTACGCACTACTTCAATGACGATTAAGTATTTGGTCTTAGCGATTACTGTGAGTATTACAGCGCACAATTGCTGTGCTGTAACTATGGGTGGTGGAGATACGCTTCTACTGGGGGCTTCGCTCACTGTAAATCAGACCCTAATTTCAAAGAATGGCACGTTTGCGTTAGGATTTTTCAGTCCGAGAGGAACGAATAATTGGTATATTGGCATTTGGTATGCACCAGTCTCTCAAAAAGCCATAGTTTGGGTGGCTAACAGAGACAATCCTGTCAGATACAAGCCCGGCGTTCTGAAATTCTCAAGAGACGGTCATCTCAGATTGTTTGATAGAAAGGGCCGGTCAGTTTGGTCGGCTGATATTGGCCAGAAAGGATCACGGGCAGTGATAATGGACTCTGGTAATTTCATTATGCTGGACACTCACAACAAGTCTGCGATTGTTTGGGAGAGTTTCGCACATCCTACAGATACATGGTTGCCTGGCATGAAGATGTGGAAAGGCATGAAGCTAACTTCGGGGAAGAGTTCTTCGGATCCTGCAATTGGGCTCTTCTCTTTCGGAATGGACATGTCTCCAGGAAAGACGCAGACGATGATGTTCTATAACAAAACCGTTCCATATAGATCTAGCGGGGAATCCACTGCGAATTATTTTACTAAGGTTCCCGAATTGGAAGGCCAGAAGAAAGTTGAAGTGTCCTGTGTGAGGCTTTCTCCTTCAAGGGTATACATTGATTTTGGCATAAACTCGATAGATCATACCCTCACGGGGCGGTTAGTGTTAAATACTAACGGCGAATTATAGCTTTTCTGGATGGATGATGGTACATGGAGTCTGAGGTGGTCGACATACAGAGGTCAATGCAGTGACTATGAAATCTGCGGGGCGTATGGACTGTGTAATGCGAATGATGTGTGCAGTTGTGTCAAGGGCTTCACGCCCAAACACGACTCTCAGGGTTGGTGGTCAACCGGGTGTGCGCGGAGAAGTCCCCTGAAATGCTCTGTCACGGAGAGCACAACTGACGGCTTCTTCGAAGCCCAGAACCAATACTTGCCAGAAAAGGAAGCTGTCGTATACAACAACAAGCAAACACAGCAAGGCTGTCGGACTGCTTGTCTCAACAATTGCTCCTGCACAGCCTTTGTTTTCGCTGTTTCTGATCCACCCGTCTGTAGATTGTGGTTTGGGGATTTATTCGGAATGCGTGTTTCGTCGGAGGGAGAATCCGTCTTCATTAGGCTTGCAGCTTCTGAGTTGCAGCACTCGACATCAGAGCGAAGGATCAAAGCCCCTGCATTCACTATTTTAGTTTCTCTCGCCGCAGCTTTTTCTGCTGTTTCAGCTCTCCTGATAGCCGCATTTATTCTATGGAAACATCGAAGACTGTGGAAGAAAGACATGGAAGAGGAGGTGCCAATCTCGCTCAAAAAGTTCACTTACAAAGAGCTGCGAATTGCAACGGAGAATTTCAAGCATAAGCTGGGTAGCGGAGCATTCGGCTCTGTGTTCAAAGGAACTCTGCCAGACAACACGCCTGTTGCAGTTAAGAGATTAGAGGGTTCCACTCAAGCAGAAAAACAATTTCGTGCGGAAATAATCACCACTGGCAGAATACAGCATGTGAATTTGGTCAGGATGTTGGGATTCTGTGTAGAACGTTCACAAAGGTTACTGGTGTATGCCTACATGCCCAACGGCTCCCTAAACTCCTTCCTCTTTTCTAAGTCGGAAGACGCAGAGAAGGTGTTGGGCTGGAAGACCCGGTTTGAGATCGCATTGGGCACTGCACGAGGATTAGTTTATCTGCATGAGGAATGCAGGGATCGCATCATTCACTGCGATATTAAACCTGAAAACATTCTCTTGGACGGCGACTTCAGCCCAAAGGTGGCAGATTTTGGGCTAGCGAAGGTGGTAGGTAGAGATTTCAGCCGCGTGCTGACGACCATCAGAGGAACACCAGGGTACCTAGCTCCCGAGTGGATCTCCGGCTTTCCAATCACTCCCAAGGCAGACGTATACAGTTTTGGTATGACGTTGCTGGAAATTATATCCGGTCGTAGAAATCTGGACTTGAAGGTTGAGGAGAGCAGGTTGTACTTCCCTACCTGGGCTTCATCTCAAATTCAGAGGGGAAACATAACAGGCGTCGTGGATGCAAGGATAGTAAGTGAGGCGGACATAAAAGAGGTGAAAAGAGCCGCTGCGGTGGCGGAGCTGTGCATTCAAGTTGATGAGAATGAGAGACCGAGCATGAGTGAAGTGGTGAAGATCTTGGAAGGCACGATGGAGGCTCCTGTGCCACAAATCCCGAGGTCTCTACAGGTGGGAGTAGATAAGGTAGACGACGACGACAGCAGCAGCTGCGGTCAACATGCTTCCATATCAACTGGTTCCATACCCGGGAAATAGTAGCCGGTTTTAGGTCCTACTATAGTGAGGTGTCATATTCTGATATAATTGTTATTAATTGCATAACAAAGCACCTTTATTTATGATTTCTAAGTTCGGATTATTATTGAGTCCTCAATCATATTGTGCATACGGCTTTAGTCTAAGGTCCTAGTTCGTTCACGAGGGTTAGGTGATTGGTAATGATTATATCTAGTTTTCCGCATAGTGTGAAGTTATTTTAGTTTACAATTTTGAGTGTATTAATAATGGAGTTTTGTATTATTTTCTTAACAATCTATATTGATAGTTTCACATCAAATCATCACGTATAGACATATGATATATGGAATTTAGGCTTAAGGTATTTTGGATTCTATATTATTGGTAAATTAAGCTTCACATACACCTTCAGTCTATAATGGCTTAGTAGATTTATATGCACAAATGAGATGATAGTTAAATTTTTGTATTCCATGGAGTTGAGGTTTGAATCGTTTAATACTCGTCAAATATATAGATTAGATCCAAGAGTCTACTAAAATCTAACTTATTTTCTCTCACACATCCATACGATATTAACACATTTAAAACCTTAACCTAAGATAATAATTAAAATTGAGTAACTAGAGAATCCACATCTATCTACAATAGATTTCAAGTCTATTATCAATTGGAATTCATTGACACTCTCATGTCTATATAATTAAATTACAAATCAAGAACTAAGAGTTTATTCAACTATAGTTTACTCATATTCTCACTTGCTCATAAAATAATATTTTTAAATCTACACGTATGCTTATAAATAAAATATAATTCACTAACAATATTATGTCGACACTTGGATCTTGTGAAGTATGTAAGTTCATAAGTGTCATTCTTGATTGAATTCACGTGTCATCTTCTTAATTAAGCCAAGAATTGTTAAAACATTAATTCCTTTCACCATGTAAGTCATGTTGATCTATTGGATCTCAATACTCTCTTCCAAGTTATTTTATTCAAAGTTTCTAGCCAACTCAAAAATATACACATCTTTGTAAGTTTGAAATATTTGATCAACTAAAATTTGTTCACTCCTTTGCACCCATGCTTAGAAATATTGATCTTTATAGACCCAAGACAATATAGACTATACTTCATCCCATCAAGTGTTATAAGTCTAGTTGATGAAACATATTAAAATTTATAGAATATTATATCCTAGATTTTAAAACTCAAGTAAGCTATAACTCACTAATGCACTCACATATACTTTAAAGTCAACCAAGTTCATTCTAGAGTTGGAAAGTCTTAAAAAAAATGTTCACGAGAGGTTTCAAATATGAAACACAAACTTATTATGAAATATACTTGCAATTGCACCTTAGTGTGCAATGGGTACATTGAAGAAGTGTGGATGGTTAATTAGGGAAAAATTAATCTATTTTTTGCATACATTTGTGCATATGAGGTCAACTGGTAGGCCATTTAGCAAATGATGTTGTTTGTGCAACAAACGTCTCAATGGAGAAGTGATAGCTTCAAATCAACAAAGATCCAAACATGAATTCTTTGAATGAAGAAGATAATCATGTTTCATTACCACTAGACTTATGTTATGTTTGCAATAGAGAGAGAGAGAGAGAGAGAGAGAGAGAGAGAGAGAGAGAGAGAGAGAGAGAGAGAGAGAGAGAGATGAGAAGAAACCACATAGAGAGGATAGTAGAGGAGAGATAGGTAAGTGATTTATAGAGATAGGTAAAAAGAGACATAGGGTAGAGAGATGGAGATAAAGGGAGAGAGACAAATAGATATAAAGCTCTAGGAAGAGGGGGAGAGAGAGAGGGAGATAGATGGATGGATAAAGATGGAGATGTGTTTATAGATAGCATGGAAGAGAGGAAGATAATGGGAGAGAGGAAAAGGAAGAAAAATATATAGAGAGATAGGGTGCAGTATAGGGAGAGATAAAACTAGAGAGAGATATGGAGATAGAGAGGAAGAGAAAGAGGGGAAGAGATAGAGAGATATAGAGGGGGAGGGATATATATATATGGTGAGATAGAGTGATAAAGAGATAGAGATATAAAGATATATAGAGAGGAGGAGAGGGAGAGGGAGAGAAAGATATAGACAAACATAGAGAAGTAGAGTTAGAAAATAAGAGATGGGGAGAGGGAGATAAAAATAGGGGGCGATATAAATGGAGAGATAGATATATGGGAAGAGAAAGGGAGAGAGATAGATAGGAGGATATTGAGGGAGTGAGAGAGAAAGAGATGGGAGAGATAGAGAGAGTAGGGAGATAGAGAGAGGGAGGGAGAGAAAGGGAGAGAGATAGGTAGAGAAGTATAGGTAGAATAGGATAGAGAATAGGGGACTGTGATAGCGAGAGAGATGGGCAGAGAAGAAGAGAGAGAGGGATAGGGGGTAGTGAGGGAGAGATAGCTCAATATATAGAGAGGGAGAGTGTAATGTACTATCGAAACCTAATCCTAATACCTATAAAACACAACAAATGAATACATTAGGAGATCAAATGCAAGTAAGAACAAGGATTCCCCATGAAATCCATTAGCAAAGTTTAAAATAGGAAATGATACAAGAATGAAATGAAAGAGCAATAAAGCAAGCTAAATTATCTTATTGAAGACAATGAAAATTCTTGATCCCATGGGGGAATTGGTGCCAATTTGATGTGAAAATTGGCCCTTTCCCAACTTCAATGATGCAAGCTTGATGAATGTTGATGAATGATCCACTTTGATGAAGAATGGTGAGTGCTTCAAGACCAAAATCTGCATAAGCTAGCTACAAATTTGAAAATGTGGATGGAGATTGCTAAATATTTGAGCATAGTAAGTTTACTCAAATTGTGGATGGTTCAAATTAAGGATGAGCTCTTCATTTATAGATGAGATTGATGGATGAAGAGGAAAAAGGGATGAATG
>VDFB02373365.1:346544991-346604689 GCA_007258455.2 Sequoia sempervirens
TATGAGTATAATTAAAAGGTTATATGCATCTTTTCCATTCCTTCATGAACACTACCTTTTTCACTAATTGTGAGAATCCTACAAGTAAAAAATGCACAAAACTGACCATAGAGATTTATGTAGAGGAAAAACATCGTTTCCTCTCCATAAAAGATTGTTGAGCCAACTCTAGTTCATCATGGTCAAAATGAAGAACCCTAATTTTGTTTAACAATTGAATGGGTACTTCTTCTCTACTCTTCTTCAAAAGAGACTTTGGCATCTTAATAGAATCTAAGGCTGCACTGGGGTCTGATGATATTAATAACTCACCCATCTTGATAATTGCATGGGCATCATGTGGATCTATGCAAGTTGTCTTTCTTAAAATTTCCAAAGCCTTCTCTACTTGCCCTTGCTGAGAATATATATGGCCTACAACTTTAAATCTCTCATGGTTCTCAGGGTGGACCTCCAAAACCTTTTTAAAATTTGAGAGAGAACTCTTAAGATCTCCTAGCTTCAACTGGACCTATCCACAAAATCCTATGACCTCTTGCTTTCCTTGACTCATGTCATGTAGTAGTGGCCAGTGGTGTCACAATCACCTTTACTACAATAAGATCATGCAATATTATAATATAAATGAGATTTAATGAGAGGGTGGTCAGTTGAAACAAGAGTTGTCTCAGTCAACTATTCCACAAGAAAATGTTTCCTTGTAGTGAAGAAAAATATGTTTGCTAAATGATTCAACTCCACTGTAGAGTATAGGTATAATTGAAAGGATCTACATATCTTTTCCATTCCTTCATGAACACTACCCTTTTCACTAACTATGAGAATCCTACAAGTAAAAACTACACAAAACTGGCCACAAATATTTATGTAGAGGCAAAACATCATTTCCCAATGCCTCCATAAAAGTTTGTTGAGCCAACTCTAGTTCATCACGGTGAAAATGAATAACCCCAATGTTGTTTAATAATTGAATGGTTACTTCTTCTCGTCTTAAGAGAATCTAAGGCTACACTGTGGTTTGATGATATTAATAACTCACCCTTCTTCATAAATGCATGTGCATCAGGTGGATCTATCTGAGTTTCCTTTCTTAAAATTTTTGCCTTCTCGGCCAACCCTTGTTGAGCATATATATGGCCTACAAATTTTAAGCTCTCACAATTCTTAGGGTGGACCTCCAAAACCTTTTCAAAATTTGAGAGAGAACTCTTAAGATCTTCAAGTTTCAATTGAACCTATCCAAAAAATCTTGTGGCCTTTGGCTTTCCTTGATTGATGTCATGTAGTAGCGGCCAGTTGTGTCATAATCACCTTTACTATGATAAGATCATGCAAGATTATAATATGAATGATATTTCATGAGAGGGTGGTCAATTGAAACAAGAGTTGTCTTAGTCAATTATTCCATAAAAAAATGTTGCTCTGCAGTGAAGAAAAAATGGTTTGCTAAATGATTCAATTCCATTGTAGAGTACAGATATATTTGAAAGGATCTACACATCTTTTCCATTCCTTCATGATCACTACCTTTTTCACTAACTATGAGAATCCTACAAGTAAAAAATGCACAAAATTGACCATAGAGATTTATGTAGAGGAAAAACATCATTTCCTGTTGCCTCCATAAAATTTTGTTGAGCCAACTCTAGTTCATCAAACTCAAAATGAAGAACATCAATTTTGTTTAACAATTGAATGGGCTCTTCTTCTCTGCTCTTCTTCAAAAGAGACTTTGGTGTCTTAAGAGAACCTAAGGCTGCACTAGGGTTTGACAATATTAATAACTCACCGATCTTGATAAATGCATGGGTATCATATGGATCTATGTGAGTTTCCTTTCTTAAAATTTTCAAAGCCTTCTTTGCCTACCCTTGTTGAGCATATATATGACCTATAGCTTTCAAGCTCTCACAGTTCTTAGGGTGGACCTCCAAAACCTTTTCAAAATTTGAGAGAACTCTTAAGATTTCCCAACTTCAATTAAACCTGTCCACACAATCTTGTGGCCTCTAGCTTTCCTTGATTGATGCTAGGTAGTAGTGGTTAGTTGTGTCATAATCACCTTTAGTATGATAAGATTGTACAATATTATAATATGAATGAGATTTCATGAGAGGGTGGTCAGTTGAAACAAGAACTATCTTAGTCAACTATTCCATAAGAAAATGTTGCCCTGTGAAGAAAAAATGGTTTGCTAAATGATTCAATGCCATTGCACAATATGGGTATAATTGATAGGCTCTACGCATCTTTTCCATTCCTTCATGAACACTACCTTTTTCACTAACTATGTGAATCCTACAATTAAAAAGTGCACAAAACTGACCACAATATTTTTCCCCATTTCAAATAGGAAAATTGCCAAAAAAATGTGTTTAAAACCTGTAAAAAAAAGCAAATAAAATCAGGTTGATTTTCGTGCCAAAAAAACATGAGACTACAACTTATTGCTTACTATTATGCTTTGATATATTTTTTCCAAGCATCCATAGCTTTTTTGAAATCACCTATTTTAGGATCTTAACCATAGCAGTAAGGCAATGAACTATTTGATAAAATGCTTTGGTAGATATGTATGAAAAATGTGGTAGCATAGAAAAGGCAATGAACTTTGAAAAACATGCCTCAAAGAAATGTGGTCTCATGGTGATGGAATGCCATGAAGAATGCAATGACAAGTGAATTGTTATGGATTTTCATGGCATTTCATCACCATGGTACCACATTTGTTTGAGGCATTTTTTCAACCAGTTCACTGCCTTGTCTGTGCTATTGCTTACTATTATGATTTGATAGATTTTTCCCAAGCATCCTTAGCTTGTTCGAAAGCACTTGTTTTATGATTTTAGCTATAGAAACAAGGTAGTGAACTATTTGATAAAATTCTTTGGTAGACATGTATGAAAAATGTGGTAGCATAGACAAGGCAATGAAATTTTTGAAAAAATGCCTTAAAGAAATGTGGTCTCATGGAATGCCATGGCAAACAAATGCAATTGGCAGCTTCTCCTAGTTATTAGTTATGCAATGTGAAGTGATGCTTTGAGTTTGAAAGATGTGCAGTGTAATGTAATTAGCAATTTGAATATAAACTATAGAAATCTATTTTTTACAATTCATTAGTTGAACTCTCTATTTTATTTGTTGTCTATAACTCTATTGCTATGGAAAATCCTTTTAATTAAAAAAATAGTTTTTGTAGCTCTTAGTCTACAACTTTTTGTTGCTATGTGTAGAACATTACAGATGCATCAACGTTGAAGGTTTAAATACCATGCATTTTATGAGAGAATAGCTGATGAGAGTGACATGGACAAATATCCATGTCCATGTAATGACTGCCTTTATGGAAAGGCGAAGAAAAGAAATTAGATTTATTGACATATGTAAGATATGGGTATAGTGGTATAAGCCCTTGGAATGTCAATTATTATGAAGATATGATAGAATGGCAGAGTGTGAGATATGAAGAGGCAACAAACATAGATGAAGTGGCACCAAACATAGATGAAGAGGTAGCAATATTAGAAAAAGGGTTTGAAGTTGATAGAATGTTGAATGAGGGTCTAAATGATGATTGGTCCAATTTGATGGAGGATGATTCAAAGCCTTTGTATTCTAATTGTAGGTTAAGTCATGTTTAACAATAATCCTTCAAATTCTTAACTTTCAAGTGGTGTTTAGTTGGATAAATAAGAGTGTAGATCAATTATTGGCATTATTAAGTTCATTGTTACCACCCAACTCCACATTACCAACAAAACAAAGTCAATGTAGAAAGGAAATCACTAAGCTAGGGTTAAAAATCCACACATGTGTGAATGGTTGTGTATTATTTCACAAGAATATTGCTTGAGTGAGAGGGAATTTTTGAAATGTCATGAAGTGAGGTATAGAGAATGGTTGAAACTAGTTGTGGTTCCTAGAAAGGTTCTTCACCACTTTCCAATAATCCCATGATTACTCCTAATGTATGGGTGAAGAGACATTGTTGGGCTTATGCAATGGCATGCCCAAAATAAGAGAATTGATGGAAAATAATGACATGTGCCTAATTGCAAGATGTCAGATATAATTTGATAAAAAATGGCCTATTTTTTCTCAAGATCATTGTATTATAAGGTTGGGTTTGGCTCTAGATGGGGTGAACCCATTCTCAGATCAAATTACTAAATGGTCAACTTGGCCAGTGTTTTTAATAAATTATAACTTGCCTCCATGGTTAGAAACTAAACCATTTTTCTTAATGCTATCATTGATTATACTAGGAAAGAAAAGTGCAACTTCAGATACAATTGATGCTTATCTAGAGCCATTAAGGGATGGTCATTCAATCAAATTCACTTTAAGAGCTTCCTTATTGTTTATGATTCATGATCTTCCTGCATATGGCACATTGTTTGGTCTTAGTGTTCATGGATACCATGCATGTCTTGCTTGAAAATTTAAGGATTTTGTGAGGCACTCAAGAATTTTGCATAAGTGTATTTATTGTGGACATCATGATTTCCTTAAAATGGGTCATCCATATTGTCAACAAAAAACACGGTTATTGATGGTTAAGAAGAGAATCGTGAAGCACCATTTCTAATAACAAGAAATTACATTATTGAGAATGGACAAAAAAGAATGTCATTTATTGAAAATGATGGGATTGTCGGTAGTAGATATGATACATGTAATGAAAGTGGTGTAAAAAGTTTGTGCATATTCTATAAGTTCCATACTTTAAGGATATAGCCATTAGGCATACTGTTGAGTTTATGTATATTGAGAAAAAATATAGCCTATGCTATTATATAAACTCTTTTTGGTGCTTTTGATACTATTTCATCATGTGAATACTTTCGAAAACTAAAGATTTTTCAAAATATTTGGGTTGAAAAATATGATGATGAAAAATATAGAAAACCTAATGCTCTTTATGTTTGGACAAAGGAACAACATGCACAATTCTTACAGTTGATGTCTTAGACTCGCTTTCCCACTGGATATGTAAGTAGTAGTATTAGAATCCAAACTAGCATTAATGGCTTAAGAGGCCTTAAGACCCATGAATGTCATGTCATAATGGAGAATATTTTACCTATTGTGGTAAATATATTAAGTTTGGAAAAGGGGCCAAGATTGGCATTTATAAGGTTGGGCCTAATATTAAAGAGAATGAGTTTACATATATTAGATCCTTTGAACTTTGATAGTTTGAGGAAGGAGGTTGTTGAAGTCCTTTGTCTATTGGAATGATAATTTTCACCAACAATATTTAGCATTTCTATGCATCTTTTGATACATCTATAATATGAACTAAATTATTATGGCCTGATAAGAACAAGATGGATTTATCCTAGAGAATGATATATGAAGGTTCTAAAAAAAATGTTTGTACTAGGGAAATTCTGGAAGGCGGCATGTCTAAGGGATATTCAATGCAAAGGCCATGGGATTTTGCAAAAAATATATGAAGGATTTTAAAAATTTCAATCAGCATGTATAGGACAATAACGAAGAAGACACAGTTGCGGGTGAAGTATTAGAAGGAAATGAATGTTGCTTCAAGCTATCACATGAAGAAAGAAGTGTGATACATGGCTAAATTCTTCAAAACAAATCTTCATTTCAATAAGTGGCATAGGTAAAAAAAATTACACAATAATTTATTTACTCAATTGCATTTACACATTTATATTAGATCAATCTTACTATTTGTATGTTAATATTCTATGTAGAAAATATTAAGAAGACAATCAAGCTTGGATACAATGTTCATTGACCTCAAATGCACAAACGTTATGTTGATTTTATTGGAGGTGATTCTTTTCTAAAATGTTAAGAATGGATTACTAATGTAGTTAGTGATGTAAAAGAAGAAGGTCAAGATATAACAATAGAGGAAAGTGAGCTTTCACAATCTCCATATTTATGGGTTACACAATTTAGTGGAATGTGGGCCTATGGTAGTCATTTAAGACTGGAAGAAAAAGACAGGAAATTTATAAATTGTGATTGTGTTGTTGGTGTTGAATTTCTTCAAAAAAATGAGAAGAAATTTTATGTTGGATTCATCCAACAAATTATTCTAGTGGACTATGGTGAAAATAGGCCTATACTATTAAAATGTAAGTGGATCTAACCATCTGTAGTATAGTTTGATGAGTATGGATTTGTGCACACAAATAGAAGACAATTTTATCAAAGACAAATGAACCGTATGTTTCCCCTCTTCAAATTAACCAATCATATCTAATTGATGATGTAAGAAGCCTAGGATGGTCATATGTCATTCAAACAAAGTCTCATTCAAAATGAAAATTCATGGAACTTGTTGATATAATTCCTAATGGGCAATATGTTTTAAATTTATAAGAAAAATTTGAAGAAATAGATGAAGATAATGATGGAGTGTTTGAAGAATTTTTTTTGATTACCAATGAAGAGATTGGGAGAGAGAATGCATTGCATGTCACATATGAGGATGAGGAAGAAAATCAAGCAAATGTAGACATGAATGATCAGGATTCTAATCTTGTTAGAAATGTAGATGATTATGATGATGTTTTGTCACCTTAAGAGGTTATCTTGTCTCATAAATTTTAGTTATATGTATGGTGTAATTTATTATTGAATGCAATAAAGAACTGAGTATAGGTATGCTTATTCACTATTTTTTTACTGATACATTTTTTAATGTAATCATCATTATTCTGTTGGTACATTGTATACAAAACCTAAGATGCTCACTATTGATTTGAAGCACATTTAAATTTGGTTCAATCATTCTTCTTAGTTCAATCATTCTTCTTAGTTTTCTTACTTTGGTTGAAAATTTTAAATTAATTTTGTTTAGTTAGAATATAATTTCTTGCATGTCATATATGCTTTCTAGATGAAAACATATAATGAACACCTATGCTTTAATAATACATATAGATATCTTAACATTAGGTGAACTAAGCCTCCCCATTACAAAATAAAGAAATGATCTCTTAGGTCTGACTTACATTGAAAACTAAAAGTGAGAGACTACAAAATTAGAAAATTATTCAATATTTTCAATAAAATGATATCTAAAATACTGC
This sequence comes from Sequoia sempervirens, assembly GCA_007258455.2. Classification (NCBI taxonomy): domain Eukaryota; kingdom Viridiplantae; phylum Streptophyta; class Pinopsida; order Cupressales; family Cupressaceae; genus Sequoia; species Sequoia sempervirens. The sequence goes on from VDFB02373365.1 coordinate 346,552,068, forward strand.
ATTCATAATAAAGTCCAATACCACACTACCGTAGTAGTCAATAGAGGTATGCACAGGATGGCAGAACATATAGGTCAATGTACAAATGCTTACCACAATATTGTGACAACCAAATATGAATACCTCAGGGTGGCAGTGAGAACATGTTAACACCTAAAGTAAACCATAGCCCTACAAGGGGTAAATAGTGACACTGTGGTATGGTGATGAACAATCACTCAAACCCTAGAATTAACCCACTATCCCACGAGAGTCCAAAGGGGTGTACGCGGGGTGGAGGTACTACTACCATTGCCCCATAGTGGTCTTGATATGACAAAGCAGTATGTAGGTGAATAGTCACTTAATCGCTAGAATTAACTTGTCATCCCACAAGAGTCCAAAGAGGTGTACGCGGGGTGGTGGTATTAAGCTACAATTACCTCACAATGGTCTTTATATGACAATGGTATGATGGTGAACAATCACTCAACTACTAGAATTAACCTGTCATCTTGCGGGAATCCAAAGAGGTGTGTGTGGGGTGGCAGTACTACTAATGATACCCCATAATGGTCTTTAAATGGTAGAGCGGTACAATAGTACAAGGGTTGATGCAAGAAGTTAGGTCCACAAAAAGCTCAAAAAGTGGAAGTGTTTTTGCTGTTTTTCAGAATTTGTCACACTTGGACTAAAAATTTGAGGCACTTACACAATGAATTTTAAAAAACATTAGTAATATAAAATTTAGCATATGAATTTTAAAAAACATCAATAATATAAAATTTATCATTTTGAATCTGGTTTCCAAATATGCAAATTATTCAAATACCCAGATTATAGAAATTAAATTTTGATAGGGATCTATAAAAACTACTTTTTAAAAGTCATTTTTTACCATACCATGCACATGTACGGACACCACTTTTTGACCCAAATAAAAGTATTTTTCTAATTCCTTTTGGGGAAAGAAAGCTAACATGAAGATTGATGAGAATTTTTTGTTGAATATTTTTTTTATTGAATTTTTATTGGCCTTAATTATTGTTTTTAAAAATCAACTTGTAAAAACAACATAATTAGACCTAAACTAAAAAAAAATTGATTTTTTTTTTCATTGTGTAGAGAATTTTCTGAAGATTGATGCCATATAATTTTTTTTACAAGAAAGTTAACCAAAAAAAGTTATTAAAAAACAAAAAAAGCCTAATACTTCAAGTTTAAGGTCTAGTTTGCTTAGAAATTAATTAAAAAGTAACAAAAATAATCCAATATTAATAAAAATTATATATTTGGAAACTAGACATTGTGTTCTCTAATGGGTTTTAATTTTATAGATTGATTAAAAAAAAAATCCATCAACCATATTGCCAAAGTTGGACATTCTTCTTAAATCTGCCTTAGCTTTTTAGTTCTAGGTCAAAGGCTAAGGCTCAAATTTCCAAGCCTTTCTCAAGCCTAAAATCAAGGATACATGTGGGTTGGGAATTCAATTTTTTAAAAATGTGAACGCATTAATTAAAGGCGTACACATTATTTAAATGAAACGGGTATGTGTTTCATAATGCATACATGTTATCTATTTACCTGTTCGGTAAAGATAATGTGTATGCATTATATAATGCATACACGTTCCTAAAATAGAATACATATGCATTTTATAATGTGTACATGCTTCTTATATAGCCATTTTTTCTTGATTTGGAAAATACTGATAAAACACATTTTTCCTACAACATTCCTTTTTTGCGGTATGGTCCAAAAGTGCCCATTTTCTTCATTTTTATTGCAAATTGTCTTGTGCAAGGAATATTCTATTCAAATTGTTGGAAGACACAAGTATAGGTTGAATTTTTTGAAGTGGAACCAAGTACAAGAACATTTTACAAGAAGATTTGGAAAAAGAGAACTTTTGGATGTATTCATGATGTTTTTGTACTTCAAAGTTTATAGAAGAAAGGATATTCATACTACATACTAGTTTTATTTGAATATTTGAAGGAGATGGAAATTTGAAAATAGGTTACTTGAATCATTTGTTTTGTCATCAAATATGGTTTGGTAATAATGGGATCAAAGCAATGATAAAGAAAAAAATGTAGAAAGTTAATGACACTCGAAGAAATTCAAGCAAATAAAGAAATGGAGGCAAAAAGACAAAGGGATAGAAGAGAAAGGATTCATCAAATGAAAATTTTGGAAGCATCTAGTTCCAAGAATGTTGAAGAGGAAGCCATGAATGATGAAATGAATGTAGATGATGCAAGTGTGGAGATGGTGAATATAGAAGAAAATGCAATTATGGAGACAAACCCAACTATGCGTTCAACTTCAACTTTGAAAGATATGGAAATAGTACCTATGCAAACAAATTCAGGTATGTCTTCAAATCCACCTCCCAATGATATAGAAAATGCACCTATTCAAACAATCTAGATATCTAGGTATGTTTTCAAACACAAGTCTTGATAATATTGATCTTGCTTGTTTAGATGAAGCTGGATACACCATTGATGATATCAATAATTCTAAGGTTGAAACAATGCAAAAACAAAAAAATGATGAAATTATATCTTATGAGAATGCAAATGAGAATGAAATCCCTTTTACATTTTAAAATGAAAATGAAACCCCTTGTATGGATGAAGGTGAATTTCTTTTTTTACAATTGAAAAAGATGTGCTAGATAACCTTCTTGGGAAGTTTCTTGGAAACAAATTAGAACTTATGTCCAAATAAAATATATAAAATGTTTTTTTGTAGAAAGAAATTAGGATTCCAATGTCAACTCATGGTGCAATTGATGAGAATGTTGAAAATGAGAAAAGTAGTGAAAAAATTAGGTATTTTGTAAAACCAAAAAGGAAAGATGATTTGGTAGAACAAGTCATATCTAGTGTTGCTAATGCTATTGATTTTATAGGTAAGAAAAGTCGATCTAAAGATAAGAATGCGGCTCGTCGTGCAATAACAACTACTCTAGTTGATAAAGAAATTTCAAATAAAAGAATGTTAAGATTAGTAAATGTATAAAAGTAAATCCTAAAACATTGATAAGAGCTACTAAAAGAAGATAAAGTATTGAAAAGCATCCAATTAATCAATGTTGGAGTTTTAGTAGTAGACTTCCAATACTAGACATGAAATCAACTAATGAAACTAAATCTTTAATTGATAAATTTTGGCATGATAATACAAGAGTATCACCTAACATTAGAGATGTCTTAAAATTAAGGGTGGGTTCCAAAATTCATGAACCTCATCCAAAGAATCTCTTAGATATGACTCAAAATGAATTATATAAAAAAAAATTAGATGCTTCAATCTTACCATTGAATATTAACATAAGTCAAAGATCATTTGAAAAGTGTAAACCTTGGTATGTTAGAATAAATAAGAAATGAATCTCTTGTTGTTGTAAGACTCATGCACAATTTCATTATTATGATGATAGTTTTCGATATATATGATGCACTTTGCTTGCTAACCAAATTATGCAAGACATTTGTGGTATTAATATGCCACTTGAAAGAATGAAAGATTTTATAGCAGGTTTGTTTTGTGATCCCTCTAATGGAAACTTATTTTATTTAAAAGCATGTATTTATGGAGATTGTGGTAGATGTGGTAACTTTTCATTATTAGGAGAATGTATGCATGAAAGTAGTTTAGATGAATTTGGACAACAATTAGTGGATGTTAAAAGAATTAAAAATGTTGTGTATTCTTTAAAAGAAGGAAAAAATGGAAAACGTTGTGAGCTAATTGTGGAAAAATTTAGTGTGCATGCATTTATTAAAGAATTTAAAGATAAGATTGTACCTAAATATGTTCAACACTCTCATTATGCTCATTGGCTTGATAATCAATTTTTTTAATGTAAAAACACACTCCCAATTGGAATTATATTGTCAATTGTTAATTTTGTTGAAAATTATACTCTTGCTCCACAATAGGAAATTCAATCACAGTATTATAATTCAATGCAAGTAGCTATATTTTTTCATATTGTTTATAGACATGCATATGATAGTAGAGAAGATAATAGAATTTTTTTGAGAGAGTACCATTTTTATGTAAACGATAATAAATTGCATTCATTTGAGTTTGTTCAATATTGTTTTGATATATTGTATAAAAAAATAAAAGAGAGGAATTCAAATGCTAGAACATCTCATATGGTTGGATAATTGCACAGGTCAATTAAAAAATGCTAGAATGCTTTATTGGTTATGTAGAGTTCATAAGGAAAATAATATCCAACACATATGGAGTCTTTTTGAAGCTGGTCATGGTAAGGGAGAACACGATGGAGTAGGTGCATGTGTGAAAATAGATCTTGCTAGAGAGCAACTAAAACTTGAGGATGTTGCAAAATTTAGAGATACACGTGCAATCATAGATTGGTGCAATACCAAATTATCTACAAGAACAAGTGAGAGATCAAAAATTTGATGCTTCTTTTGGTTAGTTGAAGAAAATGATATTTTTTCTTGATAAGATTGTGAAACAATTAATGGATCTGCAAAATGGTAGTTGTTTAAGAGTTCGAATTCAAACACATGGACAAGGGAGTTGTCATGATTTTTTCAATTTTGTATTGCAGGTGATTGGGAGGCATGTGAAAATATAGAATGGGTCAAAGAATGGCAACAAAGAGACTTAACACCTACATCGACACATGTTGAACATGGAACGAGAATTGAAGATAATCAAGTGTTCGCATCAGATGATTGTGATCGTGTTTCATATCTTATACAAGAAGGTACATTATTTATTGAGTTGAATTTTACATATATTCATGTTTATATGTGAATTAAATATAAGTCACTCTTTATTGAATTTTTATTTATTTTTGTAGGACATGTGTAGTTATTGCACCTGAGGGGAATGAAGAGGAGACAAAGTATTGGTTGGCTAGATGTATAGAGAGAAAACATAAGTTGGTACAACCTAGAGTGGATGATGAAAACTTTGAGAATCCAACTGGTTTAGTGGTTGTTGTTGGCACCTGGCTTCAAAAATATTTGATAAGAAAGAATGGCTTGCCTGCATTTGAAGATTATGAAAGTCACAAGAAGATTATGCATTATTCACATTTGATTTTGGCAACCAATATAAAACTAGTTAGATATCAAGGGAGGCCTACTACTAAATTTTTATGGACACTTTCAATGGATGATCATGAGACAATCATAGATACATTAAAAAAAAGAGAGGATGCAAATGGTACAACAGAATAAATAAATATTGGTAAGTATATAGTTGTATATATAATTAATTGATATATGTATTTGTCTTTAGTCATTTCCTAATTAAAGTTTTATATCATTTTTTTTGTTTTAGGTCTCCCAAAAATAGATGCTTTACAAAAAAGAGAGGAGATGCACATATATTACAATGGAATTCAAATCTAGAGATAGGTAACTATATATAGTTCTAGATACATTTAATTGATAGTATAAATATACAACTAAATTTAATTCATTGTCATTTTATATAAAGTTTATAATTGATTTCATATCCCCTTAATCCATTCTCTTAAAACCCCTTAAGCCATACTCTTATGTACCATTAATCCATCCTCTTGCATCCCCTTAACTCTCTTTATTAATTCCCCTAAGCCATTCTATTTGGACCCCTTAATCCATATCCTCGCATATTTACCCTTAATCCATCCTCTTGCATCCTCTTAAGTCACTCTCTCAATACCACTTAAGCCATGCTCTTAGGATCCCTTAATCCATATCCTCATATATCTACCCTTAATCCATCCACTTGCATCCCCTTAAGTCACTCTCTCAACACCCCTTAAGCCATACTCTTAGGACCCCTTAATCCATCCACTTGCATCCCCTTAAGTCACTCTCTCAACACCCCTTAAGACATCCTCTTAGGACCCCTTAATCCATCCACTTGCATCCCCTTAAGTCACTCTCTCAACACCCCTTAAGCCATCCTCTTAGATCCCCTTAATCCATATCCTCATATATATACCCTTAATCCATCCACTTGCATCCCCTTAAGTCACTCTCTCAACACCCTTAAGCCATCCTCCTAGGACTCCTTAATCCATCCACTTGCATCCCCTTAAGTCACTCTCTCAACACCACTCAAGCCATCCTCTTAGGACCCCTTAATCCATATCCGCATGTATCTATCCTTAGTCAATCCACTTGCATCCCCTTAAGTTTCTCTAGGGTTCATGAGATGCTTAGAATAACAAATCTATATGGGTTAATGGTTTAGGGTTCATCTCCTAGTCTTTAGGTCATATGGCTTAGGGTTTAGGAATTCTAGGGTTCATGAGATTCTTAGCATAACAAATCTATATGAGTTTTAAGGGTTTAGGGTTCATCTCCTAGGATTTAGGTCCTATGGTTTATGGTTTAGGGTTTTAAGTCATTCTCTAAACTCACATTAATCCACCCTCTTACATCCCTTTAATTCATTCTATCAACTCCCCTTAATCCACCCTATTACATCCCTTTAAGTCATTCTATCAACTCCCCTTAATCCACCCTCTTACATCCCTTTAAGTCATTCTATCAACTCCCCTTAATCCATCCTATTACATGCCTTCAATTCATTCTATCAGCTCCCCTTAATCCATCCTCTTACATCCCTTTAAGTCATTCTATCAACTCCCCTTAATCCATTCTCTTACATCCCTTCAAGTCATTCTATCAACTCCCCTTAATCCACCCTCTTGCATCCATTTAATCCATTCTCTTAAAGGACCCTTAAGTAATATCCTCTTACATCCCCTTAATCCACAATCTTGCATCCCTTAAGTCACTCTCATAATTCCCCTTAAGCCATCCTCTTAGGACCCATTAAGCCATATACTAAGGTTCATAACATGCATCCCCTTAATCCATCCTCTTACATCCCTTTAAGTCATTCTATCAAATCCCCTTAATCCAACCTCTTACACCCCTTCAAGTAATTATATCAACTCCTCTTAATCCACCCTCTTGCATCCCCTTAAGCCATCCTCTTAAAGGACCCTTAAGTCATATCCTCTTACATCCCCTGAATCCACAATCATGCATCCCTTAAGTCACTCTCATAATTCCCCTTAAGCCATCCTCTTAGGACCCGTTAAGCCATATCTTAGGGTTCATGACATGCATCCCCTTACTCCACCCTCTTACACCCCTGTAAGTAATTCTATCAACTCCCCTTAATCCACCCTCTTATATCCCTAAGTCATTCTATCAACTCCCCTTAATCCACCCCGTTGCATCCCATTAAGCCATCCTCATAACTCCCCTCAAGGAATTCTCTTAGGGCCCCCCTTAAGCTATATACTCTTAGGTCCCCTTAAGCCATCCTCTTAACTCCCCTTAAGGAATTCTCTTAGGACCCCCCTTAAGCTATATCCTCTTAGGTCTCCTTAAGCCATCCTCTTAACTCCCCTTAAGGAATTCTCCTAGGACCCCCCTTAAGCTATATTCTCTTAGGTCCCCTTAATCCATCATATGACCAACATCATTTGAATTTGTATGGAATTTATAAGATCCAATTTTCTAACATTTACTATATATTTTTCTTTTCTCACATGAATTATTTACTTAAATGACTCATAAAAAGTATAGTTACTTTACTTACATTAATTATTTTTGCAGGTTCTCATCAAGTCGGTCTACCATGTGATTGTCATTGTAAAATTATTTTATCAAGAGACTATGTAAATATCAATTTGTGGTCTTGACCTAAAATTTGATAAGCTTTAATTGTATCTACATGCACATATATGTTTCATCATGTTATATAGTTGTATTAAACATCAATATACATTATATATGTTTCTTCAATGTATGAACTTTGATGAACTTATTAGTCACTTTTTAAATATCTTGTTCCAATTTTATAGATTATACATTTTGGGCATACAAGGAGATATATTTTTGTTTATTGATTCAAATACTTGCTAGAATTGGAAAATAGTTAGCCATCAATCATCAAAATGAACATAACATGATCATAATTGACTGCATATGTAATCATCATATTAAATTCAACTGCTATAAATAAACAAAAACATGATAATATTAATAGATATAATGTATGTGAAATGGTCCATGAAATAACATGTTCAAAATGTATATGTCAAGTCCAACACATATTTAAATAAAACTAGAGATCTATAGTCCATAAAATTTAAAATCATCTAACTATCAGGTTGATCAGTCATATAAAGTCTCCTCTTTGTTCCATGTCGACTAGATGTACCCACATGATGTTATAAAAGAGTACAAGAAACTTGAAATTAGATTTAAAGTTATTTAGAAATTTTGATATAATTAAACATATTTAAACTTGAAAATATAAACTTTTAGATAAAAATAAATTCAATTAAATATCTAGTAAATATAGTAAAAATAATTTTTAGTATGCATAATTTACCATATGATCATGTGAATCTACTAGCACATTTTGTTCAACGAGTAGCATAACTGTTAGTTGAGAAGATCCAAATGCTTGATCTACTATATCCTACATATTCATTTAAAGCAAACAATATGTTAAAAACTCGAATATATATGTATATATATATATTTAAAAGGTCTATAAAAGTTGTCTAGGAAATTTAGTAAATTTTACAACCTCAAATGATATAACCTCATGATCACGCACCTGAGATTTCCCATGCATAAATGTTGACGATGTATCAGGTGCACCTGCCATGGGTATCTCATGAAATCCCTGCATATAGATGTACAATAATTTGTATAGATCAAATTCACACATGTGTATGTAAATGAACAAATTAAATTAGATCTATGATGTATATTTAATTTAAAATTAACAAAAATTTGAAAGCATGCACCTGAGCTGACGATGTCTCAAGAGTGCTCACCACAACTTGTGGTTGGTTAGTACTAGGTATCGTATGACCTCCCTACATCTAGATATAATATATCATTTCACACATGTAAAAATTCAAATTAAATTATATATATCCACACAAATTATTTAATATATATTGGTTCAAGTACCTAAACAAAAGGTGAGCCCATCTCTACAACACTTGACATATAGACATGATCATATTGAGTTTCACGAATCGTCTGATCATGAATCTACATTGAACACTTCTTGAATTAATATTATATTATATATATAATTTGATGTTAAATTATTTGCATGAATTTTGAACATTTCAAACAAACTAAATTTAAGTTCCAAATATGAACATACCTATGTAGGATCATCCTTAGAATATAGTAAATTCATATATGACTCCATCCCAGATGCATGTAGGTCACCTGAAGTGGATGCTTGAGTATCCCCATAGCCTAAGTCTCCATGCTCTCTATTAGCCACTTCAGCTGACACGTGTGTAGTTTGATGAGTGAGATGTTCTAAAAGTGAACTAAATGCTCCTAATGTTGATAACATGGTCTATTGCTGAAATGTAGTGGGAGCACCAGGAGAAGGAGGAGGAACAATAGGAGCAACTAGAGCATGTCATTGAGGATAGACACCTGCTCCTAGTCTATGTTGGGGCATGCTACCCCCAACTCCTTGAAATGACCTAATATCAAAATAGTTGGGTTTTAAACCCAACTCAAAATCAACCCATAACTTTCTTGAAAAGTATAGGGGCACCTCAAAATTTTCATGTGGTGGATTATCAAACACCATCCACCATCTATCCCAAAAATGTGAAACTATATGTGGGTGTCTACACCATAAAATTGATTTTTTTTTTTGGTGGGTGGAATTGTTTGATTTTTTGGGGGGTTAAAAAAATGTTGGCACATGGCTTGTTTTGTAATTTTAAGTTTATTAATTTCTTTATAGGAAAATCCATCTGCATAGAATTTTATCTTGTCTTCTCTCCATTGATGGAACCTATCTAGGTCCACATCAATAGATCAAACAAAATCAACAATAGTTTGCATTGTAAATGAAAAATGTGCGAGATGGGGGGGATTCTAGGCTCATTTTTTATTAGATCTATATTTCCTTGAATCACAATAAGGTTTTGTATAATGCTCTCTCTTAACTGAGCCTCATCTACTACAAGGGGTGGGAATTAGGAGGTGGAGAGTGTGGAGGTGTGGGGTTTTGCTGTGGTGGTGGATTTGGATGTATGGGATCTATAGGAATTTGTGCATTAGGCATAAAATCATCTATGTTAAATTTTGGATCCATGTGAACAATGAAATGGCAAGTGCATGTTAAACAATTAAAAAATATATATCAACAAACTAATTAAATAATGCACACAATTTCAAAGTTATTTAAAAATCACACTAAATGTGCACAAATTGAAAATACACTTCATTTGAAGACCATTCAACTTATAACATTAAAAAATCCATAACATTAAAAATCCATAGCATGTACACATTAAAGAGATAATTATTACACCAAGGTCATAAAATTTTAATAAAATCCTACCTACATGTTACTTAAAACTAATTATTGAACACCTTTTAGTAACCCTTCCAAGAAGAATCATCAAGTATATCTAAAATATAAATCCACTGTGTAATTTAGATCAATATGTGTATACACCTAAAAAATGGTCTAATTAATTAAATACATTTATTTGATTAATTAATCTGTTATTCCTCTACTATTAAATAAATAAAAATTATTTATTTATATAGTTCATATTTATTTCTTCTAAATTCTTCTTTTATTCTAATTTTAATTAAATAAGCAAAATTAATACCTTTGTTTTATTTAATTATTATTATAATCAAATTCTCCTATTTATAAAGATCATATTAATCTACTTTAATTAATTAAATAAAGTTCACATACTTTGTTTAAATTAATTAATCACTCTTCTTTCACATTTAATTTAATAAATAAAACTCCTATAGTTTGTTTATTTAAATTAATATTCTATTTTCTTCCAATTTTGGGAATAAATCAAATAAAATATTCCTAAAATCTTCTAAAATCCTCCACCTCATCAAATCTTAACAATAAAGTTGAACTATTCAATTTTATTAAATATTTCAACAACCAACTCCTGTGCATTTACAGGAATGGTTGTGAAAGGCTGTCACAGGAAAGCCTTTTTCTTCTCTCCTTCTCCTATCCTCTGGCTTGATGTTTTTGTGGGGAGGAACAATCTCCATGGAAATCTCAAGAATCTCCATCTCTCACTACATAATTCCTCAGAGGAAATCCCAGCCTTTTATCCTGTACCCCTTCACAAATGAGTGCCGTGAAATCTATAAATATAGGTTTCTGGCTACAGGAAAAGGATCCTAATTTGTGCAATCTTACTCTGCAGGTTTTCCAGGCATTCAAGCAATCAGCAATTGGGATCATTCATCAAGCAAATAGAAGCATTCATCAAGCATTTAGCATTCACAGTCATAGCTGCCATTACAGTAGTTTTTCATTATTAAATCATATAGGAATAGAAATAGTTTGAATTCTCATTCTCTAAGTGTCATTTCAACAATCTATTAGCTTACTTAAATATGAGAGCAAAGTAGATTAGAGAGATCTTTAGAGTTAGAGAGCAATAGGACAGATTTCTAAAGATTCTTAGTTTAAATTAGCTTAAATCTTTTGAATCTTTGATGCAATGTCTTATTTAGAAGTGTAGATGCATACTTAATTTGTTTATCTCATCTTTACACTTTCATTTTGGTGCCCACCATGGGGCATAACCCCATATTCTACAAAATTTTTGTGAAAAGTGTCTTATAGGTATCGGTGTGTTTGTTTTAGCAAAATCAAGGTTTTTTATAGCACGCCGGCCAGATTCTGTAGTGCGTCGGAGGAAAACTATAGTGCACCGCACAATTGTTTTAGTACCTCAACCCTTTGTTTTAGCACTTTGACTTTTTTTAGTGCTTCAACCCTCTATTTTAGTGCCTTAGCACAATTCTGTAGCACCTCAACCCTCTATTTTAGCGCCTCAGAGCTCTGTTTTAGCGCCTCAGATGAAATAGCACCTTAGATTTAGTGTTTTGATAGTCAATCTTAAAATGGCCATATCTCGGTCATTCAGATGTCTTTTTCGATGCTTTTTTTTTGAAATGCGGTAGAATTTCATAAGCTAAGCAATGGTGTAGGTATTTATCACTTTTTGTAGAGTTAAAATTTTCAATTTTACATTTAAAGTCAAATCACATTGTAACTTGGTCTAAGGTTTAGGGTTTTCTTGATTAATCATTCATCTAACCCTTATATCTTCTTATTTCTTGATCTCATCTAGCATTTGGAGCATTTACATAGGTTTTAAGAAGAAAATGGAGCACTGAAGTGAAAGAAAGAGCATTTGATATTCATTGTAATAGTGTTTTCGAACACTCATGGGAAAATAACCCATCATATATTTTGTTTCATTCCTGCTTTAGGACCAAATAGCAACAATAAAAATGTATCTTTTTATCTGGATCCAACGCATCCGTGGCTAGATTTTTTTCTTTAATCTCTTTTTGGTTAAAATTTATCAATCCTAGGATAGAAAACAGGTTAAAATTTATCAATCCTAGGATATCAAATGGATAAAAATTGATTAATCCTACGATAGAAACTTCATTATTACTTGTGGGATTAAAATTGAACATCATGCTTTTTATGGAGCAATATCTCCATATAGATTAGATAATTTGTCTTTTGGGTTTTAAAAAGTGAACAACTTCTTTACTGTGATTGGGTGATAGGTTTATGCTCTCCCCTTGACTGGGTGCATCAAAATACCAAACTCACTTTTACTTTGTGCATTTTCAAGCTTTCATTAAAACCTTTAGACAGGCCTGCCGTAGTGGGAAAAAGTACTCACCCTATAGGAACGACTTGAGTGGGGACATCCAAAAGCCATGGCATTCCAACCCACTTTAAAATTTATGTGAATTTGGGGAAACCCTTTTTCAACGGAAGTGTGCAGGATAACCATCCCCAAAATATTTGTTCTAAAGATTGGAAGGTCTCTCGAGGGAGTTTATCTATTTGCCTCTCTGAATGGAAACCCAATGAACCTAGAAATAGAAGCACGCTTGTTAGTTTCTAAACATTGTAATACTTGGTGGTGTAGGGATGGGGAAGAATCCACCCTCAAGCACTCACCATATAATTGCCAAGGACTGTTTGCTCAAAGGATCTAGTATCTGCTTCCGTTACTCTGAGTACACACCTGGAAAATACAAAAACATGGGCACCCTCTAGGGGGTGACATGGCTGTGTGAGTCGACGCAATTCCAAGCTATGGGTCGTTCGAGTATATAACGATGACCTTTTGTCTCTAGGAGTGAGTCTGTTTGAATTGTCTTATTTTGTTATCAAACCAGTGAAAATCAAGAAGGACCATGTTTGGTTCTTGAACATACACTATTTGTTTAGATTCTAGGATTTAATAAACAACTACTCTATTCTTGCTTGATGTGTTTTCTTTTCATTAAAAATAGATAAGATCATCCCAAAATTAAAAAAATATATTTGAAACTCAAACCACCATGGCTGAAATAGAGGAGGATCAATTGAATGCTTTAGCTTATCAACTAAAGAACCTTCAACAACAAACCTGGGAAACAACCATAGAGAGATATTTGTTGCCAAACATGTGTTCTTATCCTCTTGACCAAACAATGAACATGAGACCTTCTTCACCAACAACTCCATCATCCAAGTTCAATATCTTTGAATTTTTTCAAAATTTCAATAAGCCCAAATCTTAGTCCTCAAATACAAATGATATTGAAAAATCTTATCATGTCATGCATTTATCTCCATCCACCATAAGCCAAAATGAACCTCAAGATTCTTTCACTCAAGTTAACAATTCCATCCAATCATCCTCTTCTATCATATCTTCTACATCCAATGATTCATGTCAAACTCTCACTCCAAAGCATGCTAGCATAGACTCCCCTACATATCAAGATCAAAATATTCTTTCCACTCCATCCAATGATTCCAAAATCTCACAAAGTCTTCCCATCTTTGATCAAGATCCCATTTCTCAAGAATCTTATGACGATCCCCTCCTTTCACTTTTCATCCAAAATAATTCACATCCATCTCAAGAGACAAGTATCCTTCCAAGTTCTTTTTCCACATCATCTAATCAATCCATACCATATCATGATTCTATTGCATCACAAGATCATGATAGTTCTTCCATCCTATCTAATGATTTCTTACCAATTGATGATCAAGACACGCTTTCTACGAAATCTAATGATTCCTTTCCTCATCAAGATCAAGATGTACTTCGATTCAAGGATACCCTTTCATCCCATGAAGATGTTTATCCTTCTTATGATCAAGATATTCCTTTCATACCACTTCATGATCCTTTTCCAAGTCAAGATAGAAACACCTTATCATCCCCATGTTAAGATTCTATCGCACCTATTCAAGCTATCCATGAACCCCACACCTATAAATTAGGATCCTCCACCTTTATCCATTTTGGTTTGCTTCCAACACCTATCCTTTCATCCATATCATATCCTCCCCAAAATGAACTTGCATCTTGTTTCACAAACAATACATAACCCATTGGTAAACAAATGTGTCAAAGTATAAACTACAAAGGAAAAGGATTAGGAATTCATGAACAAGGTATCCTAGAACCCCTTTCTATTCCAAAAAACCCATATCACCATGGCCTTGGTTATACACCTAAGTGTCCTAGTGCATCAAACCTACCATCTATCCTAGGTCCTCATCCTAGTCCATCAAAATTTCCATCTATCCTAGGTCCATATCCTATTCCTCAAGAACAACAAAGGAACACATCCTTGATGCCCTTTCAAAATTCTACCCACACTAACTCATCCATAATACCTCCATACCATTCATCTCAATCCACCCCTCCCATTGCTCTTGGAAGCAATTTGGGTGCCAAATATCATAAGCTTCTATATCAAAATCCACATGTATCAAAGGATCAACATGTCTCCTCGAAGAGACATGCAAAAATAAAAGAAAACTTGATCCAAAATCAAAGGAAAAATAAAAAAGGCCACAAAGGCCCATCAAAGCAAAAAGGAAATTTTCAAAGACCACAAAGGTCCATAAATCAAAAGAAAATTTCAAAAGGCCACAAAGGCCCATCAAAGAAAAAAGGAAATTTTCAAAGACCACAAAGGTCCATAAATGAAAAATTTTCAAGGCCACAAAGGCCCACTAAGCAAATATCAAAGTCAAAAATCATGTGGATTCCTAAAAGTCTCATAGAAGCAATAAAATCAAAATTGGCATCCAAATTTTCTTATCCAAAAGCTTCCTCCAATCTTCCATATAATAACCTATCACTTTCCAAATCCATTCTTCCTCCATCACTCCACCATCCTTCAAGGTGTGTGCCAATGTTGAGCTTGTCATCCTTTCCATCTATCCATTATCCAACATTCATCCCCCATCATTCCCCTTTAATCCAAACCTTTGCATAAATCCTTAGTCTCTTCCATCATACCATTAATCTACCAACATTTATGAGTCTAATCCCCATTGCCATGGTTAATTAAAGGGATAATTGGTCGTGAAACTCAATGTTAAAGTCCTTCCTCCATCTCCCTATCATCCATATCCTATCTTCCATATTCCTTTTGCACTCTACACTTAGGGGCAAGTCTCATCCATCTTATCATTCATGGTCATTATCCTTTCTACGCTCATTCCTTACATTTCCACTTTTGATCTTGATAAGGTTAAGAATCTTCTTGAACATCATATATGCTTATCCTATATGCTTTATCCATATCTTTCATACCATATCTTTTATCTCATCCATATTCCATCATTCTTACTAGATACATCCTTTCTTTTCATCCTTGGTTTTGATGAGGAATGGGGGCAAAGCACTTGGTCCTTGTATATATATCTTGTCTAGTTGATCTTGATCATCCCATTCATTATCATTATCCTTGCATTATTCCATTCCATATCTCCTAGCTTATCAAAATCCATGTCATCATGTCCATTTGCAACCTTAAATCTTATCATGCAAATCATATTTGAGCCTAGCTATAAAACATTATCCAATCCTCATATCTTTTGTCAATCAATCGTCAACAATCATCAATCTTTTTGTACTTAGAGGATATCAATAATCCTAAGTACTTATCATCATCATGCCTTATGGAATCAATCATTCTTGGCATATTAATCAATCAACTATTGTCATCTTTCAACAAGAGATATGTTGCTTGTGTGACATGTTTTGTAGTGACTTTCATTTTGATCTATCATTTATCCATGGTTGCATTACCTCTATTGTGGTTCATCTTGTTCCTTCAATCGGTCATACCATCTCATTCCAAATCAAATATCTTGAAAATCCAAAAAAAATTAAAAATCTGTCAAAAATCCTAAAAACATTAGAAAATCAAACTCCAAACAAAACATTAGAAAATCAAAATCCAAAAACATCAGAAAATCCATCAAAAATCAAAAGAAAATTAGAAAATCAGAAAATCCATGCGAAAACATTCATAAAATCGAAAACACAAAAATAGAGTCTACATTAGTTAGAAAATGGAGTCTGTGTAGGTCGAACTACATGGTCTCTGCATGTATAACGTAGGCAAGGCTAATCTTTGATCAGTCCCCGAGGCCCTTAGGATAGGTCTTTAGGTTAGTTCTTTGGTCAAACATCTGAGAATATCATGCACACATCAGCACACACAATTCAACATCGATGATCTAATCTAAATAACGATTTGAAAATACATTAAGTAGAATTTGATTTGTTGTACTTTTCATTTTATCATTTTCTTATCATTTCTTTGGATCTACTCGATGATGTATTCAACTAGAGAAGCAAGGAAAGAGAATGATACTTTTCTTTGTTTGATGTTTGTGAGTTAATCATTATTATTTTGTGAATTGTCACGGGAAATGCTCTACCAAGTATCATGGATGACATTCTAATTCATTTAAGAAAATGATTAATTCTTGTCTATTTATGCAAGAAATGCTCAGGTCATCTCGGTTTAATTATACCTCGATGCTTGTGTTCACTTGCAATATCAAAAAAATAATGAAAGAAATACTCAGGTCATCATGGACTTATATTGTATCATTAATGCTTTTATTCACTTTCAACATTTTTAAAGCTCAATGATGATACAAAGCAAAATCAAAAGATTGTTGAAATGACACTTAGATTTGCATGGTAAAATAGATTTGCATGATAAAATAGATTGCATCCATATTATTATTGCATATGCATTTATAGATTGTTTCAAAGCTACCAATTTTAATCTCAAAAGCTACATGTATGCCCTCTCCTCATCATATCACTATCTCTTCAATAATTCTTAGGATAATATATAATTGTTTTCCTAATCACCTCTTTCTGTATCATTTTATTTCATTTCAGTCATCTCAAATTCCATCCAATATTAATCTATTAAGTCTAGCACAAATCATTTAATTGCATCCTCGATTTTGTTCCCAACCTTGTTATAGGCCTTTATCCAATCATTATCATCATCATCGGGATGTATCCTTCCCTATCCTTTTGTGTTGTTTCGGGATGTATCCTTCCCTCATCAACAACACTATTATCATCATCATCATCATCAATCAATCTTGGCTTGCAACTTGACTAGGGAAACATCATGTTTATCCTTGAATTCATTTGTTCTTACTTTTCATCTTCTCCTTCCATTATCTCTTCCTCATCCCATCTCCTAGCCTATTCATCATTTTGCATCATCAAGTCTCAGTACATTAATCACTCCTATGCTGGGGCATATCATATCAATCAAAGAAGTCAAACCACATTACCTAATCAAATTTGAATCAGCTCTAATGAGACTTTGATCAAATCTTGTGAGCATCTATCATTGATCCTCACCTATCATGAGGTCAATTATCAATCAATCATTGATCCTCGCCTATCATGAGGTCAATCAATCATCAATCTATCATTGATCCTCACTATCATGAGGTCAATTATCAATCAATCATTGATCCATCTCCTATCATGAGGTCAATCATCAACCAATCATTGAATCTCACCTATCATGAGATCAATAATCTTCTAAGCTATCAGGATCATCAATCATCATCATAATCAACTGGAGGAATCAATATTTCTTTGTCGGGAGATAATTTGTTTCATCATTGTTTCTTCATCAAATCATTATCAAATCATCAAATCATCATAAAAATTTAGAAAAATCATAAAAGATTCAAAATTCATCAATTTATCTCCTGAGGGGGCATATATCGCTATCATTTCAAAATTCAACATCTGGGGCAAATCAGGGGCATATTTTAAACTTTTCATCAATACTGGTAGCTGAGGCAAAATCATTCTTTGAAATAATGCGTAAACACATCACTTCAAAGAGGGGCAAAATGTATACACCTAAAAATGGTCTAATTAATTAAATACATTTATTTGATTAATTAATCTGTTATTCCTCTACTATTAAATAAATAAAAATTATTTATTTATATAGTTCATATTTATTTCTTCTAAATTCTTCTTTTATTCTAATTTTAATTAAATAAGAAAAATTAATACCTTTGTTTTATTTAATTATTATTATAATCAAATTCTCCTATTTATAAAGATCATATTAATCTACTTTAATTAATTAAATAAAGTTCACATACTTTGTTTAAATTAATTAATCACTCTTCTTTCACATTTAATTTAATAAATAAAACTCCTATAGTTTGTTTATTTAAATTAATATTCTATTTTCTTCCAATTTTGGGAATAAATCAAATAAAATATTCCTAAAATCTTCTAAAATCCTCCACCTCATCAAATCTTAACAATAAAGTTGAACTATTCAATTTTATTAAATATTTCAACAACCAACTCCTGTGCATTTACGGGAATGGCTGTGAAAGGCTGTCACAGGAAAGCCTTTTTCTTCTCTCCTTCTCCTATCCTCTGGCTTGATGTTTTTGTGGGGAGGAACAATCTCCATGGAAATCTCAAGAATCTCCATCTCTCACCACACAATTCCTTAGAGGAAATCCCAGCCTTTTATCCTGTGCCCCTTCACAAATGAGTGCCGTGAAATCTATAAAAATAGGTTTCTGGCTATAGGAAAAGGATCCTAATTTGTGCAATCTTACTCTGCAGGTTTTCCAGGCATTCAAGCAATTAGCAATTGGGATCATTCATCAAGCAAATAGAAGCATTCATCAAGCATTTAGCATTCACAGTCATAGCTGCCATTACAGTAGTTTTTCATTATTAAATCATATAGGAATAGAAATAGTTTGAATTCTCATTCTCTAAGTGTCATTTCAACAATCTATTAGCTTACTTAAATCTGAGAGAAAATTAGATTAGAGAGATCTTTAGAGTTAGAGAGCAATAGGATAGATTTCTGAAGATTCTTAGTTTAAATTAGCTTAAATCTTTTGAATCTTTGATGCAATGTCTTAGTTAGAAGTGTGGATGCATACTTAATTTGTTTATCTCATCTTTACACTTTCAATATGTATACTATAGTTAAGATACCTAAAATATCTAAGGATGCACTATATTACATTTTGTGTACATGGAAAGGGAACTCATATGTTGAGTCAAGTATTTAGTGCTTCTACATAAAAAAATTGTAGAGGATGACATATTTGTCATAATTCATCTAGGTATTTTATGCTAAACCTTTAATAAATGGGATGGTTTGATTATAAATAGTTTTGAGTTAGATCTATATGTGGTACAAAGGATACCTCTCAGTGAAAATAGGGAGGTAGGTTCTAATTATAATTCTAACCATTTAATTTCTATAGGTAAAGGACTAAAGAATGAATTTAAATAAGACATGATGTAGATATATAACTTTGATTTC
The DNA here is from genome assembly GCA_007258455.2 of Sequoia sempervirens. Classification (NCBI taxonomy): domain Eukaryota; kingdom Viridiplantae; phylum Streptophyta; class Pinopsida; order Cupressales; family Cupressaceae; genus Sequoia; species Sequoia sempervirens. Next base: position 346,571,810 of record VDFB02373365.1, read on the forward strand.
TTAAATTGGGTGTTAATAGGAGGTTAAGGGTTGTTTAGAGTGTCTTCTATTACATATATAAAGGTGGAAAAAGAGAAGGAAAGGTCCCCACTAATTTAGGTTATGAACAAAGTCTCAAGAATGAGTGTCAAAATGGGTAAATGATGAAAACTATGCAGTTTAATTCAAGTAAAAATTATACTAGATTCTATTTATATTAGGATTATTGTTAGACAAGGGTTCTTAATGGAGCTCATAAATATCAAGCCTATCATTAATTAACTAATTCATCAATAAGTAATTTATTCTTCTAAGTTTTTACATATGAGTCTAGAACTTTATCTTTTGGAGCGAGAGGAATTTTACTCATAGGTGTGGTTGTTTCCCAACAAGAGTATTTCTATAGAGCTAAGGTATATCAATTGTGAATACATGTGTTTATCAAGTATGATATAGAATTTAATTAAATCTAATGACATAAACTGATTTATCTAAATTTTCAAATTTCATAATAAGAGACACAAGTTCTCTATAGTGGGACAAAGTAGTTAAGAAGAAATTATAAGTTTAACACTAACATTAATTTATAATCTAATTCATTTTTTTCAAAGCATACTAAAGATAAGAATAAAAAATTAATAGAAGACATTCAAAGGGACACATAGATATATGCTAGTGGTAATTGCAATGTACAAAATAAACAAAGATGAGATTGAGCTATATTCACATATTGAAAATGGCTCCTTTAAGTACAAATACTTCACTAAATTTTTAAATAGTTGTACAATGAAATCATATTTATACATTTGAATTGGTGTGCATAATTTATCATGCAAAAATGGAAGAAATTAGATCTTTATTATATAATTCTTTAGAGATTTGATGACATGAAAACATATATCTATGTCAAATAAAAAATGTAAAAAACCTCCAAGGAGGGATACTTTAAAATTATGTGAAGTGAAAGTTAAGAACCAATGACAAGGAGGACACACAATAAAGCAAGGAAGGAGGGAAATTTCCAAATTGAAATTACTTAATGAGCAAGAGCAACATGACCAATACTAATGAGATTGAAACTTGTAACCATACTAAAAAATGAGAATGTTTAAACTATAGTTGATTATGGAAATGGTGTAACATAGAAACATGATCAATCCTAATTAGATCAACCTCATAAATTTATGCTATGATTTGTTGAACTAGTTAAGAAACATCTCCTCATTTCTAAACACAAATGGTTACATTGAAAGTATTGATTGTACAAGTTCAAGTTGCACTATCTAAAAGGTGAAAATATTAGGGTTTTAGGTTTATGTTTTAGGGTTTAGGTCCAAGGATTAACGTAGGTAAATTATTTTTTAGGGACTTGTGTTTTTTGGAACCTAGGGTTTAGGGTTTTGATTTCTAAGTTAAATGTGTCCAATTTAGGTTTAGTTTTTATGGTTTTCAATTTACAATTTAACATTCTTTGTTTCGTTTCAATGTTTTTTGTTTTTTAAATACAATTTAAAAACTATAAAATATCAAACTAAAACAAACTAAACAAACAAAAAATAAATAATGATTACAAAACAAAAATGTAAGATATAAAGGAAAAAAATGGTAGAATTCAACCAACTTGGAGGTCATTGAGGTTGGTTGTGTTGATGGGAGGAGGTGGTAGTGGAAATTTGCTTTAATCAGGTGCTTCAAAACACATACACAATCTTACTTCTCCTTCTTTGGCACAACTCAAACTATGTCTATTTAAAATGAAAACACAATCGCTTATTTAAAAAAATAAATACCTTTAAGAAACACGTATGTGTTCCAAAATTCCCACACTTTATGAGCACGTACACATTTTAGGTTTGTGTACTTGAATCTGAATGTATACACATTTAGATTTAGGTTTGGGTACTCAATTTGTAACACATTCATTTTTTAAAAACACGTATGTGTTTCATGTGAATTTTTTTGTTTTGGCCGAAACTTTCCCTCTTTGTGGACCCAACTTCTTGCACTTACCCACAAGCTATCAAGCATTAAATGATTACACTGCTTGATTTCCCAAGATTAATGGCATGTATTCAAACTTGAAATATCTAGGTAGATTCCAAAATATTTTACATGAATTAACATTAATAGTGAGGTGATTGAGCTCCCCAGTAGAAAATTATACTTGGGACTTGACAAAAATTTTGACAATCATTCACAAAGCTCAATGTACCAGAGACAAGGGAGTTCAAGCAGGAAAACTCTGTAGCTATTATTTCCCTGGGTAAGTTCATCAAAACCCTCTGCAACAAGTGTATAAGAACTAAATTTGCATCTACAAGTAGGAACCTAAAAAATCAAGTAGGAGTAAATTCTTCATCATGCCACCAAAAGAAGTCAACTTGCGAGTAAAAAGGAAGAGCCCAAATTTTCTAAATGAAAGAAGAGGTCCCTGCAACAATCCATTTTAGATGTGTTACCTAATTCTATAGATAAAGGATCCAAAAAGGCCTTTAAAGATACAACCCATGGATATAGAGACCTAATTACCCCTATCTCAGGGTGGGAATTTTTTTTGGTACTTCTATGAGAAAAGGGTTGAGAAGATTCCAGTTTTGAATCCTTAGACCTTAGATTTGGCCAAATTGATAGTCCCAAATGTCTTTGTAGATGTTGAGTTTATTAAAGTATTGGTGCAATATTATCACCCAACTACTAGGACTATAAGAATGCCAAATGGTTCACCATTAGTGGTGCTGACTAAAGAAGAAATTATAGAGTGTTTTATGCTAAACAAGCAAGCTATCACTAAGATTGACTTGGATAGAAGTGAAGAGGATTATAGGATATTGAGAGAAAACTATAGGAGTGATGAACTTTGTTTACACATGAAAAAGGGTGTAAAAAATAGGGGGATACCTATCTCCCTCTCCAAAAATGAGTCATTTTCCATATAAGACTTCCGAGTATATTTCAAAAGAACTTATTTTTATTTGTGCCAAGTGCTTGGAATAGATGCTCAAGAGAGGATGACAACATATCTCATGATAATGGCAATGAGGATAAAAAATTATGAAGTCAACATTGAGTATGAATTTGTTGCTGAAATTGAGAAAGGGCTACATGAGGGATTTTTGAAAGTAAGAGAGAAATTAACTCCCATCACTTTTAGGAAATACTCTCTACTGTGTCATTTAATATTGTACCAAAAAAAGAATAGATGGACTAAAAAATGTGTTTTGGAAGGACCGATGATGAAGGGAATAGGTTCCCTGTACAAAACTGGTGTTACATCTGGGATAGTAAATGTAGAAATAGTGATTATGTAATATTTCATGATGATTTCATAGTAAAGTTCATGGCCACTCTTGGTCATATTTCACCAAGATTCCCTAATAAAATCATGCAACTATTAAGACCTTTAGCATTGAAGCCAGAGCAAGGACACACGCACAATTTTGACGACTGGTTCTTCTTAGTAGACCAAACAATAATAAGGGTCTATGGGTGTCCTCAAGACCCACATGTTTTACCTAATTTTTTTTCTATTCAAATTACATTTTTATAATTTATGTGGCAAATGTTATGGATGGAGAAGGATGTTATGAAAAGACAGAAAAAGGGGGCATTCCTCCCCGACCTAACTAAATGTCAGGCGATATCCGTAGGGTCTAACACTCTTGAAGAAATGTAGATTTATTTGAAGATATGGTATTCATTGAAGTCACGAGGAGAAATGGTCTTTGATCCTAAAGGGCATATTAATTTTATAAAGTAGACACTTCTCACTAAATCTAGGATTACCCATTTAATGGATTACAAAGAAGATGTAATAAGAAATTGCTTTACACTTGATGAAATTTTTTAGAGGAAGAGAAAGTGGGAAATCATAAAGAGGCTTGAGGAGGAGAAGAAGAAAAGGGACATTGGATTCCAAGGATTCTATGTTGAAGAAAAGGATCCCATCAGAAGGACAAATATAATAATTAACAACTTTGAAAGATTATTTGTTGAACCAAAAAAGAAACTTGAGGGTTAGTCTTCGAAACCCTCCAAGCTTTCCATCAAAACAAGTGGTATTTTAATCACTGAGCCCCTACCAGACACTACCATAATATAATCAGAAGCATCCCTTGAGGAACCAAGTCTTAAAAGGTAGAAGACACATGGAGTGACCCCCTTAGTGGCATATGAAATAAGTGAATGAGTAGGGGATTCTGAAGAGGTAGCCAATGTACTTTTGGATTTTAAAGATGATGAAGTTGATTAGAAATCACCTAGGATTGCAACTGATGCAAACAAAACAAAAGAAAGAGTCTAGATGTACATCGGCATAATGATCAAGAAGTGCATGATGATGAAAGGGTGATTGTTGCCCTTAGATTTATTGAAGATGATGAATTTATTCAAACACCCGAGTTTAAGGATTTTTGGTTTAAGATGAAAATGAAAGAATTTGAAGAGAGACTCCACATTAATAAGATATAGGCACTGAGGAGTCACAACATGACCAGATTATTGCCTAGACTCTTGAAGAACTCAGGATTAATAAAATTACTGTTAGGCCCCAAGAAGCAAGAAAATTGGTCTTAGAAGGAAATATACTAATTATTCTTGGGATGGAGTTAAAAAATATATTCTTTCTAGATCAAGTAAGAAGCCAAGAATATCCCATGTTGGTTTCTGAATTAAATTCAGATGAGGGAATGAGTGGCACAGGTTACAATCCAAGACTTGAAATCGTAGCCTTTTGGACAAAGTAAAAAAGAAAAAAAAAACCAAGATTGCTTGATGTAAAAGAAATGAGAGGGACTAACATGGTAAAGACACTTAAAGACACATCAAAATTGAAGGAAACTACTATGACAATGCATTCAACAATTTTGACTAGGGATACAGTTATTAAAGCTATGGAGCTTAGATTGGTAGAATATGAGAAAACAAAGACTGATCTGAATGATGAAGTGAATAGGTTATTCATAGAAAATGTGAAAATTGAAACAATAGTCAAAGGGAGCAGGTCCTTCCCAAAGCACATAATTAATAGTATACCAGCCCCTTGCCATCCAAACTAATACAGGTGAAATCGCCATTAAACAAGTTAATGCGCTAAAACAAGAAATTAAGAAGTTCAAAAAGAGTAATCAAGAAACAAAGGAAAGAGAAAAGAAAGAAACCCTCGGGTATGTGTAGGATCATGATGGGGCTAAAAAGTGGCAATATGATGGGTATTTCTAGGGTATGCGGTTGATGACTTTTTTTTACCCAAAATTGATGAAATCAAAAGGGGTTTTAAAGGAGATTCTTAGCTTTCCACCAATATAAATTATGCTTTACTTTGAATTTAATAAATAATTATTATTCATTTTCTATTTGAATTACGAATAAAGTGTTGATTGATTGGCTGATTGAAAAAAATCTATAGCTTTCAAATGGTATCACATTTTTTGAATCCAAAACATGCATCACATTCTATGCTTCGCATACTATAGGATTAAAAAAATTAAAAATTTCATCAAGTTTTGACCAAGTTAAGGTGGTTAGACATACGAGTTTTTATATTTTTTAAAAGTTGTAATAAAAAAATCATAATTAATTATTTACTTGGAAAAAAATTACAAAAAAATATGCATCACATCTGGACATGAGTGCTATACTTATGTCTAAAATCTTATAAAAAAATATTATCATTTTATTGTGGTTAGGGTGGTCAGACAGACACCTACTTCTTATTTTTTCCCTAAAATTTAAGTACTATTGCATTGAAATTTCAAATTTTCACCAAATAGATTTTTTTTTGTAAATAAACCTAGTAGTTTAGAAATTACATTCAAATAGATAACTTATTGGAAAAGATCCTACAAATACCCCCTCATGGTATTGGAAAAGATCTTGGAGCATAGGGTTAAAATAATTGTGGAAAAATTGGAAAATTTGTATGAATGTTATATCTCCTTGTCACAAGAAATTGATCAGATAAAGGTCCATATACCTATATTGGACCCCTTATTCAAGAAATGACAACTTGTACATCACTCCTTAATGAATTTGAGTAGAATTTTACAAAGGAGTGTTGAGGCCCCTAGAGCTTTAAATCCTATTGAGAAATGGTTTGAATGGTCACAAATTAATTTCAATACAAATATTATGCCAATATCACCGAAAATCACCAATATTACTCAACTAGTCTTGCATAAATAGGACAAAAAATTCATGAACCTTCTAAGGAGAACCATTAAAATTATTTTTCTTCAATATTCAATAACAAAAAATAAAGTCTTATATCTGATCTACAACATCAACAAATTATTTTACTCTTTTCTCCAAAAATCTCAACAAACCCACAAACTATGCTAAAACTACACTACTCGATTTGCTCCAAAATTCACTAAAAGAACACCAAAGCAAAAGAAAAATTATGGAAAAAAATTTGAATGGATTTTATGATATCTTTCAGCATACAACATGTACAATAATCATATTTTCATCATCAAACCAAACTTCATCTTCCCACACCAATTCTCTTCACACATATCACCAAACTATGCCAAAATAATGCTACCTGATATTCTCACAACTTCACCCAACTAAAAATATATTCTCATAAAATAAAAATAGTAGTAAATAGGACTGATTACTAACTCTATAACATAATAATACTTCTATAAAGCTATCTCAAATTCTGCACAACATAAAATAGAAAAACTATGCTTGAAAAAGCACACAAAACTACATACAAAGCACACTTGCAAAACTCACAATACCAAACTAGAAATATCTAGCTTCTTCAATCTGATTTAAACCTCTGAAATAGGTTAAAAACAACTCCTACAATGAAATGCAATAACATGCAACAAGGAAAACTTCAAAAAGCTCCACCAAAGCAAATTGGAAAAACTCTAAAACACTATTGAAATAATTAAATTCTTTGAGCTCCAATGCAACCTCAAATCTCCATATTTTATCAAACCTGAAGGTTGGTCTTCATAGGTTTACCAACCTCTAAAGAAACAAGTTGAAGCTTTGTCAAATATGCAAAAAATAATAATAAAACTTGGAGCCAAAACCAATAATATATGAAACCAATTTCAAAACTCAAATTAGGTGCCAAAATACACTACCAAGGAAAATAAACTTCCATTTTTCAAAGTGTCTCCTAACTTCCACAACTCCGCATGAATCACAAACTTTACCAAAACTACCAATTACCACTAAAATACAACAAACACTCCATGTGAAGCTTATGAATCTCCACTTTCCAAAATGAGGGAAGATATTTAAATTAAATATCTTTTGGTGTTTAAATAATATTCTAATCTCAATCAAATCACAATTTATTATTACTTCCCAAACTGTCAATTGGTCCTAATTTGCTATTTTGGGATTGTCAACTTACTATTTTTAATAAGTTGCTATTTTTAGAAAATTTAGAAAAAGGGACATGCAAGGGAAGTACACATAGGTGCAAGTGACTAAATCTCTCCACAATATCTAGTCCACTCTAGATGTCTAAGAGTGAGGACCATTAAATGATAGTGCTTTCTCATCTGGAGAAAAATATGAGAAGGCATACAACTAAGAGGCATGATTTGCAGTCCCAACTGTAAGAATATCTCTAGTGTGTAGATCTCTAATAAGCACTAAATGAGGTGTGAACTCTATGGTCTTACCTACTCCACTCCATATAATCTGATAGATGGAAAGAAGATTAGAAGATAATGAAGGGACACAAAGTACATCATGAAATGTGCCATCATCAACATCTATGGATCCTTTCTTAGTAACACTCATATAAGTGTCATTCTCCATCAAAATATATGGCAACGTTCAAGGCTCATACGAAGATAACATACCTGAAGATGAAACCATGTGATGTGAGGCTCCTAAATCAAGATGCCATCTGTTAGACTAAAGATTGGTGGATGTAAAGAGAGCATGGCCTTTCATCTTGTCTTCTCCACATGTCATTCTAACTAACCATGATTGTGAAGGTGATGTAGTTGAAGAAGAGGATGAATGCAACTAAATATTGTTCTTATGTAGTTCTTTCAGCTTATCAATCTACTTTGCATAACACTGATGCTCGTCATTTCCTATCTTTGTGCAATATGCACATTTTGGCTGATCCTTCTAAGATGAATCCCTCTTAGAAGAGGTAGAAAAAACTAAGGTATCATGTGATTTTGATTCCTTGGCTTGATCATTGTACTTGGAATCCTTTTGTTTGGTTTCTTTCATTTACCATTAGAAGCCTTCTGATTTATAGTGCTTGGAGATGCAATAAAATCATTTGATGTTGAAAATTTTAATGAGCCCATTTGTACTAACTTTTCCTGCACTTGAGTGAGTGATGTAGGAAAATAATTAAGTGAAAGTATAGTGAATCTAACACCAAGTGCATATTTCATGGCATAGAAGGTAGAAACAAAAACTGAATAATCAGGACCAAGCTTGGAAAGGATAGAAAGAATCAACATAGTTTCATCCTTCTCAATACCACAATGTTTCAACTATAATCTAAGAGACTTGAGTTTGATGAAGAATTTCTGAATGCTATCAAAATCTTGAGGAGCCAAGCCAATAAGCTCATTCTCCAACTAAAATCCTCTCATAGTATCTTACTTCCCAAAAAATAATTCAGTTCATTTCTGATTGGGTGTGGTGCAAGATTCAACATTAAAGAGAATATTAAGATACATAGACATGCATAATGAACCAAAAGATTCATCACCTCTGTTAAATCACTTTCTCTTCTTAGTAGCACCTATAGGTTCAAGTTTTGTACCCATAGTAACTCTATATTACTCTGCTTTCTTTAGATGTATCTCAATTTGGGATTTCCAACTATAATAGTTGTATGGAGTAAGCAAAGCAATATGTGATGGATCCATGATGAAAAAAATACAATAATGAACTGATGCAATAGTATAGTTCCCCTCAATGTAGAAATTTTCCCTTTTGAATCCAAAGAATTTGACCTATTTTACACATTTTCCAATAAAATAAACAAAAAAGGAAGATTTGAGATTTGATTGAAATAAGAAATACCTAGCTAGTTTTCTAAAAATAAGGCCTAATATCTATGTAGAGGACTGAATCAAATTTTCCATGTTGCTTGAATAATGGAAAATCGATAACTGAGGTAAAATTTATGCCCTTCAGAGTGAAAATAACTAGGTTTGAATTTAGAGGAATGTAAAATAAATTAGGAGAAAAATATAAAAAATATACTTGCACCAATAGATCATGCTTAGAACCATCTTTCCAATGATATAAAGTTTACAAAAAATGGAGATTGTATGCTTGATTATACCCAATTTACCAAAATTGCTCGAAATTGCCTAAGTTTGCTCTTAGAGAGCACTAGGGGCTTTAAAAAAATAAGCCCCTAGTCACATAGAAGAATAGGGCACTGATAGTTGGGTGTTGGGTAGAGCTCCTAGTCCTATGGAGGAATGGCTATTGACTACTAAAAAGGCGGTGCTAGCAGTGAAGTCTAGTAGCAACACTATAAAGCATTGCTCTACAAGTGTAGTGTAGCTCCAATGAGTGACATGACCTTTTGAATGGGTATCATTGCCTCTTTTTTTTTTTAAAGAAATATCACCATAGAACAAGGGTTTTGGGGGCTATAAGACCTCCAAAACCAAGTTTTTTTCTTTTTCTACTCCCGATCTTAAAATAGTTGAATTTTATGTCAAAATTCATTTTTTCAGCCTTCTGATCATGATGGTGAGCTCAATTTTTCTCCAAGACACACCAAAATTTTTCTCAAGGCTTATTTTCTTTATAAATTGAAGAGGGGGCTATAGATCTAGAGCTCTGATACCATATTAGAATTGATGATTGAATCCACAGCTCCCATGAAACACTTGTAAGCAATTACCTAACACAATAGAGAAGATCAAAATCAAGATTGTGCTCAATAACTTGAGAATTGCATTGATACAAATAACTCAAGGATAATTATTGCAAATGAATGTGCAAGAATTATAAAAGTGCATGCAAAATCTAACCCTAGATGAGGATTTGACTAGATAGTGGCAAGTGTTCTAATCTCATGCAATGAGACAACTCTTATTATATTTAATCCAATTTAATAATAAAAAAACAAATCCTAAGTTTAGCTTAAGTGAACTAAAGTAATAAGGGACTTAATAATTAATTAATGAATAATTAATTATAAAATAATTATCCTAATTACTCCAATAGTAACATTCCACAAACACTCATAAAAGATAGTAACAGGAATAAAGACCACAGTAAATAAATAAGCACTCATCAACCCTTTCATGCAAAAGATCAAATTAACATCTTTCATCAATTCAAATATTTCATGCATTACTATTCCCATTTCCATGCAATATCTAATGTAAGTTCATACTATTCTCATTCTCATACAACAATGACTAATTTAACTATCTTGCATATTTAACCATAAAAATTAAATTTTCAACATATTCAATTTAAAAATCATTTTAACATAGTTCTGATAAAACAATGAAAAATTCTTCATTTTTGGACGAAATTTAAAAAATTAAAAAAGTTATGGAAAATTGGTGAGTAGGGGAAAAAAACCCAAAATTTGTTTGAATATATTTGCGATACATAAAGAGAAGTTTGAAGCAAAATTTGACTGATAATTGGGTATGTGCAGGATCATGATGGGCGAAAAAGTGGCGATATGATGGGTATGTGTAGGATATGTGGTTGATGACTTTTTTTAACCCAAAATTGATGAAACAAAAAGGGTTTTTAAAGGAGATTCTTAGCTTTCCACCAATGTAAATTATGATTTACTTTGAATTTAATAGATAATTATTATTCATTTTCTATTTGAATTACAACTAAAGTCTTGATTGATAGGCTAATTGAAAAAAATATATAGCTTTCAAATGGTATCACATTCTATGCTTCACATATTATAGGATTGAAAAACAAATTGAATTTCATGAAGTTTTGACCAAGTTAAGGTGGTTAGACATACAAGTTTTTATATTTTTTAAAAGTTGCAATAAAAAATTCATAATTGATTATTTACTTAGAAAAAAATTACAAAAAAATATTCATCACATTGAGACATGAGTCCTCTACTTATATCTAAAATCTTATTAAAAAATATTATCATTTTATTGTGGTTAGCGTGGTCAAATATACACCTACTTATTTTTTTCTTGAAATTTAAGTACTACTACATTAAAATTTCAATTTTCACTAAATTAATTTTTTTTAAAAATAAACCTAGTAGTTTAGAAACTACATTCAATTTTCTATAGATTCTATTCTTAAATATTTTTGAAATAATATTGATAACTTATTCAAATTTTTAGGTCAAGTTTCCTAACTCTGATTTTTTTGATTTTTTCGCCACTTAAGGGCCTATTTTTTCCATGATGATCTTGCACATACCCAATTGTAGGCCATGAAAAGAATATTTGACTGTCTAACACCAACATTTAATAACACTAGTAAGGAATTTCTATATGTTTTCTGACATTATTTATTTACTTAGTTTTAATGACTTCATAACACACACACACATATAGATTAAAATTGTAACCTTATACTATCTATATGTATGTGATAAAACTAGCTTACTATTATTTATATCTATTAGGTTAGAAGGCAACATTCTCACATTTATTAAAAAACTTTTCAAACATAGTGAAATGTGAAACAATTAATGCTTAGCTTAAGATCAAGGTCCAAGAAGGCAAAAAATGATAATTCAATCTAGTTTGAGATAAAAAGGTGGACACAATACACATGACTAAAAATTTGTCCATATTTTCAGTATTGTTAATTCCTCAACACAAATAAAAATAACATTTGCAATGAATACAACAATATACATTTGAATATCTTAATGTTTATTGTAAAATATTGGAGATGATTGGAAATGAACCTGATATAGGAGCATTTGGGCAGGAAAATCGGCTATTTGCATTAACCAAAAAGATTCACACTTTAATTTTCAGTTTTGGATTTTTTTAGTTCTCCATTGTAGGAAACCGCAGATGTGACTTTAGGATGGGAAAGGAAATTCAATGAGAAAATGTCTAGTCACATCTAAACACACTTGCACTGGTAAATTTTTTAAAGAGCTCCAAATAATCGACAAAAGAGGATTTTTGTAGGGTTTCATTGTTGCCTATATGTAGGGTTTCATTTTCTCCTATATGTATGGTTTCATTGTTGCCTCTATGTCACAAACTGATGGAAGAATGGATTTACATGTGTAAGGTTGCAAAATTTATCTTTTCCTTTGGTTTTCATAAATAATTTAAAATAGTTTAAAATGAAAAATAAGTTATTTTATTGTCTTCAACATTTTATTGTAAAATGTTGGGGGTAAACCTACAAAATTGGTTTACAATTCCAGTGAGGAAGGAAAAGTTGCAAAAAATGCCCCCATGCAAAAAAAATGGGTTTTTGGGGTTCGAACAAACATTTGGTTTGAGCGAACCAAAAGGGGGTTCACTAGAACCCCCCTTCGAGTGAACTCATTAAATGTTGGGTCCCACCATTCCTAGGAAAAAACAAAAAGAAAAGCTTTGTGGAAAGGGGGTTTGCTCAAACCTTGGTTCGAGTGAACCTCCAAGGGGGGGTTTGCTCAAACCCCCCTTTTCCCTCCTTGTCCTCCTCTGGCACTAAAAAACTCCATAATTTTTCCATTCGAAGCTCAAGTTGAGGATGAAAATGGAGGAGACTTCATAGACCCAACTGGATAATGGTAGTCCTCAGAATGAGCTATCCAACGAATATAATTTTAATATGTTTTGGTTTTATTATGTATTTATTTTTTTAGTTTGATTAAATATAGGTTTTTCACAGAAAATCAAGCTCTCTATTCTACACATGTGGGAAAATAGCATATTATAAAATAAAAATAAAAATGAGTGCACTAGATATTGAAGTCCTTGATCCAACCAAAAAAAATGAATTTTGATACATTCAAAAAAAGTTATGTTGTATACAGTCTTCCTATGTCTGAATTGTAATTGGTTTGATTTCAAAACTTGATTAAGAAAAAATATTTAATAAAACACTATGAAACCAATTGGAAGCACTAGATATCGTAGTCACAAATCTAAATTAAAAAAAAAAAGAAGAATTTTATCCTTTATGGAAAAAAAATTATGTTGCATACAGTGAGTGTCACTCCTTAAAAAAACTAGTTTTCAAAGGAGATGGAAAAATAAGTGCAATCTGATTCCAAAAGTTTTGAAAAAAATATATTTAGAATCTATAGACAAAATTTCACAAATAACTAGATTTTTTATCATCTTCAAATTCCTCATGATTTAGCCACTATAGGTGCTCGAAAGTGAATATTTAGTTAGAAAAAATCAATTTGGTGTCTAGTTTGGCCAAAAATTGTAAACTAGTATTGTAGGATCAACCTTGACAAACTATTTTTAAATATGTAGAGCCATTGAATGAAAAGAATACATCAAGAAAGAAAGACCAAAGGTTGCACAACATGCTGGAAATGAAATTCTTTAAAATTTACAATATTGATGAGGGGTTTCATGGGCAACATGTTTAAAGTATAATATCATATTAAAAGATGATTCAACACAAAGGATTAGCTTGCCATCTTAGCCATGAAAAGAAATTTTAAAAGCTTCATATGTTGTATGCAAATTTAGCTAGGATTGGTTGAAAAAACCTCACATACCTAAGCATTTCTCTCACAAACATATGTTACCAAAATAGTTAGGCATTAGGAAGGAAAAGGGGAATAGTAAGAGACTGTGCACAAGTTTGGAAAGGGAGTTGCACCAATAACTATGGTAGCAGAAAAGAAAATTAAGGGACAACAAAAAATTCATGAGAGGTGGTGAAGAAATTAAGTGAGGGGTTGTGCACAAGAAATGGGGTGAGGACTACACTAAAAGAAGGTGGAGTTTGTGCAAGAAGAAGCCAAGAGAGTAGACTCTAGCTATGGAAGAGAAGGTAGCAGTTTTAGACTAAACTAAAATAAGTGCACAAATAAGGAGGTTGCACTATATGAGGTGGGAGTTGAAAGATACAAAGAAAACAATTGTTTCAATGTAGGCCAAGCCAATTAGGGTGGGCATTTGAAATTAAATTGCAATATAAAGTGCAATGAGGAGCAAGAGAGGGCTACGTGTAACTAAGGAAAACAAAAAGAATTGCATAAGCAATTAGATGAGAGAATGGGACCACTTGGAAGAAGAAAGATAAGTGTGTTTTTGACCAAATACTAAGTAACTAATAAAGAAGATCGAGTGGTTGTCATGGAGTGGAGTGCCAACATTAAGGGAAAAAGGAGAATGAAGTTAGTTGTCTTGAAACAAAGAAATATTTGGTTGGGTTTCAAGAGTGAGATAGGCTATTGAAAGCCAAAATTGAAGTTTTGTAATAAAATAGTTTTATGTTGGTTTGAATAAAATAGTATTTTTTTTTGTCAAATATTTGTTGTGTTATGAATTGAATTTCAAATTGTGAGAGTGTTTTTCAGTAAGAAGGAGGTTTAGCCTTGCATCAATTGTTATTAGAGTGGGTAATTCTGAGCTTGGAGAGGATCTACCAGGACCTACAGGTGGAAGTGTGAACATATCACTGACTATGAGGTAGTTCACACCTTGAGGAAAGTGTGTGAAGTGGTTGTGGAGAGATCAAGAGGGTTGTTGTAGGTAGAGGAGTCTTGAGTAGTGAGGATCTTGAAGCCATGAAGAAATTCATTTTGCAAATTGAGAGTGATGGAAGATTACATGAGGCGAGATTGTAGCAAGCAAGATGGGCTCGATCGTGAGGAGACTTGTGTGAATACTATTTTGGGAGCAGTATTGGGAGAAAGTGGAGGACGAAATGTTTGAGAAGATTGAATAGATGGATTGTGAAAAAGTGGGAAAGAACAAGGCACAAATAGAGAATCTAGAAAATAATATTGGCAAAGGTTAGAGGAAAGTGGTAAAAAGGAGAAAGAAGAAAAGTGAGGATAGAAGCCCTAGGTGGAAAAAGGAAGAGGCATCCCCTATCAAATAAGTTGTAGTAGAGGCATTCCATGAGGAAGGAATGGAGGAAAAGGAAGAAAAGAAGGAGGTGAGCAGTGAAGAGGCCACAACAAATGGTGAAGAAGATTTGTTAGCACATTTTTTGGTGATTGAGGAAGAGTGGATGTTGAAGCTTGATGTTGCAGCAAAAGGAGAAGAGAAAAAAGTTGAAGCTATGAATGAAGATGAGGTAAATCATCTTTGTGTTTTTATTTCATTTTTGGATGTAGTTGTAGGAGAGATGGATAGAGAGCAAGAGCATATTGTGGATGTTACATGGTTGTGTGTAAAAATGTTAGAAGATGTTACATGGCATTTTTGGTGGAGCTAAATGGCTAGAGATGGGTTTGAACCCACAGAGGAGGAGAGGAGTGTGGAAAGTATTTTGTAGTGGAGACATAAGTACATGATGAGAGAGAAAAGGAGGAAGATGCAGTTTTCTGGAGGGAGGTGGTGTGTGTTCTAACACAATGCTTTAAAAAATAGAAGAAATAATGATTTTGAGCGCTTGGAAAGTGAAGGAGTTTGTTGCAGGTTGATGTCAACCTAGAAGAGTAATGCAACTACTCAACTCCATTGCAAATTTTTTGTTTTGGTTCTCCACTGTAGGAAACCGTAGATGTGACTTTAGAAGGAGAAAATTCATTCAATGATAACATTTTCAATCACATCTAAACACACTTGTAGATGGAGGAAAATAGGTTTGTAATCTTATTGAATTAAGATTTAGATTTCCAAAATCCTCAATGAAATTACTTGCAAGAAACAAAACACACACATGCAAAAATGAATATTTAATCTAAAAACACATGCATGCTAACATGGATTTACTCCATTGTCTTCCTACAATCACAATCTTGTGTTGAGAAATAGGTGCTCTTAGAAGCACACACACGAGGTTATGATTGATGGATGTGAGAGATGTTCAAATGAAGCCTAAATGAGAGAGATTCAAAATACTAGTAATGAATGCAAATATTCTTGCTATCTACTAGAAATGCACCCTATGCAAAGTTATGAAAATTGAGCTTTCTACATAAACATGGGATCACTTCAAGGATGTGGGTCACCTAAAGTTGAAATGAACCTCCGGAGAAGGCCGACTTCCTTTGTGTCATCACCTAACTATTGATCTTTATAAGGAAAAGGGAGAAGGAGAGCATAAAAATAAAACTAAACCCTATGGTGATACACCAAACTGATAAGAGCAATGAGACACTCAAGTTACACTTGACTACTGATGATGGATATGGGACTACACAACAAGTTTTTGTAGATTATGCATAAGTACTTCACAAACAAGTTTGACATGCACACACTTTTAAGAAGGAAAAGCAATTTTTCACAAATTAAAAGCTCATGTGCAATTCAGTAAACACAATTTGTAATCTGCATAGTACTACTTTTGCAAAGAGAGGCATGCTAACATGAGACAAAGCTAGAAGGAAATAAAAATATTTCACGAAGTAGCTTGATCAATCACTTGAAAATGCACAATATTTTGCAAGAACCAGAAGGAAAATTGAACCATTAATGATAGCCAAGGTAAATTCTATATATCATGCTCGAAAATGAGTTACAAAAGTTTGCTAATCTGAGAAAGGACTACAAAAGTCACAAACTTTCAAGAATCATAAGAACTCCCTATCCAAAGAGGGAAAATTCCATATATACTTAAAAAGTGTCGACCCCTACCCTAGGGCTTACAAAAATATCAGTTGCTAAACATGTCGGCCCTCAGATCCTTTTGGAATATAGGTAATGTTGTATTCAATATGCCTGCCCCATGTCCAAGTCCGTGAAAGATCACCCTCAAGAGTAGCCCTTAGATCTTTTTGGAATACAGTTAATGCATTCAACCTTTGGCCTCCATGTCCACTCTCAAACTTCCTTGAAGAGCTGCCTTGAATGTTCTACATCATTATCATTAAGATCGATCCACCTTTTGCCAGTAGAGATTCCAATTGTCACTGAGACTTATGGCTTTTCTACCTTTTTTCTTGCTCCCCACTTTAGATCTTTTTGCAAGTCGATCCTCTTGAGAGATGACATCCAACTTTCTATCCAAATCTGAACACCATCATTCTTGAACTCATCCCTCAGCTCATTCACAGAGCAGATCCACACTGGTCGTATTCTACTGATCTTCTTCAGGGAGGTAGTCAATTAGTCAATGGTTCACCCTTAGTTCCCTCTGATTGGTTGAACAGATGCCACGCAAGCTTCTTCGGGTGGTCAAAAGTTCTTCCTACAGAATCACACATCAGTGAGACACTAGCCGTGTCTCCCCGATGCGATTATACCTCACAGCAGCTATTGGCATAACATACGACGATTGGCAAGACTTCATAGCGAGCTGGAAGAGTTATATCGATATCCCTTTTGTCATCACCTAGATTATCAGTAAGATATATCACTTTCGGCAAGAGATCTCTCAGTCGGCGAGACATTATATTGATATGATGTCATGTTGGCGAGAGCCTCCCCAGTCGGCCAAACATTATGGTGAAGACCAACCCTTTGGCAAGGAGTCTCGGCGATACCTATAATCTTGTGAGCCACTATCGGTGAGACCACCGTCTATTGACAAGACACTACACCGAAGGAAGAATCCTTCGGCGAGTTCATTTCATCTCAGCAAGAACCTACTTGGTCGAAGAGACCTTATATCAAGCTCAAAACTTTTTCCGAGACTTCTGCTTGGTCGCGAAGTCATTATGACGAACTCCTTTCTTTTTCCGAGAGCTCACTTCATTTCAGGGAGACTTTGCTTGGCGAGGCCAAAGTTGGCAAGACCCTATCAGGTCAGCAAGACTTCCCTCTGAGGCCTCCTTGTTTCAGTGAGAGCTTACATCATTTCGGGGAGACTTTGCTTTGTTGGCGAGACCTTTCACTGAGCCCAAAACTTTACGCCGACATCATTTCACTTTGGCAAGAGTCCACCCTGTTGGTGATACTTTACCCCTTCGCTACCCCCTGTCCCCGAGACTCCTTGTCAGCCAGACCTTTCGCCGAACTCCTTTCTTTCGGCGATGCTAGCCCTATGCAATGGTCGAAAAGACCTTAGTAGTCGGGGAGACATATAAAAACCCATGGCGAATAAAATTTTTGGCTGACCGGTAGATCCCAAATGAATATAACACACTGCCAGTTGGGAAGACATTTAAAAGGTCCCAGCGACTTTCTTCCTCAGGAGTTTTATGCCAAATCTAACTAAGGCAAGGCTTTCCAATAGACTTCCTTGTGAAATAGCATCAGATGAAGACCTTCCCAATGAAATCTGAACACCTACACATTGGGCTCAACCCTTACGGGAGCCACATTTAATCCACATGCTTTAAAACATAATTTCCCCTGATTGAGCCCATAGGTGAAAATTGGGTAACATTTATGGCAACCTCAGCTGGATGTTTGCCTGCTAAACATGAAAACTAGTAGCCTAAAATTGTCCATTGGGCATGGAGTCATTAGGAAAACTCAAAAGCAGACCTAGAGCAGCCTTTCCCATGGCTGTAACTCATTTGTAACTTATTAGAACACTTGCAAACTTATTGAAAATAGGAAAATTGAAGAAAGGAAACTATCTAACAGTGCTGGAACAACACTTAGGGAATTGAAAAATTGCAACTAAACCTACCCTACACTAACCAGTAAGAAATTTGTCAAACAAAACCATTCACAGGATGATTGAAATAGCTGCCCTTTCTCCTTAATATGTGATGACTCTCAAGCTTAATGGCAGCTGAATAAAGATGGTACACTGGAAAATGTTTAAAAATGCAATGCATTACCTCATGAAAGAGGGTAACAAGTTCATTTACCTCTTTAAATTGATCATATGCATTTTTATTCAAAGGAGGATAAGTAAATCAAACACACTCTTTTTCAACTGCCCCTTGTAAAGACAAAAATTGAGCTCTCCTTGCTGGCCTCTTTACCATTCACTGTTATTTTATAGCCTTGGCTGGAAAAGTCTAACCCCTGTGACTGACATAGTGAGAAAAAAAAAAGCTTCTTTAGTAAGCTCAAGCTGTTCATGATTAACTTCATTAAGAGGTAATAGTTCAACACCCAAATTAGTACAAAAGTTCTAAATTGTTCCAAAACATATCCTCCTCAATGTCTGCTTTACTTTTCTAAATAGAAAGACTAATTTTAGGCCTAATGCAGTTCTCATCTAGCTTTGATAAAGCATCAAAATCACCCTCTTTGCAAAGCAATAAGTCCAATTTAGGGACTTGTTCAACTTGATGGGTATTTTCATGCACATCAAAATGTTGTTCTTCCTGAACAGTGCTACTTAAACCTCCTTGTTTGTGAGTAAAGACTTCAAACTCACCTTCACCTTTATGCAACAATAAATCAACATTACCTCCATCAGCTTCATGTTGGTCTAATTCTTCATCCTTGTCAATGAAGTAATGCAGATCATCAAATGAGAAGATTAACTCTGCCTTTTAATTCTCAACTATGTCCATTATAGCAAGCTGCTCAACCTGATCCTCCTCACCTTCTTGCAAAAGTTTAGATTCCTCATTTTCCAGTGTTGAGCAAAACTCAGCAATTACCTCCTCTCCATCAAGCTAAGAGAATAGAGATAGTCCCCTATTCCAAGCTGTAAATTGATCTTTCTCAATAGCTACTTCCATTTCATCCTCTTGTCGTCCAACTTGAACTTGAGAGATTTCCTCCTATCCAATTATTTGTTGTTGCACTTGATGACACTTAATGGCTAAATGCAAAAGATTCACATTCTTAAGCTTTTCATAGAGGATTAACTTATCTTGATCAATAAGTTGCTCCTCCTCTGCCTTCTGAACATTAGAGCTTAGTTCCATTTGAATATCTGACAATGGAGTCTCACAGGGTTGAACGTATGTTCCCTTCCAACTTGGAATTTCAAAACTAGAAGGCTGACTTGAAAACTCAGAAAGTAAGTTTTTCTTAAAAATTGAAACTTTGAACCTAGGAATCTCCTCCTGAATAGGTTGTTCAGGAACATGGAAGGCTGATTGAAACTCCTGCTTTTGTTTTTGTGCAAGTTTTTCATTTACTCTTCTTCAGCTACAACTTGTCTAGCAACAACCTCTAGTTCATACTCTTGCACCTCCATATCCTGTTGATGTTGAATATAAGCTTGACAAGCAAGCTTTTCCTCCTACACAACAAAATCTTGCTCTCTTAATATCATCCATCTGCCTTTGGAAATCAAGCAATATCTTATCAATATTGCTAACTCCCTTATTATCATTTTGGGGCTGGTTATTGAAACTAGCATATTGCTTTTGTGTAGAAATGAGTTCCTATGGTTGAATCTGAGCGTATGTTGGGAAACATTGATATTGAGCAAGAGTGGGAGGGTGGGAGGCATGATAAAAATGCTGGAACTCTGTTGCTACAGGGTCATTTGGAATAATGACAACAGATTGTTCTATATAATATGGTTGATAAGAGGACATATATGCAAGGTTTTCATGGAATGGAGGGTGAAAGGCCATATTCCCTTGAAAACCTGATATTTCTTTTCCATTCAAATTAGATTTCCTTCCAAAAAACTTAAAACATGTGAGCACTTGAGCTACTAAAACCAAAAAATTTCCACACTCGGAGTCGCCAGGTATGTGATTGAACCTTCTTGCAAGAGGCTAAAACTACTGTTGGACACACCAAACAACAGTAACATAAGGACAAAAGAGATTGAAAACTAGTTCTCAGTCCCACTGGGCATGCCAAAATTATTATCTACTAGAAATGTACCCTATGCAAAGTTATGAAAACTGAGCTTTCTAGAGAAACATGTGATCACTTCAAGGCTGTGGGTCACCTAAAGTTGAAATGAACCTCTGGAGAAGGCCGACTTCCTTTGTGTCATCACCTAACTACTGATCTTTGTAAGGAAAGGGGAGAAGGAGAGCATAAAAATAAAAAAAAACCCTATGGTGATACACCGAACTGATAAGAGCAATGAGACACTTAGGTTACACTTGAATACTGATGATGGATATGGGACTACACAAGTTTTTGTAGATTATGCATAAGTACTTCACAAATAGGTTTGACATGCACACACTTTTAAGAAGGAAAAGCAATTTTTCACAAATTAAAAGCTCATGTGCAATTCAGTAAACACAATTTGTAATCTGCATAATACTGATTTTGCAAAGAGAAGCATGTTAACATGAGACAAAGCTATAAGGAAATAAAAAGAGTTCACAAAGTAGCTTGATCAATCACTTGAAAATGCACAATATTTTGCAAGAACCAGAAGGAAAATTTAACCATCAATGATTGCCAAGGTAAATTCTATATATCATGCTCCAAAATGAGTTACAAAAGTTTGCTAATTTGATAAAGGACTGTAAAAGTCACAAACTTTCAAGAAGCATAAGAACTCCCTATCCAAAGAGGGAAAATGCCATATATACTTAAAAAGTGTCGACCCCTACCCGAGGGCTTACAAAAATATTAGCTATTGAACACGATGACCCTCAGATCCTTTTGGAATACAGGTAATGTTGCATTCAATGTGCCTGCCCCGTGCCCATGTCTGTGAAAGATCGCCCTCAGGAGTAGCCCTTAGATCTTTTTCGAATACAGTTAATGCATTCAACCTCTGGCCTCCGTGTCCACTCTCGAACTTCCTTAAAGAGTTGCCTTGAATGTTTTGCAATATTATCATTAATATCGATCCACCTCTTGCCAGTAGAGATTCCAGTTGTCACTGAGACTTGTGGCCTTTCTTCCTTTCTGCCTGCTCCCCACTTCAGATCTTTTTGCAAGTCGATCCTCCTGAGAGACGGCATTTTATTTTTTGTCCAGATCTGAACACCATTATTCCCGAATTGATCCTTCAGCTCATTCACAGAGTAGATCCACGGGTGTGTGCAAGAAGTTGAGTCCACTTTTTGGCCAAAAAGTGGAAGTGTTTTCCCTGATTTTCAGTATTTGACACATTTGACCTTAAAATTTGAAGCACTTAGAGATGAAATCTTTAAAAAAGTCACTAATCATAAAATGTAGTGGTCAGAGTCTAGTTTCCAAATATGTAATTTATTTCAATACCTAGATTGTACAAATTGATTTTTAATAGGCATTTCTAAAAACCACTGTTTAAAAGTCATTTTTTTTAACATACCATGCATGTGTACGACATCCATATTTTGACTTAAATTATCATATTTTTCTAAATCCTTTTGGGAAAAGTTTTATGACTCACTGAAGCTTGCTCTTGATTTTTTTTGTAATTTTTTATTGAATTTTTTTTTGTTAATTTTTTATTAGGCAGATTTGTCGTTTTGAAAAATCGTCATGTACGAAATGCATAAGATGACCTAAAATTATCATTTTCTGATTTTTTTTTCAAATTGAAAAGAATTGTCTGAAGTTTTCTCTTGTGCAATCCGTTTGTCAAAATGTTATGTTGATCAAAAGTTATTAAACTAGTAAAAAACTATGATATTTAAAGTTTATGGACCAATTTTATTAGAAATTAATTGAAAAATAGAAAAAATAATTCAATTGCAAAAAAAATTGCATATTTAGAATCTTCATTGTTTGATCTAAAATGGGTTTTAATTTCATTAGAAAATTTTGCAAAAAAGGTCGTCAGCCATATGTCTAAAGTTGGTATTTTTCTTTGACATTGTTAGGGCCTTCAACTTGCAGGTCAAACCAGGTTGAAGGCCTAGTTTTGTAATTCCAATGCTTTTCCCGAACCAAAAACCTTGGCAAAAACCCGCCCACGATGCAAAAAAAAATTCACATTTAAAAAAATGGGATCCCGATTATAAAACAGGATCTCATTTATTAATAAACAGGATCCCGTTTATTAATAAACAGGATCCCGTGCCATAATCGAGATCTCATTCCCACCGAACAACATTCCGACTATTGTAAAGGTAACAGGATCCCGTTTATGAAATGGGATCCCGTTACCTTCACAATGGCTCCGACATTCAATGTTGGTGAATGGGATCCCGATTATAGAGTGGGATCCCACTTATTAATAAACAGGATCCCATTTTGTACTCGAGATCCTATTTTATAATAAGCGGGATCCCATTTTATAAACGAGATCCCGTTTATTTTATTTAAAAACATTGTGCAAAATTACTGTCAAGTCTGCAACTTTGTAACTTCATATGTATGGCTAAGAGCACTAAAAATGAATTATTTTTCATAAGTTATTGTATTTATAGGTGGTCAATTTTATTTTTGGTTGATTTTATCAAAGGGAGCATCATCTACACCATTTTTTAAGTGAAATTTTGTTATTTTTGTGCTTTTTTGGAGGAACAAAAGGTTTCAATTTGCAATATGGATTGAATTTTTCAAAGGAAGCATGAAGAAAACAATTTTTAAAGTGGAATTGTGGTAGTTTTCTACTTGTTTCGAGGAACACAAGAGGAAGAATTTTGTCGTAATAGGTATTCAACTTCCAATTTGGATTGAATATTTTAAATTATTTCACTATTAACATTCATTTGTGCTTGAGAATTTTATAATTATGGGAGATAAACTTCGTAATAAGAGAAGAAATACATTGACTCCTCAAGAAGTTCAAGCAAATAGAGAAAAAGAGAGGCAAAGACAAAGAGAAAGAAGAATGAGAATAAAATCAATGAACGATGGTGGAGCAACCAATTCAACAACTATTGAAGATGAAAACATTCAAGATACCATAGTTGTAGATGAAGCTAATTTGCAAGGAGTTAATTTGGAGAAGAATATGATTATACAAACAAGTCCTACTATGTCTTCAAATCCCTCTTTGAATGCTATGGAGAATGTTTCAATATGCACAAATCCAGGTACGTCTTCAAATCCACATGTTAGTGAAATGGTAAATTTGTATGTAGAAGTTTTACAAGATGTTGGATATAATGATGTTGACATTGACTATATTCAGAGAGATGAAACTTTTATAGAAATTGATGAAAACAAAAAAGATAAATCTTTTGTTGCAAATGAAAATCAAAATGATCATTTTCTTGAAAATGAAAACAAAACCTATATTTTTGATGAAAATGAAAACCGTTTTGTTGATGAAAATGAAAATGAAAATGAAAATGAAAACCGTTTTGTTGATGAAAATGAAGATGAAAATGTAAATGAAAATGAAGATGAAGATGAAAATGAAAATGAAGATGAAAATCTAGAATGTGATTTTGAATTTAATGAAAATACTTTTTAAAATTGGAAGTGGTGTTTTGATAATCTTCCTGATCAAATTTCTTGGAGGCAAATAAGAACACATGCGAATAGAATATACACCAAATTCTTTTATCGTAAAAAAATTGCATTTCAATGTCAACTAATGATGCAATTGATGAGAATGCAAAAAATGAGGAAAGTAATGAAAAGGTTAGGCTTTTATGTTAAACCAAAAAGAAAAGATCAATCATTAAAACATGCTATGTCTATTGTTGCTAGTGCCATTCAATCTATTGGGAAAAATAGTTGATCTAAAGATAAAAACGCAGAAGAAGAGCTATAACTACTGCTATAGTTAATAAAACAACTTTGAATAAAAGAATGGTAAGCAATATTAGTGAAGTTTTAAAAATGCATCCTAAAACATTACTAAGAGCGCAAAAGAAGAGAAAGTATAGAAAATGATCCTATCAATCAATGTTGGAGTTTTGGACGACTACCGAGGTCTGATATAAAATTGAATGTTGAAATTAAATCTTTGATCGAAAAATATTGGCATGATAATACTAGGTTTCATCTAATGCTAGAGATGTTTTAAAATTAAGGGTGGGGTCCAAAGTTTGCGATCCTCACCCAAAACACCTATTAGATACAACACAAACTAAATTTTATAGAAAATTTTGTAGCGATTTAGTGTTACTTGGCAATATTAAAATAAGTGAAAGGTCTTTTGAAAAATGTAAACCCTGGTATGTAAAAATTAATAAGCAACAAATATCTTCTTGTTGTAAAATACATGTTCAATTTCATTATTTTAATGATGTTTTTTGATATATACGTTGTACCTTGCATTCTAACATGATTATATAGGATTGTGGTATTGATATGCCACTTGAAGCAATAAGAGAGTTTATTTCAGGTTTGTTTTGTGAAAAATCTAATGATAAATTATTTTATTTAAGTTCTTGTATTTCTGGACAATGCATTAACTACGGAAATCTTTCATTTTTAAGAATTTGTTTGCATCAAAGTGTTGATCATGATTTTGGACAACAATTAGTAGATGTCAAAAGATTTAGGAATGTTCACTATTTTTTAAAAGATGGAAAAATAGGAAAGAGTTGTGATTTAGTTACAAAAAAGTTAGTGTGTATGCATTTATGAGTGAATTTAATAATAAAATTGTTCCAAAATATGTTATGCACTCTGAACATGCTCGATGGCTTGATGGCCAATTTCGCGCATGTAGAAACACATTTCCAATTGGTACTATACTTTCAGTGGTTGATTTTGTGGAGAATTATACTCGCTCAAGGCGAGGAAATTCAATCTCAATATTATAATTCTGTGCAAGTAGCTATGTTTGTCCATATTGTTTATAGACATGCATGATAGCACTGAGGATGATAGAAAAGTTTTGAGGGAGTATCATTTTTATTTGAGTGACAATCGGTTACACTCATCAGAGTTTGTTTAATATTGTTTTAGTATATTTTATAGAAGTTTAAAAGAAAGAGGAATCCATATGAAAGAACACCTCATATGGTCAGATAATTGTACAAGGTAGTTCAAAAATACTAAAATGTTCTATTGGTTAAGTAGGGTTCACAAGGAACTTAATGTCCAACATATATGGAGTTTTTTTGAAGCTGGGCATGGTAAAGGAGAACATGATGGAGCTGGTGTGTGTGTCAAAAGAATTCTTGCTAGAGAACAATTAAAATTCGAGGATTCAGTAAAATTTAAAAATGCACATGAGATTGTGGATTGGTGTAATAGAAGATTATCTACACCTGGTTTTGAGTGATTACTCTAGTTCATTGATTCTTTTGGTTGGTGGAAGAAGAAAAAATTGTATCTATAGTTGATTGTGAGACAATTAGTGGATCTACTAAATGGAATTCATTTAGGAGTGCGACAGCAAGCACATGGACTATTTGGACAAGGAGCTTGCATGTTTTTTCATTTTTGTATCTCAGGAAATTGGGAAGCTTGTGAAAATACAGAATGGGTTGAACAGTGGGAGCAAAGATCGTTGACACCTGTAGAAGCACATAATCAATATGAAAGAACTATTGAAGAAAATGATTAATTGTTTGCATCTGAAGATTATGATCATGTTTTAGACCTTGTACAAGAAAGTAATTTTAATTTAATTTATTTAATTTTATTTTTCTTTATTAAGTTATTTTTTAATACTAAATTAGTTATATGGATATGCACAAATTATTAAATCGAATTTTGTTGGCAAGACATGTGTATGCAGTTGTTGCACCTAAGGGGAATGAAGAGCAAACAAAATATTGGTTGGCTCGTTGTGTGGAAACTAAACATAAGTTGTTAACACCTTGAGAAGATGATGATGGCTTTCATTATCCAACAGGTACAGTGATTCCCTTAAGACACCTCCTTAAGCAAATTTTGATAACAAGTTTTAGATCCCCTTAAGCAATTTTTTATAACAAGTCTTTGATCCCCTTAAGTAAATTTTGAGAAGTTATTTGATGGTGGTTTTTGAACATGTTTTCCAATAGGATCGGTGGTGGTTGTTGGCACTTGGCTATGAAAATACTTGAGAAGAAAAGAATGGTCTACCTACATTCGAAGACTATGAAACACATAAAAGATTATTATGCATTATTCACATTTGGTGGTGGCAACAAATATAAAACTAGAGCGCTATCATGGAAGACCTTCAAAAAAATTACTATGGTCAATTTCTATGGAAGAGCATGAGGCAATCATAGATGCATTACAAAAAAAAGAGGATGTAGATGATACAATGGATTAAGTAAATACAGGTAAATATAGTTTTAGTTTTATTTTGTCCTTTTAAATACATTAAATACATGTTTCAACATTGGTCAAGCGTGTTATTAGTTGAAATTGATTTAAATTGTTCTTTTATATATCCTCAAGGCATAATCACAAAAAGGATCTAGTCCATGCAAATTCAACCTAGACAACATGGAATACTTGGTAAAAATAGGTAATTATCAGTTAAATTATATTTAAATACATGTTTTGATTACATATTGATATTTCTTGGACATTAATAGTTAAAATTGATTTATTGTCATTTTTTGTATCCTAAAGCCATCATTGCATTGATCTCATACTTTGAAATAAAAAGGAGAGGATGCCTGGATTCAAACTACAAACATGTGTGGAATACTTTTAAATGCAGGTACTTGAGTTCTGTACATATAGATAGTTTTATATAAATTAAAATATGTATGTTTTGATGATTTCATTGATATTTCTTGTACCTTTTTGATATCAGGTGGTGTGAAGACCTACTACATTCTAGCCATGAGTTTGAGATGTTCTTGAGATGGCATATCCAAATTTTGTAAACATCATTTTGAGATGAAATATATGTACATACATACTTACAAAATTAGACATACTCTATGTACTTCTATATATCAAATGAATATTCTATATATTTAGGTGTATTATGACCCCTTAAGACATCCCCTTAAGACATTCTATTATGACCCTTTTAGACATCCCCTTAATTAACATGTTCTATTATGACCCCTTTAGACATCCCCTTAAGACCCCTTAAGACATCCCCTTAATTAACACATTCTATTATGACCCCTTTAGACATCCCCTTAAGTCATATTATAACCCCTTAAGACATCCCCTTAAGACATTCTATTATGACCCTTTTAGACATCCCCTTAATTAACATGTTCTATTATGACCCCTTTAGACATCCCCTTAAGACCCCTTAAGACATCCCCTTAATTAACACGTTCTATTATGACCCCTTTAGACATCCCCTTAAGACATTATAACCCCTTAAGACATCCCCTTAAGACGTTCTATTATGACCCCTTTAGATGTCCCCTTAATTAACATGTTCTATTATGACCCCTTTAGACATCCCCTTAAGACCCCTTAAGACATCCCCTTAATTAACACGTTCTATTATGACCCCTTTAGACATCCCCTTAAGACATATTATAACCCCTTAAGACATCCCCTTAAGACGTTCTATTATGACCCCTTTAGAAGTCCCCTTAACATGTTCTATTATGACCCCTTTAGACACCCCCTTAAGACGTCATTATTTGTTTTGACAACTTATAAATTAGTGTTAGATGAACTATTATTTATAGTATTTATTAATGCTTTTATTCTCTAATCTTCTATGGTATTGTTAGGGTTAGGATTAGAATTTTAATTAGAGTTAGAATTGAACCCTGATTCTAACTGTAATACTAATTGAACCCTAACCCTAACCATTATTAGAACCCAACCCTTATTGAACCCTTACCCTATCCTAAAATTAATCCTATCCCTAAGCCTTGTTGTATCTAACCCTAATTGAAACCTAACCCTAACTCTAGTTGTGTCCTAATCCTAACCTTTACCCAAAGCTTTATCCTATAACCCTAACCTTAATTCATAGAGAAAATTTTGTGGGTCATATTTCTATTTCTTATGTACATAATTTATGTGATATTCTATTTTTTTTCTTGTTATTGACACATGGAGGCAAGACTTTTATTCATTTTTCATACACTACACACAATCATGATAGTCTAAATGGGGGAAACAATGATGAAATTAATTTTCCTTTGGATTGAGCTCCATATTCATCATTTTTAAATTTTATCATGTGTGTACACTACGTATTCATCACCTAATGGTTACAATCATTTTACATATACACATTCTCATGTTATCATAATTTATATTTTTCTAATGATTACCTCTTTCCCTAATTTTTAGTACCAACAGTTTTTTCCATTACTAGTGAGAAACTAATGGTGTCATTTTATAAATATGTACATTAGCTAATTATATCAATACCTTGTTAGATTTTTTCACTATAAAGAATTTTATTTGCTTAAGAGTTTAGAGCAATGACTTTATTTGTCAATCTAGTTAAGGAAAAATTAAAGAATAAAATAACAAAGAATGGTGATATCCATGATATTCACAAGGTATAGGAATTCCAAGTGCACCAACAATGAGGTAAAATTCAATTTATAGAACTAAATAAGTAGGTAAATCCACATAAATTTTCTCTCATAAAATTAAAATTAATACATTAGAAGGAAAATATCTTGTTGTTCATTGAAAAGAAGATTAACCTAAAATTATTCTACTAATTGCATTTTAGGACTATGATAAGAATCACTATAGTTTGATTATACAAGCCAAGAAACATAACAGGAAAAAACTGAGGAACAAATATATAATGATTATGATATTGCTATCAGGATTCAACCGTGTAGTTTCGAGTCAAACTCATTGACCCATGTTTCATGAGTAGTGGTTCAACAAGAACCCATCTCTCATGATATCGAATGGTCCACTTAGCACTCATTGCATCTAGGTGATGCTCACATAGGTGAAGCACTAGTCCGTCCCGGGAGGTCACCCATCCCAGTACTGCTCCAGCTCAAGCGCGCTTAACCAGGGAGTTTTCTCCAAGGTTAAGCCCGCTTGAGTTGTTACCCCATTTGCAAAACCTTCAGCAAGTGTTGTGCCTTATGAACCATTCATAATAGAGCCCCTTTAGCTCATCAATTGATAAGTAGGAGGTATTTTTCCACAGCGTGTCAAATTATGATATTGCTATCAGGATTCAACCGTGTAGTTTCGAGTCAAACTCATTGACCCATGTTTCATGAGTAGTGGTTCAACAAGAACCCATCTCTCATGATATCGAATGGTCCACTTAGCACTCATTGCATCTAGGTGATGCTCACAGAGGTGAAGCAGTGGTCCGTCCCGGGAGGTCACCCATCCCAGTACTGCTCCAGCTCAAGCGCGCTTAACCAGGGAGTTTTCTCCAAGGTTAAGCCTGCTTGAGTTGTTACCCCATTTGCAAAAATCCTCATAATAGAATAAATCCTAATTATATATTATTCAATAATTCTACACATTCCTATGTTGGTTTTGAACATGAAACTTAATTTCAAGATGCACATGCATACGATCAACAAAATAATAAAAATATTTTAAAACACATATAGCAAAGGTTAGCCATGATGGATGAACTTAAAAATATATATATTAATAAATTGAGTCATGGTAGGTTTAGATTGCATAGCAAGATTAACAAATGCAACATGGACACCAAAATTCAAGACTTAATATCTATAACCAAAGGTGATAATAGTATCATCAAGTTTTATATCAATAAAAAGTAAGCATATAAGTTAAATGTACACAACACTAAATAAGGGAATAATTTAGAAGTAATTTTTTAAAGATAACAAATAGTTATTCCTCATTAGGCCTTAAGAGACATAGAAAACTATTTTTTAATGGACTATTAAACAATCCAAATCTAGTGTCTAATGATATTAGGGACAAGATTCTTAAATCATAAGGTAATAAGACTATCATGGGGAATAAATTATTATGAATTAAATATAAACATTCAAAATGAACATGAATTCATTGTGATAATATCATAATTTTTTTATGTATCCATGTGAACAAAGTGTAAGGGAGTTATATAGTACTTTTTTCCTTAATATCAACATTAATTTATGAAAAAGGATTAGGATTGTATTTAGGATACAATATGAAGATTTACTTGACTCAAAGTATGTTATTCATAATATAATACAATTATGAAGTCTTCACTAAATTTCACATTAATGTCCTATATTAATGTCTTGACTATGAACATAAAATGCATAAATGTACATGTGTAAATTAAAATTTCAAACAATAATAAAGTCCATAATTTATGTAACATATTAAGTGCATGAAACTAATATATTAAGCACACATGAAATAAAGTCCAACACAGTACATGATAAACAAGAAATATAAAACACATAAAATCACATGTTTGTAGGTCATGTACTATCTCTATAATCAAGAGACCTCTTCACACCATGCGGACTATGTGGATGACTTGAAACACTCTGTACATAAGAGAAAGATGAAATTAGATGTAAGACAATAAAAAATGATTTAATGACAATTTAATTTATAATCCATCATAAAATTAAATTACCACCATATCTACATCTGGATGCTCTGGTCGCCTGAAGAAACCTCTAAATTCTCTAAATCAGTCTACATAAATAAGACAAAGAAATTCAAAATTAGATGTACAACTCTACAATTATTTTTTTTAATTCAATTTAATTTAAAATTTATCATATTTTAATTACATACTGTATTCTGAGGTTGTGCACTAGGCTCTTCTCCAGGACTTGTCTGTACATGCTCAACTATAGTATGTGTCTCATGCTATAAAAAGAAAAGAATATGTGAAATATCATATTAATATGTATATATTCAATTTAAAATTTATAATTCAATTTTAAATATAATAAAAATTAAATTACTACTTGATCCAAACCCCGCCTTCTACATGTCCTCCTCGGTGGTGTAAATCTGTTTTGGGCCAGGGCTGAAAAGTTGCACTCAACAAAGTCCTACAAGATCAAATTAAAGCATGTACAATTCAATTAGGTTATCATATACATATATATTCAAGTTTGGTACATTTTGTGTAGAAAGTCTTGTAAACAACCTCGAAATCATGGGTCTCATCGAATCAACAAGAAGACATCAAAGGTTTGCCCAATGCCCATTCTTATTGTGGTATCAACCTAGACATACATGTACATAGACATTTAACACTTATAATATTTACCAGTGTACATGCATGTGTTTCATATATCTAGTGAATTCAAAACTCATAAAATTGTAACTATACTAATGTAAAATTTAAACAAATTTACAAAATGAATGTACCTACCCCTGATCTATGTCACTCGATAGTGGAGGAGTGCTTGACAATCCCTCAGGAGGAATCAATGTGGATGCCAATTGACTCACCTAAACCAACATGAATATTTGAAACATATATGTGATTCAATTATAAATTTAAAACTCAAGTTAAAAAATTTATGATTTCATATATAATTTTAAAAATTGAAATCAAAATACCCCATAAGGGTTGCCAAGTATGACCGGTGTCGATATATGTACTCGTGGTACAGATGATTGCCCTTGCATCGAAAGTGTCATCTATACACCAAAAAATTTGATTGTTAAAATGTATTGCAAACTTTTCTTTGATATATACAACCATAAAAATTATTATAAAATGAACGTACATCTAGATGCATATTTATACCTGTGTCGTAGTGTCCTCAGGGTGATGTTCTGCTATGAGGAACTCTACAAATGAACTGATGTGACTAGATGAACCACCAGAATCTCCCCATCCACCTAAACTAGGTGTAGCCTGATCAGGTCCATAGCACACTTGATGACAACTAGTACATATATGGGGGATGGGTCTCGACACTCCTGGAGCAGTACTCGGACCAGCTCCATAAAAAACTCCTCCATCATCATCATCGTCTCTATTCTCCCCACTTGCTATCGCAGAAGCGTGCTGATCAAGGTCTCCTGCGAGTGTAGTAAGGGAACCTAATGTTGAGACCAGAGCTTGATGATGTACAGGTGCAGGAATGGGAGGACCAAGAGCAACAACAAGGGGTTGTGCATGCATGAGGCGTCAAGGATTAACCCTTGCCCCTAATCTCTGTTGTGGCATGCCGCCACCAACACCCTGAAATGATCTAAAATCAAAATAATTGGGCTTTTGCCCCAAAACAAACTCTACATACAGTTTTCTCAAAAAATACAATGGGCACTCCCAATTAGCATGTGGGGGACTATCAAAACCATATACCATCGATCCCAAAAAAGTGCACTCATCTGCGGATGTATGCACCACCTCATG